>CAXAMN010022374.1:0-25562 GCA_963970005.1 Durusdinium trenchii | reverse complement strand
AGTAGTAACAACAAGCTACTAGGAGCAAGAAGCTATTAGGAACAAGTGCATCGCTACTAGTAACAAGTGCCTTACTAGTAGTAACAACAAGCTACTAGGAGCAAGAAGCTACAGTCGTAACGGACTTCGTCGGACTTAAGTACTCCCCCATCGTTGTGCAAAGCACCCGCGAATCCAACTCCGGTGCATCAAATCATTCATTATTCACCACGTTACAAACTCCACGTTACAAACTCCGCGTTTCAATGTCCGTTTCCAATTCCTTCTCGCTCCATTTTATGCACATTTCTCCAAGCGGTGCACCCTCTTTGCCCGATTGCCTGAAGGCAATGGCTTGGTAGGTGTCTACATATACTGCACGTCGATGACATGCGGGACTGCGTGCTGCACTCTCCTCTCGTCTTCAGCACATTCATCAGGGACAATTTTTGCTTCTTGATGCTGACAGCTTTTGAACTGTTGACTGCCGTTGTCATCTACTCCTACTGGTCACCCAGCCTTTTCTGAGTGCATAGGAGGTGAAAGCACAACACAGCTGCCCATCTTTCTCCATGTGAAACATTCTCAGCAAGGTGTAAAGCACGTACAGTGCCGTTGAAGCCACCTTGGGCAAAAACTGAGAAGGCATATTATGTCATGTTGCACGCTGCTGCTGAAGGTTTTTGAAGTGTGTGAACCCAACCGAATGGCTGCAAACTGTGGACATACAGTGGCGGCCGAAGCAAGCGCAACACTCCCAACACGAACACGTGCAGCATCCGTGCCATCTTCCCGTGGAGCAAAGAACTACGGGGGCTTGATTTGAACGGTGAGGACACATGATCACGCCACATGCGCAGTCTTGTGCCAAGTAGCTGGTCTCAGTTTAGGCCTAGCCTCAGATCAACGATTTGTGAACCTTTCTTCTTTTAGAAACACTTTTGTCAGAGATATCTCTAATTTAAATATCTTTTGTCAGCGGTCAAATGAAATCCATCTGCCAGATTTGCAGAGAATGCTGAATTGCAAATCCAAGGAACAAGGAAAAGACTTCAGCCTCCTTGTCTTCCCGCCACAGCAGGTAATAATCTCAGTTGGTCAATCAAAGGGTCCCGAACTTCCAACTTCTGCCAACATAAATGCTCTGCGAACCCCGGAGAAGCGGTACAAACCAAGAATATAGAACTAAAAAAAATACAGTCCACGATCAATGCTACCTCTCAGCTGTCGGCTTTGCTTGGAACCCGAAAACACCACACAGTATCCTTCCGGCACAGCCTGGGCAAGGGCGATTTGATTCGAGCGGTAGCATCAAGCAGTGATGCACCTTGTGGCGATCACGGATAAAATGCCACAAAAGAGATTGGCTGATCAAAAGCTGCTCAAAAACTTTGCCGTTTGAACTCTCGCCATAAGGCTGGAAATGGTGGGCTGCCCTTTTCGAGGTTTGCCCACTCAACCTTGTCGCATATGTTCGACGTTCTCAGCGGCATGGCACCCCGAAGCTTCCAAACACCTTCTAAGTTGTTTTCATTTAATCCAGTGGCCATCGCTATTAATTAGGGTGGAGGGCATCGCTCTCAGGTTCTAAGTCATCCAGTTTCCATGTCCACGATCCTTGGGCAGATGATGTTGCCATTGAGTTGGCTGCAGTTGAGTCATTGAGGCGATGGATTTGATCACACTTGTGCAAAAGATGGTCAGTGAGGCTTTCCAATGCTTTTCCGAGTATGGGATGCAGATGAATCTTGGTGCTCACAAGACTTGCGCGGTCCTGGGTTTCAAAGGAGAGGGAGCTCCTGCCCTGCGCAAACAGTTCATCATTGAAGATGGCGGTTGCCCTTTTGCCTGCGGTCAAGACCAGTTTTGGCTGTCTATTTAGAGCCATTACCGGCATCTTGGCATCGGACGCCTGTATTCGAGGCATCAGCTCCTTCGTCCGTGTCGCCTGCTCTTGCAGTCCTGGGGGGGCTGCACTCTGTGCAGGCTGATTTCGATCCTACATCCGTGAACACTGGAAAAGTTGGCGTCGCCTTGTCAATCAGGCTTTTCGCCTACATCTTTGGCAAGAACGTAGTGCACATGAAGCCCTCAGCTGGCACCAGAAGATTGTGAATATCTTGGAGCAAGCCGGACTAGAAAGGAGCCTGGCTGAGCAGGAAGCACCCCCTATAGATGGCCCATTTCATTGTTGGTGTGACAAAGTCTTCATGACTCGGAAGGCCCTTGCAGTCCACCAATATCGACGGCACCAATGGCATGCGCCTGAATGGCGCCTTGCGACCAGCGCCACTTGTGGCGCTTGCTTGAAGTACTTCTGGACGCGAGCCCATTTGCACAAGCATCTGGCGGATCTTCCCAGAGGTGGCGGTGGAAATCCATGCTTCGAGAAGCTTCGAAAATACCAGTTTGAGACGCCGGACCCTCAGTTTGAGACCGTGCCAAGTCGTTTCGCTGGGCTCAATCGGCTCGAGGCCATACCAACTGCAGGACCTTCAGGTTTAGGGCTTTCCATTGCCGAGCAACGACACCAGCGTTGGTCAATTGAACTGCGGCAGGTCGAACATGCTCTGGCAGCCATGGGCTTCTCTGACCACTTCGACGCTGCCCTAGATGAGGACATTTTTGCTGCTTTGAGTGCAGTGACCGAGGACTGGTTTCATCTTTGGAGAGCGGATTACCCTCATGGACCTGATGGCTCCTCCCTTCAAGGTGACTGGCTCTTGGTCTTGAGTGCCACCCCAGCTGTTGAAGCTGAAGCTTTCTTCTCCTTCCTTCGTTGGTCTGAGGAGCTCCACATCACGAGCCCTGGCATGACGGAGAAGCAGCTCACATCCTTGAGGATGCACACGCCGAGTTGGCAGGAGACATGGAGCAAGACACGCTTCTTTTGCGCCGAGCGCGCCTCCAAAAGCTTTTGGTGCAATCTGCTGAGGATTGTCCTTCTCCCACTCGAATCGCAGTTGATGCTCATCGCGCACTACGGAAGCCGCCCAAAAATGTTGGTGAAAGGCGACTTCGTGATCTTGAGTGCCCCAGAGTGTAGAGTGAGTACCTCCGCTAGCTGCTGCACATATGCCCTTCTTGGCGCAGCCGTCTCCGCGCCCCCGAAGGTTGTGCACCTCTTCTCAGGGCACCGGCAGTATGGAGACGTTCATCATTGGCTTTGGGAACTGAGCCAGCAGCGGGGCTTTGACCTCACGATCCTCAGCCTTGATACGGCGGTCTCCCAAGTTGAAGGTGATCTACGTGCCTGTACAGCGCCTGGGCATGAGCTTGAACAACTCTATTCACATGGGCTTCTTGCGGTTACCATAGCAGGCAGTCCCCGCGAGACGTTCAGTGAAGCTCGCTTCATGCAGGTCTTCAATGCCCTTGGCCACTGAGGTCCGCCAGCCGGTTGTGGGGCCTGGATGGTTTGCGGCTATCGGAACTCAAGCAACTCAGGCAAGGATCTGAGTTTATGCTCCAGGTGCTCTGGGCGGCAGCTTGCACAGCCCTTCATGGAAAATTGCTGCTCAGTGAACACCCTGCTGCCCCGAGACAAACAAAGCGCCCCTCAATCTGGCGCTCTTGCATTGTCCAGCTGATGCTCACCGCCGCTGCTGTGTCCCTCACCACAATGTGCCAATGGCGATGGGGAGCTGGCACTCCGAAGCCGACGACGCTGCTGGGCATCAATTTGCCCAAGCTGCGCCAGTCACTTGAACGTTGGATGGTCCGTGATGCTTCAAAACCAGCGAGCTGTGTGATGGGCAAGTCTGGTGCTGAATTTCGCACTGCTCAAATGAAAGGATACCCGGAGCGCTTTTGCCCTGGGATCGCGCAAGCCGTGGTGGACGAACTTTGTGCTCGACGCGGTTTGCAAGTGACGCTTTTGGCTTTTTGCTGCGCCCCTGACTGAATTACAGTGACAGGCACCGGCCTTTCAGGCTTGCGAAAGAAAGAAAGTGGCCATCGCTATTAGGGTGGAGGGCATCGCTCTCAGGTTCTAAGTCATCCAGTTTCCATGTCCACGATCCATCTATCCAGATCTGCAAGTATCATGATCCTCCATCGTTCTGTAAGCGAGCTCACAGCAGGCGGTGAGGGAGAGGAGATCATAAGGGTGCACCCAAGTGCACTGGCAAACGTCAGACCAATCATCTCAGACTTGCAAACAGGTTGGATGAATTACAGCTTTGCACTGTTTGAAGTCTTTGGTGAACAGGACCTCTTTCGCGAAGATCTTTCCCGGTACCAACATTCCTTTCAGTATGGTCTTGTCTGCATCTTCTGACACTTTTTCAAAACATTTGATAGGACCATAGATGCATCAGACAATAATTGTGTCTTCCTGTCTACCTGGCTCGGGCTCGGGTCCCGTGCGAGCAAACCCTGATTCAAGTTCTCCACCACGGAGCTCACCGAACTATACCTCAAACACAGACACGTCATTGTTACTTGATTACGTTGGATGCTTTCGTGTTTTTTTCCTCTCCATCTTTCTCTCTCCATCTCTTTTTGACAGGATGGTCTTTACACGTTAGGCACCCCCCACAAAAAAAAGGTTCAAACAAAGCATCATTCCCGGCCCCACCCGGGAACGCTATTTGAGCTTCTGACACAGACCTGTCCAAAAGCTGAACTTTGCCCGAGAACATCTCCTCATTCCCCTCCGGGCCGATGGTGTACCTGCAGTGACTTCAGTTTGACCAAGAAACTGTGGCGCGGTGAAAAGCAAACGAAGAGAAAACATGTTTGGAGGGTTCTGTTTGAGTCGTCAGAACTCTCTTTTCTCTTCTCGTCTTGATGCGTCGCTCAGAATACTCGTGTGTTCTTCGTTCACTCAATTCAGAGTGTCTGTCCAAAGTAAACATTCATACCGATTCCTGCCATGCGAATCATTTCAACAAATCAGAATATATCTTGGAGCTTAGAAGGCTTCCCTAAAAATCTAGAAACCAAATGATTAGTGCGAGCGTGAGCTATCCGTCCTACCAGGGAGCGAATTTGTAGCTAGTAGCTACCTCTCTTCTACTAGCTACCTCGGCCGTAAAAAAGAAACACCATCAATTAAAACAAATAATTGTCAGCAATATAAGAACTAAGAATTATAACAAAATTGCTACTAGGAACACGTGCATCGCTTCTAGTAACAAGTGCCTTACTATTAGGAACAAGAAGCTATTAGAAACAATAAGAACGTTTAAATAAGAAGCTACTAGGAACAAGTGCATCGCTACTAGTAACAAGTGCCTTACTACTAGGAACAAGAAGCTAGTAGAAACAATATGTAAATAGAAACAAGAAGCTACTAGGAACAAGTGCATCGCTTCTAGTAACAAGTGCCATACTAGTAGTAACAAGAAGCCATTAGAAACAATAAGCTACTAGGAACAAGTGCATTGCTTCTAGTAACAAGTGCCATACTAGTAGTAACAAGAAGCCATTAGAAACAAGAAGCTACTAGGAACAAGTGCATCGCTTCTAGTAACAAGTGCCTTACTAGTAGTAACAAGAAGCTATTAGAAACAATAAGCTACTAGGAACAAGTGCATCGCTTCTAGTAACAAGTGCCTTACTAGTAGTAACAAGAAGCTATTAGAAACAAGAAGCTACTAGGAACAAGTGCATCGCTTCTAGTAACAAGTGCATCGCTTCTAGTAACAAGTGCCTTACTAGTAGTAACAAGAAGCTATTAGAAACAATAAGAACTCTTAAATAACATTCTATCTAGATTCTTTTTTAATTCTAATTGGCTTTTTTGTTACTAGTAGTAAGGCACTTGTTACTACTAGCGTGGCACTTGTTACTCGCGCTCCGCTCTGGGCGTCATGACGTGAAGTCCACTGACCAACGGCCGGGTTTCTCCATCGACGGGGGCGGCGCAGGTGCGGGCACAGCCGGAGCCGACGGCGGCTCCCAGCCTCGGGAGAAGGTGTGGAGAGTAGTTTAAAGTCGTTTAAACAAGTAGTAGCGTCCTTGCTCCTAGTATGGCCAGGAGCCCCTAGTAGCGTCCCAATATACTTATCTATATTAAACAATGATGTTATTGTATATTTTTTAAAATGTGAAGACATTTTAAAAAAGGCTAAGCTGTGAATAGACGCTTGGCTCCATTCCCGAACAAACGCTGAACGATGTTATCCGGTTGTGATTCGCCATTTGTGGCCGTTGTGGTACCCGCATTTCTCACACCATTGTGGGACATAGTGATGAGCCAGTTGACTGGCAGTTGAATCCGGCTTCTGATTTTGTCATCCCAGCACGCAGTTGCCACTTACCACCGCGCTTTTTTATGATGCTTCATAAGCAATGTGATTGATCGATTTCCAAATCCATCGATGACCCTCGGGATATTCGGGATCCCGGTTGGATCGGATCGGAGATCTCGGAGTGTTTTGTGATCTCGGGCCACCTCTCTCTTTCCCTCTGTCTCGACGTGGTCACGGACTCTACTTTGAACGGTTTCGCTTGATTGGCACAACAGAAAGCTACTAGGAGCAAAGGGCATCGCTACTAGGAACAAGAAGCTACTAGGGGCTCCTGGCATCGCTACTAGTAGCAAGATTTGCACAACCGAAGTGCACATCAACGGCCCCACCAACTCCACAATGCAAATTATAAACTGATCTGCCTCCTGATGGCACAGTCTTAATTTTTCGTACTGCTTTTTCGCCACTATTTATTGTAAGGACTTGAAACTGAGCAGCCTGAGTTGATCAACACGTCAACATGTCGTAAAGAAACATACGCCGTGAATTTGCAGCATTGCAAACACAAGAACAGCAAATTGACATCTGACATCATCCTAGTAACAAGGGCATCGCTACTAGTAGCAAGAAGCTACTAGGAGCAAAGGGCATCGATACTAGGAACAAGAACGCTACTAGGGGCTCCTGGCCTTACTACTAGGAGCAAGAAACTACTCGGAACAAGACACAAGGACGTGACATCAAAGATCCCATCTGGTCTGCACACTCTTTCCAGGCTCCTAGCTCGACTCGCCCGTGGTCACATTAGCATAAAAGGTCTTCCCGGTCTCAGGGTCCTCCACAAGCAAACATGCCTGTGAAATCGGCCTGACTGCATGGAAGCTAGTAGTAACAAGAAGCTACTAGGAACAAGTGCCTTACTTGTAGTAACAATAGCTTCCACCTCTTTGAGCTATTGACACTTTTCCCACCTGATGGGCTGTCCAACCATCTGGAAGCACCACAGCTGGCGCTGGGGGTTCCCAACTCGTCTCGCCTGTCCTCGGGAAGGAACGGGACGACGGGACGACGGGACGACGGGCGGACCGCGCTGGATGGTCGATGGTAGCGGTGAGTGGAACAAAGGCATCGCTACTAGTAACGGCATCCAGCTACGTTCGCTAGAAGCTACTAGCGGCTCCTGGCCATACTACTAGGAGCAAGGATGCTACCAGGGGCTCCTGGCCTTACTACTCGGAACAAGAAGCTACTACTAGCTAGAAGCTACTAGTAGCGATGCCATTGCTAGCTGAAACAAGTCGCAAGCGTTTTCCTCGGAATTGTAACGACTCGGTTCGACTCTGAGAGGCGCGCATGGGGTTCGCATAGTAAGTGCGGCCTGGCTTGAAGTGCAAAAGCCCGCTAGGCGACGAGTAAGATCGGTCAGGCATTAGTATATCTTAGTAGCTTTCTTGTTACTACTAGTAAGGCCAGGAGCCCCTAGTGGCTTCTTGTTACTACTAGTAAGGCACTTGTTCCTAGTAGCTTATATCTTAGGAAGTGATCAGTACGATATTTAAAAAGTCTTAGACTCGGACGCGTAAGGGTTCAGGGAAGGAGCCTGAGCCTGAATGATGTGGTGACCTTTAGGAAAACTTAAGCAACTATGCCTCAACGTTCGCAAATGCAAGGAGGAAAGGCTGGGTGAGGTATGCCAATGCGAAGCAACGCAGCCGTTCCAAAAAAAATCACGACCTTTTTTGTTGAAGAGATTTTGGGGGGTCGACGCAATTTTCATGGACTGGTGCGATTTGTGTTGCCCATTGGATATATAATTTTCTCTCATTCTTGGTTGGAGGCCATCGCCAGCAGGATGGAGGCCATCGCTAGTAGGGTGGAGGCCGTTGCTCTCGGGGTGGAGGCCATCGCAAGTAGGGTGGACCGGAGGCCATCGCTTCTAGGTTGGAGGCCATCGCTATAGCGGGCGGGGCTTCCTATCGAAGGAACGCTCTGGTGATCCGAGCGCCGATCCGATGCAGGTCCACCCTCGCAAATCACATCCGTCCGCCCCTACAGTAGCATGGCCAGGAGCCCCTAATAGCTTCTTGTTACTACTAGTAAGGCACTTGTTACTAGAAGCGATGCACTTGTTCCTGGTAGCTTCTTGTTACTAGTAGTAAGGCACTTGCTACTAGAAGCGATGCACTTGTTCCTAGTAGCGTCCTTGCTCCTAGTATGGCCAGGAGCCCCTAGTAGCTTCTTGCTTCTAGGGTGGGGGATTTGAAAGGGATGACCTAAATGATCCAACGGGGCCTCCCTCCGATTTGATATAACAACGGTGACCCGGACGACCCAACACTTGCAAGACAAGCTCAAGGTATCGCCCTGAGGGCTTTCGTGATATGTGACCCTTATAGCAACTTAGTACCCTAGAGTGCCATATAGCTCACATGAACACAATTGTTCTTCTCTGAACGCCAAGGCGACTGGACTTGATATTGAGTCTGCGTTCTGAGCTAACTTATCAGTTATATTTTTGATTTCTATGTTTGTTTCTCTATTAAATATGCATTATCGGAATCACAAGCTCAAGAGTTCAAGTGTATCGTTTGCTGTTGATATTCTTGTCGCAAGCGGCCATTTTTGATGTCTTGCATTGTCTTGCTTTGACCCTACCAGTTGCGTCCGAAGCAATGTGGCTGTCCCTCATGGCCATGTCTTCTTCCACAATCTCAAGCGTCTTGTCCCGCCTTGATCATCTTGATAGGCACCCCAACCCTCTGGCAACGCCTCAGCCATCACCTCAAAGAACCCAAAGGAGACGAATTTCGACAAAGGGTGACACCATCACATTGGACAATCTAGTTAAAGCAGCCAATAGTCAAGCAAAACAGTGCAAAATACCAAGAGATTGACAAAGGTGCAACCTAAGATGTACACAGTTAGAAGCTTGACTGTTGTGATTAGGTTGGGGGCCATTGCTTCCATGCTTTAAATTGCTTTTCATCTTCCATTCATTGCACATCGTATCAAATCGTCAAAACACATTTCTTTCGTTCAATTTTGCTACGGCGCCTCAAACGCCTCCGGCACGCAGAAAGAGGTGCGGCGCAGGCAACGGGAGCCAAACGGGCCAAGCAGCTGAGGACCAAACGGATGGAAGCAGTCGTGGCAGCTGAGGAAGCAGTTGTGGCTTCCTTTCCCTTTAAAGCCAAGATCCCATTAAGCATTTCTATCAATCTATACTTTTCTTGTTTCTCTAGACCTTTCTACTTTTTGCTTTCATGTCTTCCATCTCACAAAAAATGTGCACCCTTGTGTTTTTGTACTTGTCAAGAGGGAAGCACACGGACTCGACAAGAACCTCTTCCATGTTCACGAAAGCACATCTGAGACTGACGTTCGGTGTGGCATGTGCACCAGGAACTCGTTTGAACTTTCCGTTGTTTGGAACTATTCCAGTGATTTGGCTTGCCTTTTCGTGTGCACTCGTTGCTCGTGTTGCACTTTGAAGCGCTCCTCTTTGGAAGCGAAAACAACTCCGTCCCAAAGCCGCTGCCGCTGCTTCTCTGTAGAGTTCGTGGAAGAACGGACTTCAAATAAACACCAGAAGCGCAATAGAATACACGCATAATTCACCATTTGATCGCTTTTGACACGTCTATCCTAGTGAGCACTTGCGTGAGAGAACTATGGCAGTGATGAAGCATAGAAGGCTTCCAGACTTCATATCATAGTCACTTTGACATCCTTTTCATTTAGGTAGGAGGCCATTGCTATTGGGGAGGAGGCCATTGCTTCTTGGTAGGAGGCCTTTTCATTGTTTTCATTCTTCCTCCGCCTTCAGTTCGCTTCCAGAAGCCTTGGCCGTAGCCTCAAATGAGGCTCCACACACCTGGCGTGATGTCATCCGGCACATGGCCCAGTCGTGGATGGCATGAATTCAATAAGCAAAGAAAAAGGTGACCTTACCCGAAGAATTTCTATTTGGAAAGCCTTTCACTGTGAGTTCAGTACGTGTCTTTGGGGTGCAAACCTAGCTGTCTCTCCACAAGAAAACCAACCCACGCATTCAACATCGAGCAAAAACATAACATGTACAGAATCTGAACATAAAACAACAAATTCTGGAGCGACGAAATCCTTGCTAGTAAGTCAAGGTCTGACGAACGGTTTGAATCTACAAATCGCTTTTGCATGGATGAAAAAGAGGATCCAAACCATCTTTCTGTGCTTTCGTGGCGGGCTGTGGCGGGCCGTGGGGGGCCACGGCACTCGGTGGACGAAGTGATTTGGTGGCATTTGGTGAAGCGAATTGCAGATTTCGTGAATTTTGATGTCAAACGGCGCAGCGCTGCATGAAGCTTGGCACATTCTGTGAACATTTAGATTCATGCATGCGCGCTCTCATGTGTCGCTCTCATATGTGTATGCTATCATATGTATGGCACTCTCATTTTGCGATCTCATGTGAGTGCTGACCTGAACATCACGACAAGAAAAAAACAAACAAGAACGAGGCGACGAAAGGACCAGGCCATCAAAGAAACCAGGAAATCACAGGCGACAAAGAATCAGTGTTGAAAAGGCGTTCTATATTGCAGGGTGGCATGCAGTGGGTTGACCTTGCCATATTCTTCCGGTGTATGTGGTTGCTTGATGTTTGTTGACCTTCAGAGGTGCTGTTTGTGGGCTTGTAGGAGCAAGAGAGCGAGATATCGCGCTGAGAAGGCAAAGGATAAGATGATCAGAACGGGGAAATATTCTTTATGATGTACATGCCCATCCTCCAGTGATTGTGACAAGGGGAGATACAGCATGGCCAGCAGGAAGCAACATTTTTGTATACCACCGCTAGTAGGTTGGAGGCCATCGCTACTAGGTTGGAGGCCCTCACCAGTACGTTGGAGGCCATTGCTCGGAGGTAGGAGGCCATCGCTAGTAGGTTGGAGGCCCTCGCTGGTAGGTTGGAGGCCATGGCTAGTAGGTTGGAGGCCATTGCTACTAGGTTGGAGGCCATCACTAGTAGGTTGGAGGCCATTGCTAGGAGGTTGGAGGCCATTGCTAGGAGGTAGGGGGCCATCGCTAGTGGGTTGGAGGCCCTCGCTAGTAGGTTGGGCCACTGCTACTAGGTTGGAGATGGTTGGAGGCCATCGCTCTTATGTTGAAGGCCGTCGCTAGTAGAATGGAGGCCATTGCTGGGAGGTTGGAGGCCATCGCTAGTACGTTGGAGGCCATCGCTAGGAGGTAGGAGGCCATCGCTAGTAGGTTGGAGGCCCTCGCTGGTAGGTTGGAGGCCATGGCTAGTAGGTTGGAGGCCATTGCTACTAGGTTGGAGGCCATCACTAGTAGGTTGGAGGACATTGCTAGGGGGTTGGAGGCCATTCCCTCGCTAGTAGGTTGGGCCACTGCTACTAGGTTGGAGATGGTTGGAGGCCATTGCTCTTAGGTTGGAGGCCATTGCTCTTATGTTGAAGGCCATCGCTAGTAGAATGGAGGCCATTGCTGGGAGGTTGGAGGCCATCGCCAGTAGAAAGAGACCATCGCTATTAGGTTGGAGGCCATCGCTAGTAGGTTGGAGGACATCGCCAGTAGGTTGGAGGCCATCACTAGTAGGTTGGAGGCCATTGCTAGGAGGTTGGAGGCCATTGCTAGGAGGTAGGGGGCCATCGCTAGTGGGTTGGAGGCCATTGCTAGTATGTTGGAGGCCATCGCTAGTATGTTGGAGGCCATCGCTAGTAGGTTGGAGGCCATCGCTAGTATGTTGGAGGCCATTGCTACGAGGTTGGAGGCCATCGCTAGTACGTTGGAGGCCATTGCTACGAGGTTGGAGGCCATCGCTAGTACGTTGGAGGCCATTGCTAGGAGGTTGGAGGCCATCGCTAGCATGTTGGAGGCCATCGCTAGTAGGTTGGAGGCCATCGCTAGTATGTTGGAGGCCATTGCTAGGAGGTTGGAGGCCATCGCTAGTATGTTGGAGGCCATTGCTAGGAGGTTGGAGGCCATCACATCAATGAAGCATGACGGCGCCCCTGTCCTTGTTTCGAGAGAAAAAGGTTCTTTTTCAACGAGTGCGCCGTTTCGGCGATCGAATTTTGAAGCGTCGCCAGGGCATCGGCCAGAACTTCACGGCTTTGCCTGGCACGAAACGCTCAGCACAAAACAACTTTTATATCTTTTCTTGATTGGGTATATATCAAGGAAAAAGCAAAGCGCCCAAAGACCTTTCCTCACTTATTCTGCAACCTTTAGACTGGACCTCTCTTTACTCTCTTCTTCCCTTTTTCTTTTTGTTGTGTTTGCCGTGAGAGGTCCCACCCAGTTGATCCGTCTTTGGCTAATTCTCCGTGCAACTTCTGGGCTCTCTAGAAAACAAACACTTTGTCGCTCGGAAACTTCTGTTCCGCAAGCGCCAACACCTGTGAGGCTTTACAGTTTGGGGAGCTGATCAGGGCCGACAGCAGCAAGCACCAACGCTCTGATTTTCAATGTTGTCTTTTGGGGTCTGGTCTAGTGCATGTCCTTTTTCGAAACATGTCGCGGACGGCTGCTGTGGAAGACGTGTAAAGTTCAGCACATTGTTGTTAGATCCAAGGGCTGTGGTTAGAGGCTTTGTCCCTTCCGAACAACATGAGGGGCAACATGAAAAAACTCTCCATGTCCGTGTAGTAGCACAATGCACTTCACTGCAAACTATTGCACACATTCATCACTCACCCAGCACGTAGACACATCCACAAAAAGACTCGGCTACCTACAAACAGGAACCTCTTTCCACTTGTATGTTTAACCACCATCTCTTCAAGACATTCTCTCTTGTCTAAACCTGCACCCTCTCCAAAATCTTAGACGGGTAACAGCCAACAGCAACAATTGTCATATACCGGACCGCATTTCATTCAATTAGCTTCAAGGCGAAAGACCGCATCATCAATAGAGAACATGTACCGAATAACACTGGATTTGTTGAGAAAAGGTAAACCTTGAGAGGTTTTTATGCTGTCTTGCAGCTAAGTTTGAGCACGCGGATGGGCGTGGTATTTCTCATCGGCGGCCTCTACTGCGACATGAAATCGGACATTTTCTCATTTTTCGTTTTGGAAGTAGCAAGGACGCTACTAGGAACAAGTGCATCGCTAGTAGTAACAAGTGCCTTACTAGTAGTAACAAGGACGCTACGAACGGGGCTCCTGGCCTTACTCCTAGGAGCAAGGACGCTACTAGGGTGTCTAGAGGTGCACAGGGGATGAACAGTCGGAAAGGACTGGTTTCCATCGGTGTGGGACCGTTTCGAATGTCACACGGAGGGCGCAGTGCGGTGCAAGAGTGCCGAATCAAAAACCCCCAAAAAACGGTGTGCTTTCACTGAACGTGAAGCGAGTGTGCCATCAATTTCGCGTGGTCTGCAGACTGCCATCTTAGTGTGCCATCTTTACGTGTGCCAGAAAGTAAAGATTTGAAAGATTTGCGGCTCCGGTTTCACCGTGGTGGCCGGCAACTGTAGGAGTTGCTTCTCAAGAACGCCTTCAATGTGGCGCTACAAAACACGCGGCAACTTTCCCCGATGCGCTTCACCCAACCCAAGACCCGCAGCAACTCACCGTAGTTTTAACAAGAAGCTACTAGGAACAAGTGCATCGCTACTAGTAACAAGTGCCTTACTAGTAGTAACAAGAAGCTAGTAGAAACGCGTTTCCCCCGGCGTTGGAGATTGCGAAGTAGAGGTCCGGGAGGGCGGAGGGGGTACCAATTTTCAGCTAAACATTAAACGCAAAGACTTGTTTCTAATAGCGAACCTGGTTACTACTAGTAAGGCACTTGTTACTGTCTTGTTTTTCTTGCAGTTTTTCTCCGTTCTCTTCACAACTCCACAAACAAGATCTGAGTTCTGAGCTACTTTTGGCAGGAACACACAAAACTTTAAAAGTAGAAAACGCTGGGCGTTTACGGCCCAAATTCCTATGGGTAGAGCTGCAAACCAAAACAACAAACACGGACAGTGTCCGAGATACAATCCAGCCTCAACCTGGAAACTTTGTTTGTATTTAGGCCTTAGCCTTAGCACATTTTTGCCCGGAACATTGATTATTTTGACATATTTGGTCTTTAGGCTTTTCTGCTCTCACATTACAGATTTTTGCGTGTTGTCATCCCCGACCCCCAGGAATTGCAAAGAGCACACTGCAAAACATTGGCTTCATTGAAATTTGGCTTCACTTGTTTCTTCTGTCCCTTGAAGAAGTAGCTGCTCCTTGTTGGAGGGCTCCCCTGCAAAAAGCAACATTTGCCATCCATGGTTGAGCCGCCAACCTCTATATAGCTTAGAAGCATCCTGCTTTATATGACCTTTGTGCTAAACAAATTTCATTCTTACACTCTTCCTCTTCTTTCACGGAAGTGGACAACCACGCTTGGATGATTCCAGGTAGTATAAATTGTATGCCTTTTCCAACAAATCCTTTCAAAGAAAAGAACAGGTCATCCTTGGCGGTCTTTTTGAGATCTTCTCCTTTGCAGTTTCTTTCTGAACTTCATCTGGAATAATTACAACCAACTCCCCCAAAAAAACATATTCCTTTACAAAGTCCCATATGTCAACAACAGTTTTGCGGAGCTTAATTTGTTGCGACCCATCCTCAGTTGAAGGCTGCCCTTCTTTCACAGGTCTATTCACTTCCCAATTACCAAAAATTCCTTCCATTTATGTCCTTTTACTTGTCTCCTACCATGGGACAACATGTGAACCATTGTGCAACATGTGGTGCTTTCTGCTTTTGGCTCTGCAAGTGCAGTCTTTAGCCGTCCTAAAGAACTAGCAGTGTTCGTTCCTCGTTTTTTGTTTCTCACTTATTCCGTCCTTTTTCACAATTCATCCGCGGCAACACCCTTTCTCTGTAAATTATATGGAGTTGCCCTTTTGGTTGAACCCCCTCCTCCATGCAATTGACAGTTAAAGTGTCATTCTGTATTAAACGTATTACTGACTCCAATAAACACATTGTGATTCAATCAATCTCAAGTCTCTTCCCCTCTCTGATGCTGATACTTCAACTTTTGCCAACGCCTCATCAACATGGTTTTAAAGCATCGCACAGAAGCGATGGCCTCCACCCTAAGAGCGATGGCCTCCAACCTACTAGCGATGGCGCTCGGTGGAGACCTAACGGTGGCCTCCAACCTAAGAACGATGGCCTCCAAACAATTCTGTGACATTCAGATTAACTTTATGCGTTCTACCGGCAAAGGAAGGTAGCTATGCTGCAGCATCATTGCCATTCGTTGGTTCCTTGCCGCGCTCAATGCCTTGCGCTGTACAAATGTCCAACATGTTCTTCAGGTCTGGGAATCACATTTTGCTTCACCATTGCCGTGGATGCACCCGTTTATGCAAGCGCCATAGCTTCGAGGTAGCAATCTGTGACCGTTCCAAAATGAGGAAATTGACAAACAATAACGATATTTTTTAAGAAGAAACATGCTCAAATTCAGTGTTTTCGCTGACCAGCTTAGAGGGAATGGCATGGTTTGATAAATGATATCCTTCCTCGTGATGCAACACCAGCAAGCAGCCTTGGCTTTAGCGTGCTCTAACAACACTTTCTGCTGAATGGCCTACTGTATGTGCTTTAAAGAGGGCCTTCATAGAGTTTGAAGTTTTCAGTTTACTCGACCAACATTACATGGGTTCGGACTTGCAGATGTTCCCTTGTTCACTATGGGGCAAGCTGCCAACAAACTGTTTGGCTCTACTTCACACGAAACCCACATAGAACACTCGGCACAAGCATCACTGTACAGCAAAAGGTGATGCACTCTTGGCTCTATTTATGGCCACGTGGCCGTCCAGATATGAATTTCGAGGCCATTGCTCTCAGGTTGGAGGCCATCGCTAATAGAAACAAAACAAAAGAACAGGAAGAAAGGGTGATGCACTCTTGGCCCTATTTCTGGAACATGAATTGCACTGTTTAGAGCCGTTTAGAGCTTAAAACTCTTTCTCACTATGAAACACGCCCCAGCATTTCTTATTAACTCCCCATGCACTGCTCACAGGGTGGCTCACAGGCACCTTGATGTGAATTCGACAAGAAAAGCACCAAGACCTGGCACAACGACTGCAACGCATCGTTTGACTATTTTGATTTCCTTTCCTGTATTTCTATTTCTCACGACTCATACAATTGTGGCCGCGCACCGCAGTCATGTTGTCACCACCTTCAAAAACAATCCAAGACAAGCACATGTCTCAAAACTCAATGAGAGAGATTAAGCAAAGCACCCAAGCCAGCAGTCGATGCCAAATCAGGTGATAAACAATGATCCAAACTCGGATGAGTGGCAATGCGGCATTGGGGTTGAAATGGAGCAAAGCACGCCATCTTCAATGCTAAAATGGACTTTACCGCAAAATCAGATGACAAAGAATGCAAACTGCCCAAATCTGTGACAACGCATCGTGAGAACAGCCTGAAATGGATATCCAAAAATTGGACAAATGTAATGTTTTGATAAACCGATGCATTTCCAAGTGACAGTTGGCTCAGAATCTCCGAGCCCTTCAGCTTTCCCGTGGCGATCCGCCAACCCCAACCTCGTCGGATCGAAATCTCCGGTTTCAAACGAAAACCCAGCTGCTCTCAGTCGCTTCTTATTGCTACTAGCTTCTTGTTCCTAGTAGTAAGGCACTTGTTACTAGTAGCGATGCACTTGTTCCTAGTAGCTTCTTATTTCTATTTACTTATTGTTTCTACTAGCTTCTTGTTCTTAGTAGTAAGGCCAGGAGCTCCTAGTAGCAAACGAAAACCTTCTCTCTTTGTTCCGGGCTCTTGGGATCACCCAGCTGCTGACGCACAAAGTCCACCGCTGCCTGGCTGCTGAGCACGTCCCAAACCTCAGAAGATCCATGTTTGGTGCAAGAGAGCAACTTGCACACAGCGACTGCAACCGGATTGCGTTGCCGTATCAAGGGACCAAACATAGAAGCCACAAAGGATCGGGGGTCGGGCCCCGTTGCTGCCTTGTCTCTCCACTTGTTTGCCTGTGTGGTCGGTGTTTGCCCGTGCCGCTGCTGCCTTGTCTCCAACGAGGGTCCCATACGGCAGTTTCGCTACAGCCTTATCCCATGTGGCGTCCGATCGCTCCGTTCGTAGCGATGCCCTTTGCTCCTAGAAGCGTCCGATCGCTCCTAGTTCTTGGCGCTGAAGCTTGAGGAAAGGCTGCAGTGCCGAGATTCACTGAAGTGTCTCCCCGCTTGCCTTCCTGTGCTTTTAGAGCTACTTGGTATCTTGGGCTTGTGCCGAAGTGGACATTGTGCCGAAGTAGACTGTTGAGGTCCGAGCCTGCCCACTGCGCTCTGGCACTTGCTGTTGAGGTCCGTGACTGCCCACTGCAATCTGGCGCTTGGTGTTGAAGTCCGAGACGCCAGAGCGCAGTGGGAGCCTCGGACCTCAGCAGCAAGCGTCCACACAACACACAACGACAAAGCACAACCACAAACACACAACCAACAAGCTCACAGGGCCCGCCCACCAACTATCTTCATTTTATGACTAACGCCAGGCCCTGGGTGCCTGGGTTCTGGGTGCTGTGCCTGCGGGGTTCCGCGGCGTTTCTCTTCTACTACGATGATTGCTGCTACTACTACTACTACGACGACTACCACTACCAGTATAATTATACCACTACTACTGCTACTGCTACTGCGACACAACTACACAACCACAACGCAACACAACACTAAGTTACCTGTGTGTGTGGCATTTTGCGTGGCAGGTGGTCACAGGGTCGCACTTTTGGATGCCAACTGGAGACCCTGGCGACACCCCACCCAAAAACAACATCGAGAACCACAAAACCCCCGACCATGGCAACATGCTCTTCACCACTGATTGACATGTCATGGTGGGGATCACTCGAAGTAAAGCAATTTAGTGCTTTTGCATGTTGAGCTGCTAGTGAAAAACTCAAGTTGGTCGGCGTTTTCTGCTTTTGAAAGGGCGTTGCCCGCCGGCCCCCTTCGCTTTGCCGCGAGCATGGCGAAGGCCAAGAGGGCACAAGGTCCAGTTGGGCTGCAAAGTACGTCTGCAACTTGGCGAGCGCCATGTCGGATCGTCGAACCACAGTGCGTTTGCAACTTGCCTTCCGTCTCCTCGACTTAGGAATTCAGCTTCGTTCGGCTTCAACGCTGGTTCTAAGCTTCCGCACCCCATCGCAAGCCAACAAAAGGAATTCGTCAGTGTTACCCCTGGAAGAAGAAATGAGCTGCGTAAATTCCTTCTGTTCTATGGAGGCCATCGCCAGTAAGTTAGAGGCCATCGCTATCAGGTTCCTTTTGCTCTTAGATCGGAGGCCGTTACTAGTAGTAAGAATAAGCTAGTAGTAACAAGTGCATCGCTTCTAGTAACAAGTGCCTTACTAGTAGTAACAAGAAACTATTAGTAGCGTCCTTTACTTTCTCCTTCCACTTTCGTTTCAAGCTTTCACTTCCGCCTCGTGATTGAGCGAATCTCTGGCACCGCGCTAACCTGGGTCAGTGACGCGGCAACGAGGCGTCAAAATTGTCACCAAAAACCATGGAAACCGGTGGAAAATGCACGGAAATCCCTAGTAATTCAAAATTTAACAACAATCTGAGGAATGCTACATGAGAACATGATCATACAAAGTGGTCGGACACAAAAGCACTATGGTGCCTGGGGCTTTGCCAGAGGCCACGGGTTTTCGGTCTTCAAAAGTCTTCGGAACATTTCAGGGTTGTCTGATTTCCTTTCACCTGGCTCCGTCATCTCATCTTGTACTGTCTCTTCTATCCTTGCATACTTTGGAACATGTTCGATCTCTTCCGTTCCATTGGTTTTTTGAATTTAAACATCTTCTTTTTCCCTTAGCTCCCGCATTCGTTGGGGCCTGAGAGCCTGGCAATGTGATTTTCTGGGGGAAGCTTCGCGTCTTTGTACTCCAGGTCCCCAAGAGCCTGCGATTCGGCATATGACATTCCAGACATGAACTGGCAAGAGCATCACTGGTTCAGGATCGATTCGGTCCTAGATCTGTCAAACAACAAGTTCATGCAAAGAAAAGGAATGCATTGCTGGCGTGTTTTTGAAACCATCATTCTCCTTCGCACTGCATGGCAGGTTGCAGGTTGCACCAAGCATCAGTTACTGGGTGCCAACATGCCAGGGCATCATCATTCACGGACGTGCTTTGCCACGGCGAACCCTTTCCCGGAAAGGTGTCTTGATTTTCTGACGCCAAAGACTTCTAGATCTCTAGATTTGAGCCCTTTTACCTTCCGAGTTAAACTCGAAAACGCAGCAGTTCAACTTCCGACTTCCATTTCCACAGGCGGTGTGACGATCGACCCGTGGCGGACCCTTGAGAGGCTCAGGTCCCCGTTGACCTAAACACCATGCGCATCGGCAAACCAAAAGACTCGCAGACTTGCTTTTTTTTTTACTTTTTGTCAAGCTATTCAAATTGTCTTTTTCGTCATTACGATTCTTTTGGTTCTCTTTGCTAATAATAGGCACTAGCCGGTTTTAATTATGTATAATATATACTATATACAGTCATCTGTAAGCAACTGCCCTAAGGATGTGTACTTGAAATGAAGATGAGAGCCCGACCCTGGGCACAGAGCCGCTTTGGACCCAACCACCTGGAAACCAAACGGAACGCGAAAACGAACGCGTGCGTTTTGCAAAGTTGGCCTTTGTTTCAAGAGGATATGCTTACACATAACGCCAATACAATGCCTGGATCTAAATTTGAACGTCCTGACCTGCTTGCTCAATACGAGCACGTTCATCCGGCAAGTCTGGTTTGTGATCCTCATGTTTGGCTTGGTGTGACATGAGGAACAGTGTTCTTCAGAACCAAACAGTGCGTGACATAACTTGGTGATTTCGGTGTGGGCTCCTGTGACAACTCGATTGCAGAACCTCAGTCCAGAATTCATGCAGTTCAGTGACAAAACTGACTATATAAGTGAACTGGGTTACTTCATACAGATGTTCAATAGACACGTGAGGTACTTGGAACCACCATAGCCAATTTGTTTTTATTTGCCGACCATCTCTAGGCCTTATGACTGTCCTGTGGCTACCCGAGCATACCTCTCTCACTTCACCCATTCAATCCATTCAACCTCCAAGACCCACACCGCCACGGCACAAGACCGCGCGTGAGTCGCCACAGTTCCCAACGATCAAGGTTGATGGAGTCACGCAACACAAAACCTCGCAAGCGACGCATGGATTTGAGCAGCCAATATTGAACAAAATGTTGATGTTTCCAACGTCACTGTCCATCAATCAGCATGTGTCAACATCTGTGACACGTCCATCAATCATGCGAATGGAAAAGTACCTGAACACACATCTCGAACTGCAAAGAAAACCACCGTACGCACTGTCACGATAACACCACAGTCATGCGCAGCCAGTGCCGGGTGGCTGCAGTGGTGCCCATCCCCTCAGCAGTTTGGCGTCGGCTCCTGCGACACAAAACGCTGTGGGGAATCAATTAAACAAACAAGAGCCACCAACGTCTTCAGTCTCAAACATCAAACACAACAAACCTGAGAAACGGCAATACGAAAGCCGGCGTTTTTTGTCCACGAGCATGATGTGAAGAGAGATAGTAAAAGTGCAGCGGTAACGGGCCCAGGGCAGCTACAAGGCAGTTGCCAGGTATAGCAATTCAATTTCCCTCTCCGTCAACCGCTACCGTGACAAACGTGCAATCCACGTGCCCAGGTAGCTACATACAATTCAGTTGCCAGGTATAGCACTTCAAGTTCCCTTTCCGTCAACCGCTCGATAACCTGGAGAAACGTGCAGCAATCCACGGATTTGAAGTCTCATTAGTGCTTTGATCTTATATAGGTGTTGAAGAGGTTGTGCATTCACAGCTGCACGAAGCTACAACACATCGGCCTCGGTAAAACTATGTAAAGCTACACCTTACCATGCAGATGATGCACATGAAGAAAATTGCATTTCTTACGTCACCAGCCGCTCAAAAGTCACAAAACCTCCAAAACCTCCAAAACCTTGCTTCCGTGCACCCCTAAACACCACCTAATTTCGAGTTTACGTAATGCTTTCTCGGGCAGACCCCTACTTACTCACTTCGTTCGCCCAACACAACTCAGCTGGCACCTTCTAGGAAGGCAGGCTTTCGTAACTGGTACATGACTGAGCTTATTCTGTAGTCCTTTTCTTTCAGACTCGAAGTGGCAATCAACACCAAAACCGAACCGTGTCAAAAACAATCAAGCAACCAAGCACAGCTGCGCACGAGCGGTCTTCTCTCATTACTTGACCTAACCATCGGCGCAAATTTAGTGATTTTTTCACAATGTGCTTAGAGGTGGCCAACCCCCGATGTACTTCAAGCCCCCAATGATTTCAATGGGGGTGTGGTATAGGAATTCGCACTGCGTAGTTCCACACAACTCTCTGCTACTCAGGTTGTTGACATCGCATGCTTGGTTGTGCTTCGGCCAACTCAAACAAACAAGGCGGAAGTGAGAACTTTCTGCCCTTCAGTGCGGCTCAGGACATGTTCCTGTCGAAAGGTAGCAAAGGATGCTAGGATGCTAGTTCCGGCTTCCTCAAAAGCCTCCATCATTTGACAGGACGGACGGAACTTCCTCACCGCCTTCGTCATTCGTGTCTAAGGGGTCTGCAATCGAAGGAGCATACCCCTCATCATCATCGAAATCTGGAGCCATCAGATAAGGAAAGATCCTCTCCGCTCTTTGATTGGAATCATGTCCTCCTTGAGGGTTTGCCTACAGCCTTCTCAAAGCTAGCAACGCATTCAGCATTGTGGGCGGACGCATCAGCATCACAACCTCTGCATCCAGGGCCTGGGGCCCATTTTCAGCCTTTGCTTACGATAGTAGAGACTCTTCGAGATACCTTCTTGGTCTCAGGATCGCGGTCAACAAAAAATAGAAGTGGCGCTGCTTCAGATTCTCTAATTCCGTGCGTTCCATGTTGGCAAAGGTTTCCAAAAACTTTACAGCAAGATCTGACAAAGGAAGTGGGATCCGATTCCCACAGGTGCACTTCACGATCAGGTTCATGAACCACGGAAACTTCTGTCCTTCGCTCCAGGCTCGACAACCTATCAGCTGAAGCAACCAGAATACTTCATACCATCAAGCAATCACCTAGCGCTTAGAAACTCTGCGCCTAAACTGCAGGTTCAAACGCCCGCTACGATTGCCTTTCATTCCAAACCCAGCCTGCACACATTCTTGAGCAAAAACACTCTGAGCAGTGAGCAGGCGACCCCTCTTTCGATTGACACAAGACGCAATAAAAGTGTCTTCGTGGCACTGGTCCTGACACCTTCTGAGTGCACTGTATAATTTTAACCAATGACAGCCCTTCGCCTGACGAATGAGCTCGGAAGCAAGCCAGCGATCAAGGAATCAACATTGAAAGTTTCACGACGCAACAATTGCTGATGTCAGGCTTTGCGATTTGGAGGATGAGACCAGTCTTCCAGCCCAGCAACGATACTCGGTTCAAGCTTCGATCATGCAAGCTACTGTCATGAAACCCTGCGCCAAAATCTTCATCAAACCCTTCAGGCTTGGTCCCACAAACACACTTCCGCCAAACTTGGAAGAACAACTGCTTCGTACGTAGAAGCAATCGCTTCCACCAAGCCCTCAAACACTCACAGGCGAAGAGCCTGAAGAAGTTCAAGTCAGGACCAACCTGGTACTCATCAAGCTCCACGAGATCGTCCCGAGTACTCTCTCCGATCTCATAGCACCCTAATCAAGTGTGCCCAGGAGGGGTCGCCGTGAATACACTGCCGCCCGAGGAACTGTAACGCTCTCATCAATGCAGATGGCCAAAGGCAAGAAGAAAGCTCTGGCGACGCCCTCGGCGTCCTCGCCTTTGACGCTGTACCGAATCACCGGCGCCTGATCGCTTAGAACCCCTTTTTCCTCAGCGGCGTAAGGGATGTACGCCTCTTTCTCACAGCTGAGGTGCCCACACCTTGCGCTGGGGGACCAACAATCAACAAGCCGATGCTGATAACTACTTGAAGTGCAACAAAAAATCCACAAAGGACTCAACAAGCACAGCAACGTGCAAGCGGTCTCTTCCTCATTACTTGAGCCAAAAGTCAGAAACTTGGGGAAATTGCTTTACAATAAAATGCTTAGAGGTGGCCAACCCCTGATACACTTCAAGCTTAACTTGTTTCCTGTCTTTCTTCTTTATTCGACAACTTCAACCTCAAACACAAAGCGCCTGATACAAAACTTGACTGATTGGTGTGATATGCGCCAACGCCATCTGCAATGCAACTCCTTGAGGATTTGGCCAAGGCCGAAAGCCTACACAAATACCAAAACACAGGCTTGTTTCTCTGAGGAAAACTGAGAAGCTGAAACGTTTTCGGCATGACATGCAAAGAGCACCGATATCAAGCTCTCGCTCTCTCTCTCTCTCGAGGGCCTAGGGCCTAGGTGGACTAGAAAAATCCAATGCGGGCACCTTAGCCTTCCTGTTGGTCAAACAACAGAGCGCATGGGGACATGTCGCGTCGCCTCATCGAATGCCGTGTTACTTCATTTCATGCCGTGCTTGTATAGTCGACCTTCCCTAAAGACGTGCAGAGAGTCTTGACCTCCTTATTATCGCTAAGTCTTGTCCTCCTTTTCTTTCTTTCTTGTCCCCCTTCCAGACAGAATAATCCTTATCATCCGCATCTTCCTTATCCTCCCTCCGGGTGCTTGACTCGACATGAGTTGACGTGCCCTCAAAGGCCCTTCGATATTTCAAATCAAGCTACTCGATGTTCATGGCGCTGTATGGCGCATGCACAGCATACGCATGCACATGTTGTTTTTAAACCGGCCACTAGATGCAAATTTCTGAACGCTTCACAACCGAGGTCGAAAAAGAAGCAAACAGCGAACAGCGCCTCCTGATCTCCTTCATTCCTTGAGGCTCCTGCTTCAGCTTCGCAACACAAACATCCAAAGGGTGGGTCCATAATAGCTTTATTGCTCCGTAGCGTGCTTGCTCCCAGTAGTACGGCCAGGAGCCCCAGTAGCATTCTTGCTCCCAGTAATACGGCCAGGAACCCCTAATAGCTTTATTGTTCCTACTACAAAAAATGTCGCGTCTTATGATGCTTTGTTTGGCTTGCCTTCAGCAGCTGATCCATCTCGACAAACTCAGCAGGCAAATAGCGGGACAAGCAACATGGCGATGACAGAATCACCAACCACTATTCTCAAACCCGTCACTGCTGCGCCATGCTTGGCAGATTCTAGCTGATACGGGAGCACCTTGTCCTCTAGTCACCCTGTTTTGCAGAAACCCTCTTTTGCTGCAAGCTTGAACTGAAGATCTGTGCTTCCCGCTGCTTCAGCCATTGCTGCACCCTCACAACAAAAGCACTGCAACACGCAAACGGACAAAACAGCCAAAAAATCGTTCACGGAACTACGCAGAAGTCTACATGATCCAGTTGTTCCTGCAAGGAGAAATTCCAAACGTTTGGAGTTTCCAAACAGGCACCCTTGCAGTTTTGATGTAATGCGCGTGATGCGCATCGTGTCCTTACCCTTTCCGTTCCCGAAATGCCACAGCCTGATGGAAGCAACATTCAACTTTTCTCTACTGCTCAGAAATCCCGACCTAGTCTTGACATATCTTCTTTCTGAAGCGTGCTGCTAGCAACTCTAATCCTAATACTTCTCTGGAAACCTCCCACTGCGTTTACCTACACCTTGACAATTCTCCCCTTTCAAGCACACTTTCTACTGAAATCCCTGGAAACCTCCATACTGTCCATATTTCTGTCTTTCAATGAAGTGCAGCCACCGCGCTATCCTGTGAAAAACTTTATTTGTCTGTCTATCAGTATGTTTCTTTGAAGGCAATGTCACTTTATATCTTTTACCTGTCGACAAGAAGTTTCCACTTGGCTAAGCTTGACTTTAAAGAATCTTACTATCCCGTACTTCGCTCTGTAGTTAGGAACCTCCCCGCTTTGTCATATTGCTGTGTACTCTTCTAAGCCGGTTCTGTGGAAATCTGCCCTTTCATGCATTTTGGTAGAAATGTCTGATCTATCTCTGTCCTACTTTGCCAAACAACCTTTGTTGATGCCGGACGTCAGTAGTCACACTTCGCAACCTGCAGGCCCATTCTCCGCCACACATGCACATGTCACAAAAGACCCCTTTCAAAAGCTGCTCTGCCCCCCAACGTAGTAGCAACGGCCTTCAACCTAGTAGCGCTGGCCCCCAACCAAGCAGCGATGGCCTCCAACCTAGAAGCGATGGCCTCCAACCTACAGAAGCAACGGCCTTCAACCTAGAAGCGATGGCCTCCAACCTATAGAAGCAACGGCCTTCAA
>CAXAMN010022373.1:998595-1014884 GCA_963970005.1 Durusdinium trenchii | reverse complement strand
CTGAAGAAAGGAGTTGTTTATAAACAAAATGGTTGTTTATAAACATTGGTTTCTTCAGTATATTTGCTCGAACTAGTTTGTCAGCAACTGCTTCTTACCTCCAATCTTGTGCCATGGAAGCTGCCATGATGGAAGGTAACAACGCATATATGAAGTACATGCAAACACACAAGCACACAAAAGTTTCGGATGGCACAGTGTCCATTGATCAACTACCTCTGATCAAAGTGGAGCCCAAATCCAAAAAGTCCTTCAAGGAGTTCTTTCAGGTCATCCGCAATGTGTCTGATGTGGATGTGGCTGCTATTCGTTCAGTGATGAGTGAGGCATCACCAAAATATGCTCATCTACCTGCATCTGTCCGTCCACGTGATGCTCTTGGTGACTCTTGTGTACTTCAATTAGTTTTGGAAAAATCTGCTCACGCTTCCTGGACAGTCCTCAAGTTCTACCACTCTACGGTGTCAATTCCAATGGGCTTGGCCAAAACTCTTTGCAACAATAACGTCCTCACCATCGACTACAAGATTTGCTCTAATTCTGATGTCGTCAAGAAGGGCTTCATGAAGATGTTGAGCAAGATTCCAGGAGACCAGTGGCTAACACAAGAAGTAGTGGACAAGCCACAGATTCAACGGCATACTTCCAAGGATGGAGACAACAAGACTTGGAATCCAGATGAAGAAGAGCTTCGCTGTGGAATAGCCTACATCAATGAACATGCTCCTCTGGCCAACGCTCACAATGAGCAATATCTTTGGGTATTGCTGAACATTCGTGATGAGGCATCGCCGCTCTACGGTTGGCCATCTGCAGTAGTCCAGAAAGCATGCGCAAACCGGTCATCTGGCAACTGCCAGTCTGAACCGGAATGGTTCTTTCCTTTGCTGCTCTTTGACCTGAACCCCAAGTTTCTGAAATCTGTGGTGCCCCTGGTGCTTCCTTATCTTCCCAACTTTGGCTTGATGGTCCTTGGGCGAGCCGGCATTGGCAAAACTCCAACTGCACAAATTATGACCTTGGCAGTAGCTCGTCATCTTATTTCTGTTCGTGGTCTTTCTGGCATGGCTGGCTGGCGGCGATCAAAGCAAATTGACGGGTTTCGCGAGCGGCCGGGTGAGGTCAATGTGCCTGTCTTGCTGGATGACCCAAACCTCAGTGCTATCAACTTTGAAGACATCAAGTCTTTCTTAGACGTTGGTGAGACTTGCTTAGTAGATGCCCGCTACAAGCCTGCCAAATTTGTACGCAACCAATGCCGGGTGATCCTGAACAACGAATGGGATGAAACCAAAGAGCCAGATCTTTCTTTGGGTGATACCATCACCTGGGAGCAGTTCCAGGGCATGTTTGCTGTCGCCATCCAGTATGCCAAGCATCCTCACATGATGGCTATTTTGAAGCGTGCTGCTGTCATCATTGCTGGTCGCAGGGCGGTGTACTTGCGTTTGCCAAGCCAAAATGAGTCAGAGACTATTTACCGCTTCTCTGGTGATGGGATCACAGAGGATTGGCTCTGCGACAAAAACAAATCTTCGTATGGCTCTTACAAGCAGGGAGTGCATCAGAAGTATGCCAACTACGACAGTCAGCTGGACGAAGAGGCTGCCCTTGTTGCAAAGCTGTTGGCAACGCCAGAGGAAAAAGCATATATGGAAAGAGCTGAGAAGCATGACCAATGGAGAAGGGAAGCAGCTCCTGTTGAGCCAGAGGCTCCTGCATCTCCTCGTCCTTCGCCAATTGCTTTGAAGGAAGAAATCATCTCACCAGCGACAAAGCGTGCACGAACAGCCTTTGGTGTCATTGACGCTGAAGGTGAAGAGAACAACAACATGAGACCGATGCCATCGACATTGCCCCTGTGGCAGCGCCAGACCCTATGGGCGAAGAAGAAGAAGATGTATTTGGATTCGGTGGTGGTTTTGAGGCTCCTGCTTAGTCTTGCCTATGTACAGAGAGAGGACGCGTTATGAAAAAGATTGAAAATTGTATTGCTTCCTGACAGCTTTGACTTGTGTTCATAGAGCGATGTGCACTTTCAGACACAGTTCATTTGATCCATGATTGTAAGCTGTGCTGCAGATGTCACTTACAATCAGATGTCACTTGCTTGTAAACTGTGTTCACAAGAATATCCTCCCTTGCCTGTCGTTCTTGCATTTTCATTCTTTGTATATCTCACGCGAAGTAGCATCTCGAGCACTGCCTTGGTAGTTGTCGTATCTGCGCAAAATGCTTTCCAGATCCGTTCGAAGGAGGCCTGCCCAACAAAGCTCTGCAGGTCTGTTTCGGCCGCTGACTCATGCAGAATACCGAAGTGAAGTTTGTGAAGGTTGGTTTGCGTCATCTCCAGCTTTGACTTTACATGCGCTGGGGCCTCCATTGTGCTCAGAGAATGAACTCACTGATTGTACTTCACTACGGGGCATTCTGATTGCTTTGTCTCTTGGGTTGATTCCTGATGTCAAGGTTTGCCCAAACAACAAGAAGCACTCGGTGAAGTTGGTGGAGGAATGGGAAGATGAAGAACTACGTTATAGATGGCGTTGCTGTCAACGAGGTCACAAATGCTTTCGTTCTTCCCTTTGTCCTGCAGGTCTTCTGTCCCAAGTGTCTTGCTCCATGTGGTTGCCTTTCTTGTACTTCTCCAACGCAATGCGGCTAAACTACAGGTGGAACAAAATTCAATCCGAGCTTCAGTCTATCTTTGGGAATAGCTTCTCTGACAAGACCATGCGCCGATGGCGGACATTATACCAGTCCTCTTTGCAGAATTACCTCTTGCACCACAGCAGCATGATCATTGGTGCTACTCCTGGAGATGTTGTGGTCTTTGATGAGACAAACTTGGGCAGTCAACGGGGCATTTCGAAGTCATCATCATCTGGTCGTAGTTCAGAGAGAACAAAGGCCGTGACTTCGCAACGTGTGGCAAAGAGACTTCCAGCACAAACCGTTCACCGGCGTCCAGCTGCTCATTTGCGCCGGCCTGCTGCTGCGCCTGCGCGTCGGCCGGCTGCCGCCCCACTTCGCCGGCCTGCCGCAGTCATGAAATCTGTCTTCAACAAGAACAAGGTGGGCACAGAGAGGGACACCCGCTCCCAGGGCCGATGGCTCTTTGCAGCGGTTCTTGTTGGAAATAAGAAAACAAAATACACACATGAGAACGGAAAAAAACGGTTTTCCTTTACCCTCTTGCCAAAGCCTGCTTTTGCTGCGGATCACAAATCGCGGGGCACTGCTTCTATGAAGATTGCTATCCAATCGTGCATTGCCAAGCAGGCGTTTCTCGTGCACGACGCTTGGAAAGCATCTACTGCTGCCATCAAAAGTCTTGGGCTGAAGGCGGCTCCGTCCATCAACCACTCGACTGGTTGGAGAGATGCCAATACTGGATTCCATTCGAACGATATTGAGTCCGAGTTTTCCCGTCTCAAGACCATGGTGAGAGAGCGCTATGGTAGGTTATGCTTCCAGTCCACAGCTTCAAATGAAGCAGAAGACGAAGTAGATGTAGGGGATCTGTACGAGTACACGTTCAGAGTCAACATTGGCAACTCATTTCAATCAATGCTGAATGCATTTGTTTTGTCATCACCTTAGCGTTCATCTGTGTACTCTGTCTGACCAACGGTATGGGTATAGATTGCAATGCAATCTGCTGCAGTAGCTTTACGCAAAAAATGTCATGTCTTTAGCGTCTGCATCTGCAAGGTATGTTCTTGTAGTGGTTTCTGTATGTGTTTGCTTGCATGATTACTTCAATGTCATTTGACAACAAGCATATAGCTTTTTGCAGGTGGTATCTGTATTTGATTACTCTTGTTTACTTTGGCAGTTTGCATGTTTATAAACACTGACTACTGTTTATAAACACACCACTTCTTCATCGATGAAGTTACCTTGATAGTGACTGGCTCCAGCTCAAGTCTGTATCAGTGTCATCATGGCGCCCAAGAAGGTGATGTTTGTGGCTATGGGTTCTGAAGTAGAACCTGGGCGGTTTTCGTTGGATCTGCAGACGGTGGACCCTGTCATCTACCGCCCAGACCCAACTACTGATGCTGAGCCGTCAGTGCCTGTGCCCAACGCACATGAACTCCACCAGGACATCGTCAGTGGCCGCAAAGCAGCGTGTGAGTCAAAACAACAACGAACACCGAGACAGATTCAAGCGCATATTCACTATGTCCAAAGAAGCTTGAATTTAGCTCCTGGCATTTCTGGCCAGTGGTCTCGTCAAGCGCAAGATGTTCTCGACACGTGGCTCTTGAAAGATTTGAAGGGCGTGCAGAAAAGGAATATGTTGGCATTGGAGGACAAACCACCTGCTGAAAGTTCCTGCTCAAAAGCCGTTGGCAACATCGTTGAGAGCTCAGAAGCCCTGGACTCACAGCCAAAGGATGAGGATGCCAACATCTTTGAGGACCATCACTCAGAAGCCCTGGACTCACAGCCAAATGATGACAATATGATGGACGAGGATTGCGTCAAGGAGACAACCCCCAAGGATGGCAAGGCCAAGGTCTCATCTTCATCTTCTTCGTCTTCTACCTCCTCTTCCTCGTCCTCTGACCGTACTAAGCGCCGCAAGGTAGAACTGCAGGCTGCATTGACACATCTGAAGAACTTACAAGAAGTGCACCACCTTGAAGACATGGGCGGTTGTCTGCAAATGATTAAATCCGCCATGCAGAATGTCAATGCAGCTTTGCGCTTGTAGATAGCATGAACCTCCTCTGGCATGAACCTGGGCGTATGGCGTATGAAAGATTTCATGCAGTCTATGTGCAATGTTTTTGTGGAAGTATATGCATATATACATATATGGGCGCGTTTCATGGTATTATATCTTATCCATTACTTCTCAGGGGGCCCCGAAAAGCACGCGCGCCCATATATATATATGTGTGTGCTCATTCATGGCGACCCCAACACCTCTTCTGCTTGGGGGTCTCGCCTGGTATCCGGAGGAGTGCCGCACCTTGGGCGAACACGACGCCTCGCCAGACGGCCGCTGCGCACGGCCCTGCTGCCGTTTTGAGGTGACCGTGTTGGGAGACGCTGGGCAAAAGGAGAGAGATGAGACGCTGGGCGTTTGGGGTGGAGACTTGGGTGGTAGATAGGTGGGATAGAGGGGAGACTTTGGTTGGAAGACCGAAGCGGTGGAAGATTTAGGAATAAAAGATCAGGTGGGAATTTCAGGGCAAACCATGTCCATGAGGGAGTCACTCTTTGGTTCCATCCTCATAGCATGCGGAGACGGAGAAAAAGCTACATGGACCAGGGCGGATGAGCATCCCAAGATAGAGTAACCTAGCGTGTTTTCTAGATCTGGTACGCGGGTTTGGGATGTGCAACTCTTTACGCCACCTGGTGAAGAGTCTACTTTAGGGACTGAACAAGGACGTCCTGAGGCTCCAGTGTATGCACATATTTCTAACTTCGACAACCATGGAGTACTACAAGAAGTCGTTGTCCAGCCGGCCTGTGCAAAAGCCGGAAGAATGGGACTGCCCTGAGACTTTTTGGGTTCAATTGAGGTTTTTTCCCCATCGAAGGTCAAACCAAAAGAGACCCTAAAGAAGTGAAGCCCTCAGTCAAACCCAAAGAGACCCTAACGAAGCAAAGCCCTAAGCAAAAACAACAGAAACCCTAAAGAAGTGAATCCCTAAGTCAAACCCAAAGGGACCCTGAAGAAGCCTGATTGCTCCGCTGCCAGATTGGTGATTTTTGTGGAAAAAAGAGCCGAAGTGTGCTACCTTGGGCTAGTTGTAATCGGTCTGTGTTCCAAAATGACCCGCAAAATGCTATAAGACTACAGTTTTGGAGACTTTTTGCTGAGTCTGTGCTCCAAAATGATCCGTTTTGCGTGTTCCAAAATGATCCGTGTGCCATGGAGCAGTGGGTTTGTTTTTCAAAGGCACTACTGGAATTATAAAAACCACGGATGAGCTGAGCATTCAGCATCCGCACCTTCTGTGAAGAATCATTGCCCTCATAACCTTGAAAATCTAGGAACCAAATGATATCAAATGAATAGTGTGAGCGCTTCTTCAAGGAAGCCTCCCCCGCCCTCAGGCGGGGGGAGCTTCCTTGAAGAAACATGAGCTATCCTGCGTCCCCCTTACTGAATTATGTAGACGCCTACGGGCCCCAAAAAACAGAAGCAACCTTGTTTTTTGCTCATGTTTGCTCAGGCGCATGATGTGGATGAATATGTATTGGAAGAGGCGTCCTCTCATTAAACAAGGATGTCAACCACTGATGCATTTCCAGTGGCGCCGGGCCAAGGTGGATAACCTTTGCTGAAATTCTGAAGCTCGGCACCTCTTGAACGTGTGGAAAAGCAGTCTTGTAGGCCCTGGCCGTTTCAGGGTACCAAGTTGATGAGAAGACCTGCAGGAAGAGAGAGTCTGTACCAGATGCTGCTGGATAGACGGTGCCTGATTCCCAAATCCAAAAATGCGCACATCTCTGAACATGTCCTAGTAAGGCACTTGTTACTAGAAGCGATGCACTTGTTCCTAGTAGTAAGGCACTTGTTACTAGTAGCGATGTCCAGTGTTCCGTTGGGATGATTCAGACACATGTGCATGTCAACAGCTAGCACTGCAAAACATGCACACCGGTGTTTATAGCACGGTGAACTGATGCAGTAGTCACACCTCTTCAAAACGGGCAAAAGGGAACCCTTTTGACAAATTGACAAGATGTATTTCTCAATGAAGTGGACACTGCCGACCAGCCAAGGAGATACGACTGGTTGAGAAAGCTGTAGAAAGCCTTGGCATTTCCAAGAGCGCCGACACTTGGATCAGTTTTGTTTGTTTGATGCTTTTGTGTCTTTCGTGACCTGTGTGGAGTTCCGGGATTATTCTTACCTTCGACTGGCGATTCATTGCCTGGAAATCTTGAAGAGCGGTCCACACCGAACGACCGCACCAATCAGCCAAACGAACCGTTCCTTCATGCTGTTGGAGGTCGTTTTCTGACAGTGAACTACTCTTGCCAGGTGAAAACCAATCCTGGAACCAAGACGGCGGTGGTCACGCATTTGTCCAAAGTGAAGCCGGATAGCCGCTGGGATGGATTCCTATCTCCACACTTCTTCTGGGCTGTTGGACGGTCAAAACTAGGGGCCTCTCTAATCTGAGACAGCTCCCTATCGGCTTCTGTTTTGGGTTCCAAATCTCTATGAGGACCTTTCAGCACCAATATGGATATCATGGTGTTCATCCACTCTGGTCGTACACTGAGCAGATCCCATAAGTTTGTCTTGACTTGACCAGGGCTACTGGGCCGTTGCCACAGAGCCCCGCACTGAGCAGATCCCATAATGCAGAACACTGTGTTTCCTTCCGGGGTTCCGGTCTTTGAGGTGAAAGGCGTGGTGGGACATGCCGCATAAGAGTTTCTTTGGTCGGAAACTGGCCCAGTGGATCCCAATGTTCACTGGAAATTCCCAGCCAGGGACCTTGTTTTTGCATGGTGGTTTTCCCCGAACCTGCCACCGGAATGAAACAATCATGTTCAGATCATGTCGTCATTGTTTTGGTGGGGAGAATGACTGTGTGTTTCTGCCTACGTGTGCCTGTGGAACCCAAAGGTTTGGTGGAGGCTATGAATCGATTGATGCTTGGCGCGCGACGCTTGGACTAACTAGAGAGCATGAAACTGCTGAGGTCTCCGGTATTTACGGTATTTAGTCGCAGTAATTGGTGTTTTGGGATCACCAAGCTCTTTGAAGCCATGAGCATCCATGAGCACTCTGGTGTTAAGCATCGGCACTTTGTGAGTGAAAGACTTGACATATATATATATATATTTGTCTTTGGCAAGCACAGAAGATGTGAATGATGTGAATGGCTGACCGTGGAATGCCTCGAGGAATTCTCCAATCTGGCGGTGTCAAGAAAGATGATGGTGAATCATTCAACATCTTCAAAGAACTGAATAATGCAGAGAGTGTCTTGGACAGTTTTCTTCGTGCCGCAAAGTTCATAGCCAATGAACTTGTATTGGGAACTCCAACAAATGGGCTTTTAGATTGATCTTTTAGATGATGTTCCTTTTACCCTGCCCTTCGATGGGGTAAGGTAGACCTTATATATAATAACTGCGACACGACAGTCGATGTTCCTTTGACCAAAGGCTTGTCAACATGAGCTTGATCATGTTACCCACCCAAGCAGATTTGACCCACCAGCAGACCATGCCGAAAGTCCTTCAATGTGTTAGGTCATAGCCTTGATCAATCTTGATTTATGAAACTGCCAGTGCTGTTTAAGGGGTTTCCCACGTTGAAAGAGTCCTTGATTCAAAGTATAGCACCGCTGACATGTTCTGCAGAATTATATATTTGGAACCAAGAATGCAAGACACACACACACACATACCTGCACATGTTGATCTACATCCCGAACCTTGTCTCGTAAAGCGGTATACCGTGACGCAAGTGGCTCACCCAACAAGACTGGATTTGGACCGTGGAGGTTTGGTTATGTTGGTCAATTCGGGGATCCTGTCATAGGACAAATTCAAAGGAGAACTCTATGCCTTTGCAGGGGACTCCTTGATTTTGCACATGCTGTTTTCAGGTAATTTGTGCCGAGTCTTGCTGATGGTCCAAGGCGCGACATGGTTTCAATGTCAAGCCTTTTCACATGCGTTTTAGACGGCTCAAGGGTCTCTTGAAACGGGTCTGGTTCTGGGCCTGGTTTTTGGGGATCAGGTGGTTGACATTTGTCCTATGGGTGAATCCCCATTCTGGCGAATATAATAGTTAATTATGCTAACGATGTTTTATGGTTTGTTCCGGTTACTGGACAGCAAATTCAAGCGGGGGTGGCACCCCAAAATGGCCATATAGAATTCGAGGGGTTTTTTGATAATTCATGTGGTCCATTTACTCGGGGGTTTGGGGTCACCCGATTTCTCAGCATCATATCTTCCCAATCCGGATATTTCATTGATGTTCTGATCCAAAAGAGGCTCGGGATCACTTGAGCCCTAAAGGCAAGCTTGCAGCGGACGCCTTGTCGCAGACTCCGATCTCAGAGTTGAGAGTGTTCCAGCACAGGAACCACTTGGACCCAACAGAGGTGTTTAAACATATCTTTTTAACCAAACCTTTGCGTGGGGATCTCATTCTCACGAGCGGACCACCCAACTCACACATATATAATTGGCCAAAACATTCTACCAAGAGTTTTGGAGGTGAACCACCATTGACTTTGTAACACTCTGCAATCACTGTGTGTAGCGATAGCGAACCCTGAAGAGCGATACCTGTTCCCGGAATATGCTAACTCCCTATGATATGTTGTACATATGTTTTGGAAATACGTTGCTTTTAGAGCGATACCCAAACCGATACCAAACGATACCTGGAGCGATGGCTCACAAGTCCAGTCCTAGCCACCTCTCCATGTGTAGAGCCACAACTCACTAACATTACGTAGCAAAGAACTTGTCGAAGGCCTTTGCAATTGGTTGAAACAACGGCTTTCATTTGGGAGCTTCTAAGACGAACCACAAAGAATCCTCCGGGTTGAGACAGATTGTAGGGTTCGTTACTTTTTGATTGGGACTCTGGAACCTTGAACAGTGATAATACAAGCTGTCAGCAGAATGACTAGCATGTTTTGACAGCTGCGCACACACACATATCTCAACTCAAACACAGTAGGGGCAGCTTTTTGTTGGCAGTCCGTTTCTGTAGGACAGACATAGTGCCTCATGAAGAAGGGTTCTTCCTTGCCTTGTTTAGATCTTTCGGGTGGCCACATCAGTCCTCCTTTGAAGCTTTTGAAGTAGCGCTTCAGTCTGCGAAGCAATCTGGTGAAATCAGGGTACCCAAAAGCGTGAAACCATTGCTCCAACCGTCGGAACTCAGAATTTTGGTGACGTGCTGCTGGGGTCCCCGTCCGAAACCCTTCGGAGAACTTCAGCCATGTGTGACATCAGTGCAGCGTGGACCCAGCATGCTGTGTGCAGGCGTGCTGTTTGTCCTAGCGCTGTGCTCCCGGACTTGGGGCTTCCAAGACGTCGCTGATGCCTTGGCCTTGGCCTCTCGGAACTGCCCTTTGGGTGTAGTCTGACGCATGGGTCCGAAACAGGATCCCATTCCAGACAGGGTCATCATTGGGAGTGTAGTCTGTTGGACTAGTTGTTTTGATACATTGTCCATCCGCCTCAGTTTTGCGCTTTCCAATGCATTGTTTTGTGCTTTCCATACTTCATTTAGAGCATATCACTGCTTGTGTTAAACACGGAGCAAGCATGGTTTGAAAGATTGGAAGTAGGTCTATGTGACCTCCAACAGTGTAAAGTTCTTAGCGTTTATGTTCCTTTAGTTGTTCCTCTCAAAGAAGGGCAGCCAAATGGCACAAAAAAACTTCCGTGAATCTCGGAGGAGGGGAGACACCTTCTCAGTGCTCTGCAGGTCACGGTGCTGTTGGCTCACTCATTGATTCGCCGTGCGGTCTTGTCCATGCTGGCGAAGCGCATCTCCATGCACGTGCTGATGTCGCTGGGATGGTTTTCTTCGAGACCGGAGACCGGAAAGAACTGCTTGAAACTGCCTGGGAATTGGCCGAAAAGCATGCAGCATGTGTGTGAAACAGTGGAACATCGTCATGTTGGAACAAGCATGTGTGCTTTGCTTGTTTGGGGGTTCCAGAAATGGGCAGAGTTTAGAGCAATGGGAAGAATGCCAGAGAGATTCTGATATTTCTGCCTTGTGAGGATCCAAGAGGCTTGTATTGTTTTGGGGGATTGAGTAGTCCACGAGGTTCCAACAGGAACACACTCCAGGGTGCAGAAGCTGATGGTTCTCAAGCCATCACAACCCTTGAACAAAGGATTCACCTGATGGAACATAGCCCCCTGCAGCTAGCATTTCTTCCACAACTGCTGACCTCCACTTCCCCCGCCCATCCACCCATCCCCTTCCACCCCTTCCACCACCCTCTTCGTATATCCGGCTGTCGTCAGGTTCCTCGTGTTGCTGGGCTCGTTGTATCTGCAGCAGTTCACCGAAGCGGCCACCGTGGCCTTCCTGGTGAACGCCTCCGAGTGGATCGTGGGGAAGTCCCAACAGGCCGTGGAGCGGGAGCTCGGCAAGAGCCCCCTGGACGAGTCGGGACGGGCCGCACGAGGACGGTGCCGGGGGCCCTGAAAGGTCGGGCCGCCTGAGTGGGCGATGATGCTGCTGGGCCCTACGGGTTGGTGATTGTTGATTCATAGCATTGAAATGAGGTGATGACCCCTTTTTTGGGGTACTTGTGGATTCTTTTTTTGGGTTGCCTGCATTTGACACCTTTTCAATTACCCCAAGTGATCTGTTTTTGATGCCCAGTGCCAGTCAGGTCGTGTTGGCCCTGGGCCCCCCCAAAAGCAGCTGCCCAAGACCTGAGGCCTCGTGGGCACCGCGAGCCACGCCACGGTGCTGACGCCCGCGCCCGAGCGGAGTCAACGCTCCGTGCTCATCGAGGAGTTGAAACCGAAAGATGTGGTGCTGCTCAAGACCGGTTCCTCGAAGACAGGTTCCGGCCGCCACGGTCGTTCCGACCGCCACGTCGTGGCCACGACGGAAGTCTCCGGTGGCGGCAGATGGAGGGTCGGAGAATTGCGCTGAGCGGGCGATGCGATGGGTGAAGCAACGAAGTGAAGCCTTGTGGGTTATCGATAGGGAAACAAGATACCAAGAAAACGTAGTACTTAGTACAGTACATGACAAAATGACGATCTTGTTGAGGAAGAGACAATGTTTTCCAGAAGTGTGTGTTTGGGATCTGCCGGTGCACATCTAGTAATCTAGTTTTCGAAGTTGCGAATAGAATGAATGAAGGGGCTTGTTTCGTCGCTTCTGTCCTTGTTTGGAACAGACGTCGCTGCCCACCGCCCCAAGGCAACACTGTGCCTACAGATGGTGTGCTGCTCAAGGCACAGGGCTTCACGGTGAACGAGGCCAGTGTCACTGGAGAGGCCTTACCAGTGGAGAAGTTCAAAGGTGAGAAGCTCTTGAGTGGCACCGTGGCCACTCGGCCCGCCTTGAACCGTCGTTGGTGGAAGAACCCCACCAGAGGTTGAAGAACCCTATAGACTATCCCGGTTGGGTACCCCAGTAAGGTCCTATAAGGTCACTTAACCTCTCTTGGTTTCGTGGAGAGAGCCATACCAGAAGGATGGTGCAGCATGGCTTGGCCGCGCATCGGCGCACATGGTTTGGATCTTCTGAAATGCGTGGTTTGAGGACGCAGGGCGTGTGCTGACTGGGGGATTCCAGACGGGCGCCCGTGGTTCTAGGAGATGCTGAAAGTAGACACATGTCTGGAATTGTCCTTCCCTAAGGATGCGGGCCCTCAAAAATAGGGTTTGGTTCGGGTAAAAAAAACCCTGCGTTTCGGTGTCGAGTCCGACCCCTGCCAAGGTGTCGAGCCCCTTCGGATTCTTCTGTCTTGGGACCCCGAGGTGACCGCGGGGGTAGCGGAGATGGAGTGCACCTCCAGTGCCAAGGAGTCCTTCCAGGGCAAGATCCAGGCCGGAAAGACCGGTGTAAAGCGACCAGAAAAGACGTCGAACAGACTGAGCTCAAAAGGGTGGTTTAAAGACTTATTTTCCAAAGGGTGGTGGTGGTGGTGGCCGTAGAATAGTCTCATGACACGTGTTGCAGTCGTACGAGTGACGGCCATTTCCCAGGCCTACCCGATCGGATTTCGAGTGCATCGCTGTGGTGTTTTGTCCCAGGCAGCTGTTCAGGATGCTCAAAGTTCCAGGTCGGAGATGGAGGAGCAAGCGGCCGCGTCCGAAATGAGAAAGTGCTGCCAAGTTGGCAAAGGTTTGGTAGAGGGTGCGTATAAGTCTGAAAAGGATTCATGTGTTCTTCAACAGAGAGCTCTTGGGAGATGCAGTTGCGGAGAGGATCCATTGCGGGACGGACACCGGGTTCGTTGCTAAAACCACGCTTTCTGACTTCGTGAGGATTTGGTGAACCGCTTCGCAGAGATCTACACCCCGGTGGTGGTGCTTTTGTCTCTGGCTCTTGCACTTTGGAGCTCTGACCTCACACAAGGCCTTACAGTGCCCAGGTATGGCAAGAGGATGCAAGAGGAATGAGCAAAAGGGGACCACATGGCTTAGGCTTCTTCAGACCCAAATAGGCCGTAATTGGGGAGCGTTTGTGACCTAAAAGTTTGGATATCATGGATATAAGTAATGTCAGGGTCGATGTAGGTCCTACATGGAGTGTTTTTTGTTTGGTAAACATCAACGGGTCGCGGGGCATAGAGTTGTTTCTTTATCCATGTTGCGTCATTGCCCCTAAAACGGTTGTCGCACCCGGCCGGGGGAATAGATCCCTCAATGAATCAAGGAGAGTTCAATTTCACCACATCGGAGGGTTGGAATGCGTTGGATGCATGTTTTGGTTTGGAGCGAGTGAGATCCTGATCCAGAGGCCTCTTTTGTCCCACCTGTGCTGCTACACCATAGGACACCATCACCTTTGATTCAGGTTACAGATGTCTCACCTATAACAATGAGCATTTAGGCATCCTGGTGTCTCACCCTGGCGTCCTGGCTCATGAACCCCGAAACCATGAAAAGGCAGGTTTATATATTACATATATAGCTCAATAATTCGGGAAATGGGCGCGGAGTTCCCAGGCCAAACGCGTGCACTGTGACTCCGCGTCTATTGTTTGCATGCAGCGGGGTGGGACTGCTACAGGATTGTCATCCGACTGGCACTCCCAATGAAACATCTCAAAGCTCTTGGAAGCTTTGCAAACACTACAGTACCAGCTCGAATCTAGAGCCCTGTTCGTGAGCGCCAAAACTTCTTTCGTTTGACCAATGATTCTATGAGGTCAGAGCTGCCAAAACTCTTCCTGAATGCAAATCTATCTTACAGATGCTCGTTAACTTCTAATTATAGAGTTGGAACCTTTTATCATCATTAGAATCATTAGCAAAAGCACACACCAAACATTACATCATGTGCCGCTGTTTTGAATGGTTCTTTTCACTCGAACACCTGCATACCTCATCCCCTTCGTCTCAAGCTCCACGCGTGTCCCCCAACCGCCTCAGGTCTTGGTCTCCGCGTGTCCCTGCGCGGTGGTGGCCGCTGCCCCAGTGGTGCAGTCCTGCGCCTTTGTGCGGCTGCTTTCGGACCTTCAGGTGCTGGTCAAGGACCGCGGGTCTTGGGCGCTCGTGGTGGACCGAAGGACCGGGCCGGAAACAGACCGGCCAAGCACTTGGCATCCCTTTGTTGGTGACCAGAACTCCCTAGGTGCATCGTGGTGCGGCATTCCGACTATTAATGGTACATATATAGCTCCGTTGGACACCATAATATAACCTACCAAGGAACGACTTAAGTATTTGGTTGGATGCCAGTTTTGTCCTACATGTAGTCGTGTTATCCTAATTAAGTATTCAATATGTTTGAACAGTCACGGGAAATAGCCACAGATAGCCACAGATTCAAAACGTATTCAGCTGTTTAATTAATCGAAGGCCGAGAGTAAACCAAGACTTGGATGAGATAAACACATAGAAAAACGGTCGGCCTGCGGTAGGGCCCAAAAGTTGAACTTTGAACACGTTGTGCGACACCAGAGGCCTGCGGTCATGACTTTAACTTTGAAGCACGTGTCTAATATATACCAATATGATCCAATATGATCACAGTATGTAGCACTTGCACTAAGTAGAGCACATCGTCGAGCCCAGGACGCCCGGGCCTTGGATTGCTTCGCACATGTGGAGCGTTTGGGCACTGACAAGACCGGGACCTTGACGAAGGGCAGCTTCGAGACTCGTCACCATCCCCTTCCGTTCCCGCTCCGTTGTTGAGCTCGTTTGGGTCCGGCAGGCGGTATTCTACCGGGAGCATTGTTCCGGTGGTGTCCAGCAACTGGTACTCCAAATGGTGCATTTTGGTTGCGGTGTTTTCTCAGGCTCTTTGGGGATGTGCTTTTCGTTGCGGGGTCCTGCCGATCGTTGGGTCCAGGACCCATGCCGGATGCAGGGACATGCCATGCCGGGCATACAGTAGGGCCTCAGGTGGGGGGGGTGACCTCAGAGGTCGAAACCCCTGGAGGTCGAAGCCCAGTGGGCCAGGGGTCTCCCTACTGTTGATGGACAAAATCCTGCACCACCTTGCCACTTTACCCTGGAAGGGTCGCATAGCAACCCCCGCGCCCCGCATTCAATGTTGGCGAAACCCCTTTGAGGAGGTGGTGCAGGATTTTGGACATTCAACTTGTTTTTGTTTTCTCACTGTGGTGGCCCCAATTTTAACGAGGGAGAACGAGGGCAGCAAGAAAAGTGTGCGCAAAGTGGTGCAGGATTGTGTCCATCAACAGTATGACCCTATGACTGTAAAATACGCATAAGGTTTGATGGAGAGAACCAGCCGAACAATGGTCAGATGTCCCGTCGTTGGCCAGTTGTTTATCCTCCCAGTGATGGTTTGTATCTAAGGAGCTGGCAGATGTCGTGGTGATGCCAGGCCAAAGCGAAAGGAGGCGATGACTTGGGCATCCCGTAGTTGGCTCTCGCACAAAGGTCCATTCCAGTCATTTCCATGTGTTCAATGGAGGGTCAACGAAGCTTTCATACCTGTGTGGGTCACAGGGTCTTATAGTTATTCTGAATGATTCTATGAGGATTGCCTAGGGCATCCTAGGGCACTAGGCTTGAACATCATTGTGGCCAGACGAGGAGGAGGTGGAGCATCCAATGATTTAAGCCCCCCCAGCTTGCACGCTATCATGTCCTTACAAGATAGCTTCAACACACATCGACATATTTTGTGTGAACATTTGGCATATATTTTTTAATATAGCTACGTTACTGTACCTACCATTTGATGGGTGCTGTGTTTCAAACAGTTCGAGCAATTCCCAGGCACACCGACATAGTTCTATGAACGATAGAGTTGAACACATCGCTGAGAAAAAAAACAGATAAAACACATTTAAACACACACACACACACACGCGCACACACACACACACACTCTGACATTGGTTTTTCAGTTACACTCAGTTCCCACGTTGAGAAGGAAGGCGATGGAACGGCATGGTGAAAGGTCCAAAGACTTGAAGGTGTTTTAACATTGAGGTTTCTCATCTGCAGTGGTGCGACGACGACGCGCGCGAGCGGCGAGGGAAAGGGTTTAGGGGAAATAGCATGAACCACCATGGAAACAAACAAAGAAAGAGTGGAGTGACAGCTTGTACAACAGTTCGGCAGGTACGTTTGCAGCCCCCCCC
>CAXAMN010022373.1:969757-998585 GCA_963970005.1 Durusdinium trenchii | reverse complement strand
ATGGAAACGGTGGCATTGGACCCTTTGGTACAGGGGGTGACACACACGGTCATCCGCCGCTCCGCTGCTCAGGGACCTCTTGAAGCTTCTGGCGGCACTCGAGTCCCAGGAGCGAAGGGACCTGGGCTGACCCGCACCGTGACATCCAATGGGGAAAACTCTGTGACATCCAACACCGAAAGCTGCTTGGAGGTTCTATCGTGTGCAGAAGTCAATGTAAAAAAACACTTCTTGAAGTTCTGGCGTCGCCAGCGGCTATAGGGGTATGGTCTATCAAGTTAGAACATGTTAGAACCTTATCAGTGGCGAGAGGATGTGTTCGATCCGCAGGCGCAGGCGCCCTTTCGTTCTCCGGTGAATCAAAGGATCCAATTGTCAGCTGCGAGGGATTCTCCAACCAGAAACATGGAGAAACAAATCTAAAGAAACATGAAAAGAACACACAAGTTGACATTGAATTCCAAATCTGCTCTCTTGCCAATAGCCTCAAGAAGCCATCGAACGACGGAACAGCCAAGGTATCCAGTGCAACTCCTACTTCATTTTTCACCGTGCCACCCGTTTTGGGGCTGCTTCGGACCAAACTCCCAGCTCCCTCCAGCTGTCATTCCAGGGGGCTTTGTCCGCTTTCCTGTCTCCCCACCGGGAAGTCTTACAGTAGGTAGCAGAATTCAGGACCCCACCGTCTTCACCGCGCGATCCGCGCCGTTTTGGGCCCGAAGCCCACGGAGCAGGACTCGCACCCCTTGGCCAACTCGCTGGTCCGCAGCTACGTGGGCTGCGCCGCCACCTTCGCCGAAAGCTCGGCCAAAGGTGTGGTGAAGCTGCCCAAGGCGGTCGGGTTTTTCCGGACGTGAGGTCAGGTGGTCCTTTCTTGAAAGGAGCTGTTCCTGAGATGGTTGAATGTTTGGGAGCAGCCAAGGTGAAGAAGGTGGATGGGCAAGTGCCAGAGGTTTGTTGAGTACAGTCAGGATACAAGACTATTGACATGGTCGTACTGTTCAGAGGCCAGATCAGTAGGCTTGTGTAGATGAGGGAACAAAGGGCATGACGGTTCCAAAAACATCTATACAGTCAGTCAGCTGCATTCCTTGCTAGCGACGCACCACCAGCTAAACGCGTCCCGTTTGACGTCTGGCGTGCGCTTTGGATGTAGAGCTTCATAGGGAGCCCTGATTTGACTGCACCATCCATGTTTGAGATTTCAACCAAAAACCTTCTTAAAGACTCTGAAGGGCCCTCTCGGCCGGTTTTGTTTCGCACAGCCAGACTGAACCCACATGAACCCACCCCTTGCCCTTTCTATACTATCCACACAAATGTCAAAACACGAACCCCTTGTTTCTGGCGGATGTCTTCCGGTTGCCACTTGGTCGGATGTCTTCCGGTTTGTCGTCCGGAGAACGAGGTCGGCCAAGTGGTCGAACCCGTGAGTCGAGTCGGCTGGTACCCATGCTTCACCCATTTCTATAGGGATGTAGTCCTACCGAACTGACCCGGTTCGGTACGACTGGACCCGACAAAGGCACCTACATAGTCACAACATGTCACAACAGGTTTGGTCTCCAATCACCTCTCAGAGGGTGGCAGTGAATCCCTAGTAGGGCATGTTCAGTGGTCGCATCATGCAACATTTACTCTCTCATGAAACTGCGACCCAAGGTGAACAATGCACCTAGGGCTCCCATAGGCTCCTATCCCATATCCAGAAGGAAGGTGGTGGGCACAGACCCCTGGCACCCACCCCAAGCATCTTTTCAGGAGGTAGGCCAGGAGCCCCAGGGTATGCACCCAAATAGACCCTTCCGCACCATGTTCACAAGCAGGTGGAGCGCTTTACCCGAGTGGAGTCGCAGGGGATTTGGGGGATCATCGACGGACAGGTCGGGGGGCGGTGGCCGGTGCTGGGTGGTGGGTGGGACGTCCTCGAGGGATTTTTCGAAGTGACGAAGCTGCAGGAAAAGACCGAGAGCTTCGTCGTGGGAAGATCGGAAAAGAATCCCTGCAATACAGCCGCTACAGTCTTTCAAGATCTTGAAAAGGGGTTCCCATGATGACGCACGGCCCCAGAGTTTACCAACTATAGCAGCTAGCATCATCCTTGTGCCACCAGCCGCCAGGCAGTGACTAGCTGCATACGCCCAGACTCTGGTTTTCACCTTTTTCGAGAACTTGGGGAAGCGCCCAAAAATTGACCAGTCCAACACACACGCACACATCATGTCACTGACAGCTATTGACGGCTCGATAGAAGCTACTAGGAGCTCCTGGCATCGCTACTAGGAGCAAGGACGCTACTAGGGGCTCCTGGCCTTACTACTAGGAGCAAGGACGCTACTGGGGGCTCCTGGCATCGCTACTAGGAGCAAGGACGCTACTAGGGGCTCCTGGCATCGCTACTAGGAGCAAGGACGCTTACTAGGGAACTCGACCAATGCATTGGTGGATTCTCCTGAACGACTCGTAATCTCATGTAAACTCCCTACTTGGAAGTTCATCATGTTTAAAAGCCTCCAGACTTCATCCGGTCCATGTCCATGCAACATCCTCCTCTGAATTCCTTTGGCACGCTTCTCCCCGGTGTTTCGCGAAGAACGTGCTCCGCGCAACGGAGAGGTCATCGGTGCCGGCAGCCGTCGCTTTTTGGATTCCATGGCCATCGATGTGCCGAAGGAAGGCGAAGCGAAGGCGATCGGTTGGCTGTGGCTGTGGCTGTGTTGTCTGTAATAGCAGATTGACCTTGGAAAATTGCGCATGATTTACTTGGATTATCTTGGATCAGCTTGTTTTGCGGTTGGCGAAAAAGTTCACCAGATCAGAAAAGACAGTGGTTGCGTTTGGTTTTGTTTGGTTGGTTGGCCTCCACGTTTAAAACAACACACACACAAAATCACAAGCAGTCTCCTGACTCTTTTGTTCGATGATTTGAAGACATGGAAAACAGACCACAGAGAATGTGAGAACTTGAGTGACCATACAGACTCTCATGACCATACGGTCCTGAACCATCCGAATCGGATGTCCTGCAAGGCCCCGTTGGCAACGACCATTCGAAGGAAGTACTTTAGACTCTAAGACCATCTTCAAGATGTTGCTGATGTGGATCCACTTACCCTTTTGCAAGACGGACCGGTGGATCATCTCCTGCCCACTCTGGAGGCTGGTAGTGTGAGGCCATTGTGAGGCCGCTGCGGCGGTTCCTTTTTTGAGCTGGAGCTTAAGTGAGCTTAATGGCTCCCAGATCATGCACAAAAGAATGGCCAGAATGACACCCTGTCAGGTGAAAGAATGGGAGCAGCAAGGAGGCGTTTCCACCATCGTGTACATGACCGTTGAGGACGGCCGCTTAAAGAGACAACAGGACCAGACCTGAATGTGCGGCAGAAATAGTTGATCGATGTCCCAGTCAAAGATGACACCAGGTCTATGCCATCTATACATGACTTGATCAAGCAGAGCTGTACTCTTATTTGATCTTTATTGATAATAAAGAGTATAGCCTACCTACACATTTTGTTAAACAAGAGTTACTCGTACTGTAAGGTAGTTCCTCAGTTACATACATCATCAAGAGGCCATGGTCGACTGGGAGAGTCAAGACTTCTGTAGAAAATGCCTTTGCAAAGTACTCGTAAAGCAGAACATTGAGCACGTTTTGCGAAGACCTGCGAAGCCTTCACAACTTAGAGAATTGTAATGAGATCAGAGCTTGAAGCTGACCGTGGTGGGTCCCATTTTTTGAAGTGAGATGATATGTGGAGCGATTTCGCGAGCATTTCTCGAAGTGGTTTGACAACATGACGTCTTGATTCATAGTGATCTTTTGCAGGCAGCCGGGCAACTGCGAGCGTTCAAGGTGGTTGCAGTAAAAACTAGTAAACATCTTGTATACGAACCTTGGACGACCTGTTGTGCATGTTGGTCTATGTACAGTAGGTCAAAAATTCAAGGCCCACCCAGCCCTACCATCAAAGTCACCACCACCACCAGCCTTCACCGTGGTCACTGTGTACCCAGAAACCGTAGTTTTTTTCCGCATGCAGCCTCATTGACAACCTGCGAACCACTTTGTTGGGGCTCATTCAGGTGGAACGTCCGGTGAACTCATGACCCCCACATTGGGAGACAACGTGGCATCTGTAGGACGACGTGGCCATGATCCTGCGCTTCTTGGATTTCATGCTTGGCCTTGTTTGGACTTCTTAGGCCAGTCTCGAAGTACCTCGGAAAATGGGTACAAGCATGGCACAAGGTACCTCTTTTTCGAGGGTCATGTCATGTCCCATTTTTAAGGTTACTTTGAAGCGCTTGAAGTCGGGTATAAGTGTCTTCGTTTCGTCTAACGAATGAAATTCACTGGATGTGTGCGCACCTTGGAATCGCTGGGAGGCCCTGGATTTTCGCAGTTGTCCTACTCAAACGACCCTAAGGATCCACATACCTGAGGTACGGTGATTGGAGACGATTGAACTCGGTAACAAGAGAGTAACAACTGCGAGACCGAGATGTTTTTCCACTTCATTGCCCACCCGGGGCCCACCTGATAGACTTCTCAGCATCCCACTCTCGATCCAAGGGCCCAAGGAGAACCACAGGACTCCGTGGTTCTCCTCCCCCTCTCAGCCGTGCCGTTTACAGGCATCCCACATCAAAACCCCTCCACCTCGTTCACATGTCCTCTATGAAATTGGGTGGCGTACACCCCTTGTAGAGGCTATTTGTTGTAGAGAATCCATTTAGTTACTAAACCCCTCAAATCGGTCTCCACTCCAGGCCTGGAAGACGAGCTGCGCGAGGACGCCAAGGCAGCGATTGCCACGCTGCAGACCCTCGGTGTCTACGTGGCGATGCTCACGGGCGACGAGCGCAAGGCGGCCGAAGCGGTGGGTGCTGCGCTGGGCATCAGCGAGAGGCCGGGGAGTGTAAGTTGATGTGGAAGATGGGACTTTGGTGAAAGAATCAGGGGGGAACTGGACAAGTAGTACTACGGGTCGCACCCCAAGGTCCTCGCTGTTTAAAGAAGCACGGCATTCTGTTGAGCGACTCACTGCCGCTTTTTCTCAGAGTCCATCGGTGTTTCTGAAGGCGCTCCAAGCTCACGCCCGGTGACAAGGAGACCCTTGGCACATCGCCAGTCGGTCGCCAGTCGGTGGCATGGAGAAAAGCGGTCGCATGGAAGGGAGCTCATTGGATGAGGACTCTTTCAGAGCAAAACCGGGTGTTTGTTTGGGTGAAAGTGGGCTAGCTGCTCACTGTTAAACATTTGATTTGCTCATTTATTTGAGAGGCGTAGAGGCGAGCGATAGGACCGATAGGAGCGATAGGAGCGATATAGGTTGAGGTGGTTGTATGTAGGCGTGGAACGTGGACTTGCCGCGTTCTTGAAGACTTCTGTAATCTATAGATATACTCTATGCATACTCTATGTTACCATGTTCAATTTTCCTTGAAGCTGATCACACAAGCTTATTTCTTTTTTCTTCTGGATGAACAGTAACAAACTCTGTCCAGATTAAGCTCAACATGTCCAGACATGTTCCGCAGCGAAGCACGGATGTTGGAGGTTCATGCCTGAGAATCAGTGGCCAGCAAGTGGTCAAGTGATCGTTTCGTGCCAACCAGAGCTACCGCTAATATAATATCATCAACCAAATTGTTTGGTGGAAACTGGTAACTGGTAACCCAAATAACCAGAAACAACTCGTGTTAATATGGCAATTGAGCTCCTTTTCCGTTGAGTGATTTTCAGAGTACGTTTTCGTGCGCATGAGCTTTATTTGTCATCTTAAGACTGGATCACTTCCAGTGTCCCAGCGAAAGACTTACTGTAAGTAAGAGCTAATAGTCAAGAACAATGATGAAGAAACAAGTCATGCAGACTCTTGATTTTTGATTAATATCAAGCTACACGGTGCAACCCTTGATTACCAAACCTCTCCGTTATATAGGGGTTTTTGTTAATCAAGAATCAAGAGTCTACATTATCAGTAACAAGAAGGAGGATAAAAGGGTTTGGGAGGAAACGCGGACCTTTAAGTAGCCATATTAGTAGGACATTCCAGACAATGGACATTGTGAACAGCGACTTGAATGTATATGTTCATTTATAGTCTTTGGGGGGCAACTCCGACAGACATGGAGTGACTGTATGTTCAAATGGACACCTGGAAGTCCAATGATATCAATCAGTTGTAGGCCACTTACTGCACCGTAGCCACTCATTGGCCCTTCGAAAACGCGCGGTTATTTCAGATGGAGGACCTAAATCGACTGATTTCGACCGATTCCTTCCACGAGCACCGAGGAATTGGATTCGTGGTGATGCGAACAACCTGGAGAGCGGCCTCCATCAGCCCTTGCTGAACAATACACAGGTGGAGAGTCTCAAAGGGAAGAAGATCGTTTAAGGGGCTGATTTGTGAGGTAGCAATATATAACTCATGTGATTGAGCTATATGTATATAAGATTGTATAAGGTAGCTGATTTGTGAGGTAGCTATTTGTGATTTCCCTTGTGCTTTTTGTATGTTTTGTCATGGCGTTTGAAGAAATGCAGGAAAAGATGTAGGCTGAGGGCCACCATCAGAGCTCGTGTTGCAAAAAAATCGCCCGACTCTGACACGTAGGACATAGACCCCATCAATCAATTTGTAGGAGCAGCTCCTAAATTTGTTGGGGTGAGCAAAAGCATCAGAAAGACAAAAGTTGAAAAGAACCGATAAGGAAATTTGCAGTGTTTCTTGATTTGGAGCTGGACCTGTGCATCCTTTTGATAGGAATCAAGCTTCTCTTCATTTCTCCCACGCTTTCACTTTCACTTATGGCATGATTCAAACACGATTGGTAATACAATACACTACATTAAAACAAACAACATCAAACAACAGCATTAATTACATGTTGCAAAATCATCTCGGAAGAACGATGCCCCATTCCGTTCCCAGTTCTTCTTCACAACCTCATCAGGCAGTGGAGACTGAAAGAAAAGTGCGAATCCGTGCAGCTTCGGAAGGGAGCCTATCCTATATACAACATCTAAGTATATAAATTTATAAGTATATATGCTTTATTATGTGTTATCTAATAATATACTATATACTCCAAACCATTGAACAAGGACGACAGCGAACTCCATCCGCAAAAAATACCAAACCCCAACCCGTGAAAAACAGACTTAGACAAGAGGAAAAGAAGTGGCGATAACGCTGTTTTGGTTATGGCATTTATTTTTGTACAACCCACTTGGTTGACACAGAAGGCCTGGTAAAGTGCCTACCAGGTATAACATGCTTGACAAATTCAGCATAGGCTTCATCGCCACAGTCGAGGTAGAGGTGGCACTGGTATCGCCAACACCTCAAAGATAGCCCCTCGCTGCCCTCCCAAGCAGATTCCCCAAACTTCCCCCAGGCTGTCAAAGCTACCTGCATGCTGGGCGACGGCCTCAACGACGGCCCCGCGTTGGCGGCGGCGGATTTGGGCGTGGCCATCGCCAGCGGCCTGCAGCTGCCTTGTGATGCGGCGGACGCTTGTTTTCGCGGTCGTGTTCTTTTTCGCCGTGCGGCGAAGATGGTCAAAGCATGGCGGACACCACTCCGACGTGCTCATGGGAGGTTCACAGTGAGACCGAACAACATGGAGAACATCCCCAAGTTAGTGACATCCATGAAGCGTGTCCATGCCGGTGACGGTTGGTTGACATGTGCAAGTGAAGCAAGGTCAGACCACTTTCGGTGCACAGGACTGTCGACTCGAAGGAGTCTTTTCGGATATAGGACTCAGAAGCGACTCAATGGTGTGTATATCCGGGTTTATTTAAACAGGCTGCTCTAGAATGCAAGGTGTTGCACATCACCTTTGCAGTCTTTGATCACCATGTGACCTCAAATTGGAGTTTGTCAAAGGGTCACTTTCAAGAACCAGGATAAGGTGATCAAGCTTTTGATGTGGGTTTAGGGCTGGGGATTCAACCGAACTACACACACAACATCTCGTCCCACATCACACATCCCTGCTGAACAGTCCTATTAGATCCTATATTAGATGTTTTCGTGTGGCACACTTTGAAGTGCTTGGTGTCCTCAAGCCTTTGTCTATCTTGGTCAAGGAGCTTGCCATACCGACCGTTTGACCTACCTGGCGTCGGTCTTTCGCTGCATGGTGAACTGGTCAGGCTCCAGGTTTTGCCCCATCCTCATCTCCTTGGTTGCACAGCCCCTGTTCCACGGCATGTTCCTGGTCCATTGGGAGCCCAAGCGTCCATTCCCAGTTCTGAAGACGGAGAGCCGAGCTGCTGGGACCTCCAACAACAGTCCTATAGATAGACATATATCATCATATATCATATCGGGTTGTATCGGGTATTGACCTCTGCACCAAACACTCCAACTCAATCGTTCCAACTCATTCATCATTTCCGAAAGGTTGGCAAGCCGACCATCTCTGGCCGCTCCAAACGAACCGAGCGGGGTCGGATGCCGGGTCAGGATGTGGTGATTGGCAGTGGTGGGCAGATGCTGCAGCGCTTCGTCCAAGCGCTACACTTTGCCAAGAAGTGCAAGGAGAGGGAGCGAGTTTCTCTTCGGACCGGGGCATGGTCAGCTCGGACTGGGCCAAAAGGGGAGGGAAGTGTTTGGCCAATGGTCTCGCGGCCTCCTAGTCCTAGTCCAATGATCAATACTAAACATATTTGGCATGACTAGATGGGTGACCGCATTTTGCCTGACTATCTGAAGAATCTGAGACTTAAAGTGATGACTCTTTGGACAGTGATCCCACTTTGGGACTGTCCTGGACGAAGGGTAGATCAGTTCATCCAAAGGTTGGTCTCCTTGCTCAAAGACGAAAGTCAAGGCACTCCCAATTTGTTGGAAGTGATTCCACATGTAGTTTTTGTGTTTATGTCTGGATAGATCAATTACCAAAGTGTTTTGTGCAGGGGTCCTTGTAGTCTCCTTCAGATGGGTTCCAAGATCAGATATAGCTTGCTGATACGGTGCATGGCTCTTGACTTTGTCACATTACTTGTATAGCTTGCTAAGGGAAGTATGACGGGCATTTCCGACTTTTGAAAGACTCAAGTCATAACGACAGATGTGCTTCCCCTCAATGTTCTCAAGAACCAACACAACGAGGATGCTGGCGAGCATTCCTCATTGTAACAGCAAGATGATTTGTGATGGGACACAGGGCACTTCAGGCATTGACGGGGGATGGACTACCCCAGTTCGTGACAGGTCCTCGGACCTGCGCTCGTTGGGTTGTTCTCGGACCCCAACGGAAACGGCGCAAAGCGCCTTGCGACTTGTACCCCTTTCTTGCGACTGCTTTGTGCTTTGGAGAAGATCAGTTTCAACAGGCCAATTAATCTCATTCAGATTACAACGCGGCCTGCTGTTGTGAGGACCTCATCAGACAGAACCTGGCCTTCGCAGATGCCTGAGTTTGGCATAGTTTGGCTGTGAACCTTTCCCTGCCCTATTATGTATTCTCCAAGTGAGAACAACAGTGTCCTATAATACCCAGACCAAACAGGGGACTGGAAGATTTATTTAGTTGCTTTGAGGATCTTTGAGGACTCACCCAGCCAAACACATCAAAATACCATGTCTTTCTCTTGTGGGGTTATATGGTCCGCAATCCGACCAACCCAATCCCCAATCCCTCACTATCCACATGCGGTTTCGAAGATGAGAACTTCCACTCCTGGGAACTGCTGATCCTTCACTTGTGAGAACGTGGAGGCCGTATGTGCGATGGTTTGGCTTCATATATTCATGGATATTCACAACGCGACAACTTGAGGCCATCTTGGTGAAGCTCACAGCCTTGACTCTGGCCTTCACTGGTGTCTTGGCCATCCTTGAATTCACTCAGTTTTCGTTGTGGCCTCAACGAGGTTTTCAGGTCTGATCAGCCACAGAGACCTCCAGAAAAGGATCCTGGGACACGGGTGATTTTGACAGGTATGTGTACCCTCCACGATGCGGCAGGCGCTTTCGACGCCTAGGTCTCCCATGGCGTCGAGGTCTCCTGTGCACTTCTTTGGGGGGAAAGGCCATGCTTCCCCCGATTTCTCGATGGTCAGCTTCATGATCGGCTTTTTCCTTGCGGTGGGAATCATCCTGTGGTGGGGATGAGTAGTTAATGGCCATCTCCCAGTCTTCAATTTGGTGTATCAACGTGGTGAGGATCCCCGAAGGGACACATGAGGGTGCGTCCTATTTCCAGTCTACGAATCGGTACACATCGTATCGTATTGCTATTTTCCGAGAAGGGTTTGCGAGAATGTATAGAATATCACCATCATCATCCAATTTCCCAGGACACGTCACACGAGCTGATGAGTCGTATCGGTGGGAGTCAAGGAGCTCAGTCCACAGGCTTTCTGACCACCATAAGTCATTTAATTCCTCTAGCGCGGCGGAGCGCAGGAGGGTGTCACTTGCTGAAATGGAGTGTAATCGTTGACATTTGTTCTTTTGCGTAATTGGCCGGGCCAGCGGAATTCTTGCATGCACAGCAATGTGCCCATTGCAAAGGACATCTTTATCTCACGCTTGGCGTTCTCAGCGACAGCGGAAGCCTGTTGCTGGCAGCTTGGTGGCAATCAGGGCACTTGGTAAAGCGGAGCTGATTATCAATGTGATATTTTTGCGTGATCATTCATCCAGTGGCCACAGCATTGGGGGGCAGCCTCCCCAACAACACAGGCAAGCGCATAGCCGCATACATCTAACAACCTGTGGTGCTAGAGCATCCTAATCACAGAGCATCAGACCATACTTGCCTATTTCCACCCTCAGCCACACTGCGACTGGCTGTTTCCATATTCCGTACCCTCCTGGCTGATTGGGGGAAATCAATGCCCTACAAAATTGCTTGGACCCTTCCTCATTGTGACACAACTGTAGAGATCCACCGGGACATATCGGGACAATTTACTCTCAAGGTGGACCCAATTGAAACCCAGCGTGGGGACTCGTCGACTGATTGATCCCTTGAAAATGGAACCATTTGGGCGGTGCCCCAATGAAACGCTAGGTGTCCGACGTCCGAATTCGAGGTTGAAAGCAGTTCGACCGATTCGAAACCAGCTGTGTTCTTTACTGACCTTCCCCCGGACCAGCTGTGTGGGGCTGACTCAGGTCGTGTTGAACAGCCTCAGACCACTGACCTGGGGATTTTTGCAGATGGAAGCATCGACCGCTGATCGCGAGCGCCCGGTTTCACCCGCAAATCCTTGAAGTGACTGTGCTTTCGATTGGAAGATTTCAACATCTGTCTATTCTTGGGAATTCTTCCAATTTGTACAACGCAAATTGCTGCGTAGCACACAGGTGCAGCTTGGACCGAAAACGGCCAGCGCACTTCCTTTGACCTTTTGGGCCAGATGTGCTTCGATCATGCATCTACCTAGGGCTCCAACCACATCCTCAGAGGGTAGTTAGACCCCCCACTTACACCCCAACCACCTTCTCAGTAGGTCGGTGTACAACAGGAGCTATAATATATATATATATAATATATATATACATATTATATATATATTATATGTGAAGTGCCACGTCGGTTTTGTTCCGTATTGTATACTGTAGTCAGATGTGTGTTAATGATGTTTGAATGTATACCAGGTGATCGACAGAGTGCTGCCTCCGAAGAGACGTAAAGGTTTATAGAGTTTATATCTGACGGGGCTAGTTTGAGTGCTCGGCATCTTTGCGCAAACCTCAAACGTGCCATGCAAGTTCTTTGGGAATCTTTTGCACTTGCACAGCCTGGCTTTATGTTTGTTCCCCCCAACGCCGACACAGTCGCGATGTTTGCATCGCGGCCTTGCCGCGGCCTTTCTCCATGGATGAGACACTGGCACCGTGCACCGCGGGTGCCAGCTGTTGAGGAATTGAGACTGGTCCGGTGAGCTGTCGCAGCGTCCGTTGGCGAGTGAGGAGAGCATCCAGCCGTTTGTTGACGCAAAAGGAACACCCAAAGCGACTGCAGCACATGCCTGGGTCCAGTAAATCACCACTGAGTATCGTTGGGTACTTACAGTTGCATCCATTGACGATTCGTCATCAGATGCGACTGGTGCCAATCTTCATCCATCACAAACACAATGTCACCTCCGATTGTTTTGTTTTTATCCGTGCAAGGTGACATGTTCTATGATGTTGTATGAAACCAAGTTAATTATAGTGGATTGAGAGGGATTGATGAGAGTAGATGGCACAATCCCCAAGGTCGGTGGTTTACATGGACCTCCATAGAAAACGACCACGACTGGGGTGTGTTTGTGCCATTTTGTGCCTACTCTGAAGCCAAGTGACGTTTCCTTTGGTTCGAACCACCTGGAACCCCCATCCACAAGAATCCAAGTTCGACCACTTGGGGTGGCTACCAGGAACGAGACGAGGTTCTTGTTGGCCTCTCCAGGCGTCAGTGGCATGAAGACCGGCTCACTCGGGCCCAAGAGACAGATCTACGCCTCTTGGCCGAGAAACCAACCGAGCCGGGTCGGAGACAGGGTCGGGTGGCGGGGTCGAAGAAGGCGAGAAAACGTGGTGGCGGGTGGGAGTCAAATGGCCTGAAGACGCCTGACAGACGAGGCAAAATCGGAAAGAGGGACTTGTGTTCATCTTGTGGATGTTCACACTGGTGATACAGGGTTGACAGTAGGGTTGACTTGAGGCCCAGTAGGGCCAGGTACAGACACTGACCTTGATGGTTTCTGAAGTGTACAGATCTGCCAATGGACATTGCTAGGTGTTTAGTGGTTGGCCATCAGATTCACTCCTCTCCCGAGTTTGCCAAGTAAGTCAAGAGCCATCCTGGCACGTCAAGACGCCGGTTTGGGGTTGCTATGTATCACCTCCGTTTTTGTTGCCGGGCGATGCGGCCACGACATACTTTTTTTGATGATGTACGGATGGAGTCCTTTGTCAGAGGATGGGGTCCATTCAGAGCTCTTGCTTTTCCTCCTCCTCGTCCTATTCTCCTTCTGCTTCTCCTCCTCCTCCTCATTCTCCTCCTTCTTCTTCTTCCCCTCCTGCTTCTTCTTCTTCTTCTTCTTCTTTGTCTTCTTCTTCTTCTTCTTCTTCTTCTTTGAACGTTTGAGTTTTCTAGGCCAGGCTTTGGAAGACCCTGGTAGTGAACGCCAAGTACAGGGGACTGCCCCATTCCATTGGACACTATCTCCAGAGATGCCTTTGAAGAAGCGCAGAACTGCCACCATCGAACAATCAGACCTCCCTTCTCGTGGGCGTAAGAACCGCAGAAAGGACCGGACCTACTACTTGGTGGAGTTGCGGAGGAGGTGTCAGGACCGTCGTGCAAAGGTCCAAATGTTGCACGCGAGAGGATTCCTGATCGGTGTTTTTGGAGTGAGAGGTCAATGGGGTTCGATGCTTTGTCCTCAAAAGAGGATTTGGAAATATATCGGAACGTCGTTGATTCATGCACCCAGATGGCCGTTTGAGAAGATGTTGTTGGTATCATCTAATATCCGAAGTGAAGACTGAATATTCGGAATAACTAATAACACTTAAGCCGCTTAGGGCGTATAGAACATTTCAAAACAAGCATTTTCAGCTGACCCAAGAAACATTCGCTCCCATGTTAGCTAGAGGCTAGAGGCCTACAAATGGGAAGATTGCGTATACATCTTGAAACATTATATATATACACGTTTAGTTTATAATGTGACAGTAGGAAAAATGTCAATGTATGTCAATTGATTGTATGAACATGCCCTCTCATACCCAACTCATGGTTGAGAGGCGCTCTCATGTTTAAAACCACACAGCCACAGGGAGTGCCACAGGGTTTGGGATTCTCCCCAAACTACTTTGAGACAAAAACATGTCATGGTCTATAGGATAAGACAAATCCCATGTTTGGCAGGGTGTCCTACAATCTCTTTCAAATCTGGTGCCACCAAGTCACCCAGACACCGCCAACTGAACCAGCCCTTTTTGTTCAGTGTTACTCATCAACGTTTTGACCAGATTATGTTCTAACTGAATTAAAGCTGCAGGCCCTTGCGTCGCGTCGAACTCGCAGCTGGGAGAAACGCCAGCTTAGCTCTCTCGAACTCGCTCCCTAGCTCTTGTATGAGGAGCTGGTGGACGAGGTGTCCCGACTGAACAAAGAGGCCAATGACATCCAGCAGGACGGGCCATGCACCCGACGTGTGAAGCTGTCCCGGCACCACCAAACGGGTGTGGGGGGTGGGCACACCATGGATTCGCCACCGGAACTGAAGCTACGGCAAGCTCATGTGTGATAGATGTCCAAGAGGCCATGCCTTCGAAAGGATTCGGACATGAGACTTCCAAAGGATGGCCCGGATCGTTCATACCTTTTCTTTCCAAGTCTCTGGAAAGCAAACCTAATTCAGGACCTTCAAGTTTGAGCGTTTGGTCGTGTGGCTCCACTGTTCACAGATTCCTTCCCTGCGTGATTGGGGTAAGTTTTGTTCTATTGCCTTGGCAAAGGATTGTAACATATTGTAAGTTCCAAGAGATGTCAAAGTTTTCCGCGAGTTCTGGTGTTTGTACTTGTCGAACGCTGGCATCATTTTGTAGAAATGCATGCGGGAATCACATTGCTCAGGTGGTGCGGTCTTTGTCCATGACTCAAGATCTTGAGTGGTTGTATTCTGTCGTGCGTTCTCGCCGTATTCCTGCAGCAAACTCTTCGCAATGAGATGACACATCACCACCAAACGCCCCAACGTCGGTGCTTCTGTAGGACAACAACGTCTACGCCTCTCTGGAGAAGCGCCTGGGGGTCCCAGATTCGGACTGAGAAGTGCTCGTTACAGAGCGTGGCAGAACGCGCAGCCAATGGATGCTAGCAGGTGTGCTTCGACCAGCGCCCGGTTCGAAAGAGGGATCTGGTGGACGGTGAATTCTTCACAGGACTTTTCAGAATTCTTTTGACTGGTCGAGTCCTTCATGGAGTCAAATCAATGTTGTACAAGGGCCATTGGCCATTGTTACAATAGTTCTGATATTCTTGCAAAAATCACAATTTGGTGAATGACTACAGCATCCTTGATTGTGAAATTGTTTCGGGTTTGTCAAGAGGCAGCTGTTGAAGCTCAACCGAGTGTTTGTTAGTACAATAGAAGACCCTTGAATAAAGCTAGATAACTCCGAAGATCATTCAAGAAACTACGACGAAGAACGCCAAGCATGTGGATTGCTTGCTTATCCAATGGTCATTAATTTATCATTCAATTTGCATGTATTTCATTGTTGTTTTTGCTTGTTGTTGAACGGTGTCATTTTGTTCTTATCCCAGAGGGTTAAGGACCACCAGAATCGGATGTCCTTTGGCCCCAGTTTGACCATTCGAACAAAGAACTTTAGCCTCTAAGACCATCCTCAAGTGCTATTAGAACTGTATCAACAAAAGTCTAACATCATCTAACATCAACCTGAACAAGGTACCCTTCATGAAGGCGTTATACAATAACACACATGATTCCTGGATTTGATCGATGTTGAAAGGAAGCCCGCAATTGCAATATCAAAAGGGTCGGAACAAGTATCCAAAGGGCTCAACTTGTATGATCCAAGACTTATTCAATATGTACATGACACAGGACATGGACAGTACAAGAACATGAAGTCAAAGCAATCCAAATATAGGAACCAACAAGTTCAGAACATGTTATCCTCAACATTGAGCAGAATCGATTGACTAGAGTCTCTGTACACAGATTCCATCGGAAACAAGGGCTGGGATTTCTTAGGGGGTCGACATACTTGTCATCCACACGCTTCCACTCTAAAGCCATTCTTTTCAAAATAATTTCTCACCACAGTCTCAACAAAAACCTGATCCACGGCTTCCCGCATGCCCCATCTTTCCTGTTTGAGGTCACTTAGGGAACCGAAGCACCTAAGTTCCGGACGAAGTACCCATCCGCCCAGCGCTCCCTCCCGCCTCCCTCCCGCCTCCGCTCCGCGTCGGCTCGCGGCTCGCGCCCGGCGACAAGGCTATGACTCGCTGGTGAAGACGGTCCGTTCGTTGGAGGGGGATCTGGCAGATCACAACTTGGCCACCGACAAGCAACGTTTCTTGGGCAAGTTTACCAAAGAGAGAGAGAGAGAGAGAGACAGGAGCTGATGAGCAGCAGTGGCATATTTTTTGGGGGGGCGTTTTGACCAGCGTTTCTAGGAGAAACATTTGGCAGGACTCTTGCTTCCTCTGCCGCCTAAAAATTGGCTCTTAAGCCGGTGGCTTTTGTGAATCACTGAGGCACCGACACGAGGCCGGAGGAGGTTCATCACATGTACACCATCATGAAGTCTGCCTCTCAGTTGGTGAGACGTGTTTTTTTTTTCTGTGCAGTTGCACAAAGATTGCAACCGATCTTCACTGTATTTGAGAATGGGGGCAAAACGGGTCCTCGATCTCTTACTGGTGCTTGGTAGACACCTTGGGACCCATTTCCTCTAAGCACTAGTCCAAGGTAGCAAGTTCTCAGCTTTTGGAGGCTTCTTCAATCTCCAGGACGAGCCAGGTTCCTTCGGCTTCGCTCCTGATCGGTCCTTCAAGGTCTCAGAATGAGCAGCAACGTGCCGACGTGGATCAGATCTTCCTGGAGAAACGGAGCCACGAAGAGGAGATCGGCCGCGCCCCGACCGCGAGTGAGCGTGACGGATCATCTCCGGACCGTCCCCAAGAGTGATCAGGTATGATCAGGTGTCGTGTATTTGAAGATCCGGACCTCCCAAGCTCCCAACCAATGATGGGTAGACGGGTCCAGTTTCCTTCTTCTAGGGGGCTCGTTGCCTGGGCTCGTTGCCTGAAAGGTCTCCCTATCTCGCACCCAACTGGTGTAGGGTGGTGCTGACCCAATTCGGGATGGCGTTACGAAGACGGGCTTGTTGTTCAGCTTAGTGAAATATTGCAGATCGGATTTGTGGATATAATATGGATCCCACCAACTACTTGTGGAAGTCCCTGTTGACAAATTTGCAGGTGGTGTGGGTGTGTAGCTCCACTGGTCTCCTCCCTCGATGCTCCGATGGTTCTGATCACGGAGTAAGTCAGCTACGGGACATCCTGGAGAGTTTGGGGTTGGTTTCTGAGCAAAAAAACCTTGGGAAAACAAAAAAACAAAAACACCAAAAAAAAAAACAATTCTCAGAGACTCTTGGCTGGACCCCCTTTTCCTCAAGACTTCCCCTGAATTGTTTTTTTTTTGTTTTTTTTGGTTTTCCCAAGGTTTTTTTGGTTTTCTGATTCTTCTGATTTTGGGGGGTCCAAGCAAGAGTCTCTCAGAATTGTTTTTTTTTTTGTTTTTTGTTTTCTCAAGGTTTTTTGTTCCCTAAGAATCGTGGGGCTGGCCGTGGATGGGATGGGATGGCCCCAAGATGACGGACGTGAGCACGGTCGTGAAACATCCTTCATATCAAACAGGTGGTGCCATCCATGTAACCATGGTTCTTCCAGGCAGTGAGTGTATATTAGAATACATATTATACAATCACTAAAAACAATAATACACGTATAATATATATATATATATTATAGTGTATTTTATATAATCATTATAATGATATACATATATGATAATCTGATCTGGCGCTTGGTCAAACGGCGTTCGCCCCAAACCAGGGTAGACCTCCCCAGTATCGGTCGGTCTCCCGGGACGACCGTCCGAGGTATGGAGCAGGAGATCACCGCCATCGCCCGGCAGGCGGAGGAGCGCTTGGAAACGGTGAAGCTGGTGGCTTCTTCTGCGGCGTGGAAAGCGGACGGCAAGCCACTTCAAAGCAAGGAGTTACTTCAAAGCAAAGAGCTGGTGGCTCTTTACTTCTGTTTTCCTTTTCTGCAGTTGGAGTTGGAATCAATGAGTGGTGTCAACCAGTGGTGTCAACTAGGAGCGAGCAGCAATGTGATGGTTGGGTTGACACACAGACGAAGCCTGGTCCTTGGATCTATTTGCTCATGTTTACTACAGAGTCCAGTCCAAGACCAATGTGATGTGGACAGCTGGAGGGGGAGTTGGATAGAATACATGAACATCACTGATGGAGGTGGAGATGGAAGGTTTGGGGGACATTTGCATGTGTTTACCTTATTTGTGAGACAACTGCGGCTGGGATTGGATCACAGTTTACTTACACAAAACCGTGGTGAACATTCATCCATCCAGACCAGTTTGTTCAGTTTCTTTGTGTGCATGAGAGCTACTGAGCACTAGGATTCTGACCTAGCCAACTCAGCCAACTCACTGTCAAGGGCAAAGAGCTCCTTGGAGGTTGTTCCGAATGTTACCATGGTAATCTGTCCATGGGCAAAAAACACTGGGGAATATACAGAAGCTGGCAGAAATGCCTCATGCCAGTGTTTTTGCATCACTGGATCGCGTTCAGTGACACTCTGACAAACAATTGAAATTTAAAGGTTAAACACGTTAAACAGATGTCTTTTCGTCGGACTCGTGTTTGTATCGGTCAAAAGATTGCCTTGAACGCATATTGTTCTCCAAGGTGTGTCACGAAATGAAGATCTCTCAAGCGCAACCCTTTCTTTTCCAGGTCATGAATCAGTCATGAATCATCAATCCTTCGATTCGAGCGTCTTTGGACAGCAAACATAATGACATCAGCATTTGTTTTGTTTAGTACTGCATAATGTTTTTTCCAGAACCCTGATCTGTACACTGAGTATGTTCTTGCTCTCCCTTCTGAAAAAGTTGATTCATGTTTTTGATCTTACACTAACGATATGTAAGTGCAAGCAAGACATTGAGATTCCACCGCGCACACCTGGAAGCAAAGATCAAAGAGAGGGGATTACATGGAGTGAGTGGTGGAGGCTGGGAGGACATTTCTACCGTAACATGATGCTTTTGATGAAGAACGTTGATGTGCTGCCAGTCTTTATTTGAACACACAATGGTTTGAACCCTGCAAGTTAGCAGGTTGCATTTCTTTTCCCTTCACCTGTCCAAGGTGGTTGCAAGTCTTTTCGGTGGCAGGCAAAGGTGCGGGTTTTTGGAGCCTCTCAGCCACGAAAACACCGAACGACGTCGCCGCTAGGAGCGCTTGAATGAGCTGCACCCCGACCAGCGCCGGAAAGCCTGGGGTATTTGGTTCACGGGGTGAAGGCGTGGAGGGTTTTCCAAAGGCGTGGATGGAGTGGTGTGCGGTTTGTCGTGGTGGTTCGGAGATTGTGGTGGTCCTCAAATACCACACATGGGCTTTGAAGTCGAAGGATCTTGTGGAGCTTGAGTGTTCTTGGGGAATCTAGTAAATCATTCCTTCAACACGTTGAAGCAAGCATATGATGAATATGGTAACCATCTGAGATAGAGGCCGTCGCTCTATGAATGAACTGACTTGTACTTGTGAGACAGACCACAAGATCTGTTTCCCACACGTACCACGTCGCTCTCACGACTTCCCAAGACCACATTCCGTGAAGATACCACTGGGAAGCACCCAATGAAGCACCACTGAGGTCCTGTTGCAAGAAGAACAATAGAATAGGGAAATGTATGGGAACCATTTTGCGTCGTTTGGGTGGCTCCACGTGGAGGAGGTGTTCTTCCTTGAAGGACCCAACACCGGAAAAACTTGTGTGAGTGTGTGTGTGTTTTTCTCAATATGTTTATATGTTTATGAACACCTTTGATCTGCATGCTGTCGAATATGACTGCCTAGGCCGGGAGTATGATGACCTGCGAGAGGAGAGCAAACGGCTCAGCGGGAGGCTCAGAGGTTTTTCCGAGGTTTTTCCGTCGGGATGGCAGGGTTGAATTGGATACAACACAGGAGCTGATAAATGCTGCGAGGAGTGTACAATGCTGACCGATCGATTTGATCCATTTTGCTAGCCAAGAGTGTACATCAATTTTGCTGCTCCGGTCGCGCTAAATGCTGCATTACTGCGAAAAGACAGGAGATCCATCACTTTTGTTGCAGGACCGCATGACCTTTGGAGTTCCATGTGAAAAAAGACACTTAGTAAACGGAACAGGTAATGATGAGGTAAATGATGAATTGGGACGCTGGGCATATACAGGTTAGCTCCCGAAGAGCAAGGACTCTAGGACTCTAGGAAGCCACCCTTGGAGACGGAGTTCGACAACCATTGAATATCACAGCAAGCACCATTCGAAAACCATTGAAACAGAGTGAAACAATGTCGTATCATTTCTTATACAGAGTGACTGGCTATATTCTATACATCCATCTACCCCATGTTTGCGTTCTGTCCTCGCATGCCATACTGCTGATGGACAGAATCCTGCAAAGCCGGAGAACGATAAAGGCTTTATGTCTATATGTTGTTGCTGCTGCTGCTGTTGTTGTTGTGGTTGTTGGTTGTTGGTTGTTGTTGTTGTGGTTGTTGGTGGTTGTTGTTGTTGTTGTTGGTGGTGGTGGTGGTGGTGTGTGTGTGTTTTTGGTGCGATGAGAATGGGGAGGCTTCGCCCCCACATAGTAGATCCTTTCAACATCCATGTTCTTTCATTCGAAATCTCGGAAATCTATATAACTATTATACAACCAGATCTATATAACCAGTCAGGAAAAAAAAACATAGGAGGTTCTGAATTCATGATGATGTTCAGGTCCCATTTGATTGGATGTTTTATCATTTCCTGTACTGACCACAATATTCGGTTGATAAGGCGCCTTGAAGCAAGAAAGACATATTTCCTTGAGGCAAGCTGCTAGCTGTTTGCCTCAAAAAAAATCATCAGAGGTCAAAATTCCTTCAGAGGCTTCCATGGCCTTGGCAGCGCCGCGATTTTTCTGGAAAACGCCCGGGAGGGCCGCGGCCCGGACCTCTTCACACTGAGGTGCTGATCTCGCAGAGGCCCGCGACGACCTGGACCAGGTCGCGCGGCGGTGGGGAGAACGGGACACGGCAGAACGGGTCTCCAACTTGCCTTTTTGTTGGGTGAACAAGGAGCGTTTGGCGGGGGTTCATGATGGACATGTTTGGATGCTGGAAGAACATGGTTTCGTTTGCTCAGGCCAGGAAAAATGATGAACCATGTGGTTTTTGGAAAGGTTATTGTAATTCTCATGTAAAAATAATCCAAGTGTGAAGAAATTCAAAGATGTTCTGGAATGAAAATTAAGATTCTCAAGCTTGCCAGGTGACCGCTGTTTTTGTTGTCATCGTTGGTGGAGAAACAGAAGTTGCTTATCTTGAGACCACTTGGAGAGTCCAACCGATCGACACTCCGATCGACCTCGGCAGGTCACTGGAAGATTGAACGCCTTGGAGGGCAAGTTGATGCCTCAGTCGGCTGTGTGAAGCTGCAGAGTGATGGCAGAGCTAGGGCGGTCCATGCGTGCTACTTGGCTTTGGCTGAATGCGTATGCATGCTCACTAAGAGAGTGTTGCTACTCGCTGGACTCGCAAAATACGTACTCGAGGAATGTTCTCTCGTGCCCCCCAGAAATGACTGGCTCGGTCCCTCAAAGCAGACTGAGACTTGGCACTAGAAATACAACGTCTGAGTTCTTTTCATCAGTCCGTACTACCCTCATCTAGATCGCCAGAAACGGATGATCCGTAGGTAGGTCATGACTAACTCTTCCCATGGACGGAGGCGCTATTCGCTTGCCCCAGGCTGCGGAGCGACCCCTGGCGCCAGCGGCATCGGCAGCTGAGCCGCTGGTCTGGTTGGCCGTCCTGTGAGGTCCTGTTTGGGGATGAGGAAATCAAGCCCAGTGCTTCCAAGAGTTGGTGTTGTTTTTTGTTTGGGAATGAATCAAGATATCAAGAGGAATCAAGCCTCTCTTACAGGCTACTGGAGAGATCTGGAGTGCATGTGAACATTTGGAGATGTTTTTTGGATGGTCACTGCGCAAAGTTGACCAACCCATCAGCTACCAGCTGTACTTTGCTGATTGGATGCATGTTTGACACAACAACGTAGTAGATCCGAACCTGAGCATGAGGATGTGCTATGCTGCAGCTTCCAGAAACTTTCCCAGAGCTGAAACATTCAGCTGAAATTGACTCGAATCACTCCGAGAAGTTCCGATCTCACTACTTCCAGTGTAAGTCTATTTGGTGTCAACTGAGTGGTGCCAGCATCGGAAATGTATACTCCCTGAAATAGTATGAAATAATTATGGACGTGGATGACATGGCCCCTTGGATGACCACTTTCCTCTACAAACAGGTTCTTTTCATTTATTTTCCATTTCCATGAATATTTCAGTCAGTGTATATTTAGATATTTAATATACATAAAGGTGTATGCATATATATATATGATAATCTAATATATAGATATGTCTTTTCAATCAATCTTGCTTTCAATCCCGTCTTTTCCATCCATGGCCTTTGCTGAGATCAAACGCGCCGGGATTTGGAGACACAAGTGAACCAACTTCGTGCTGGCCTCAGAAGCTTCCCGGGTCCGGGTCTCTCGTGGGCTGGGCACATTTTAACCTGCTTCGCGGGAACTTGGTTTCACGGTAGGGCAACCTACTGTGTTTGCAGTTCCGATTATGATGATGATGATGATGATGATGATGATGATGATTACTTTTGATCCTCATGCCTGAAAGAGACTGCAAGCATCCAAACCCACAGAAGCGTTTCACAAAAAGAACGACCCTGTTGGAGAACCTGCAAAACCTTCATTGTGGATCATCGGACCAACCAATTTTGCGATGTGTTAAAACATATGTATACTGTATATACATGTACTGGGGCTGCCTTCAATGTACTGTATCTGAAACAATCCACACCAACAGAGCTGATAGGGGACAACCCTGGACCTGTACCCTAGTTTGCAAGAAACATTGATTTTCAGTTGGTTTGAAACCAAGGGACGCCAAAATAGAATAAGTTCTGTTTGTTCACTCATCTTGCCGATAGCTTGCCTCGGCCCTTCTTCTGCGCATGCGCGAACTGCGTCAGCGCAGGTGAGGAGGTTCAGCAAGGCTCCATGAGCATCCCTGAGCAGCGTGAGATCTTGTTGTCCAAGGCAACGCCAGGGAGCGACATCTACAGTGCAGATTCCACTCAAGACGAAATTGGCTGCTTAAGGGGTCGACGAAATCGAAGGAAACTGGTGTTTTTTTCATTTGTGTTTTGTTTTTTTGAAGTTTTTTTCATGGGAAAACAAGTCATGTTGTTGCTTGGGAGGTTCATTTTGCAGAGGCTGCCGGGTACTTTGGGAGATAACAAAGTGGGTGTCATGGAAGAAACCCCGTTAAGTTAGGTGGACAGGGTAGGGTGGACATGGTTTAGTGAGTACTTCTGCTTGTGTTTCCGGGGTTCTGACTTCGGGTCAAAGCAGCACAAGTTGAGATTGGCCAGGTGTCCCTTTATGACCCGTCGAGAGACTTACACAAACACACCGTTGTTTAGGGAAACTGAAACAACGGTGCATCAGTTGTGCTAGCCTTCAGGCAGCTTGCTTTTACCTGGAACACATACAAGCCTGGTTTGTTTCCACCAGGCAACGCCAACTGTGAAAGTGTCCAATCACAACTTTACAGTTACAGTAAGTGTCATGGATTTGAAAGCGCAGAACTTTGGTGTGTGACGTGTCAGGGAGTAAGGAAACAGTTTGATTTGGTGTTTGTTCCCCTACACCTCCAAGTACCTCCTCAGGTTCGGTATGACTGGACCCTCCTGGCAGCCACCCCAGTCCCACCAAACCTCAGCTTCGGTACGACTGGAGGCCCAAACGGCTTCATGTCGTCCTCTTTTTTCACCAACGACGCTCCGCTTGCAACGACCGCAGGTCGGTTCCGTTCGGCCCCGTTGGTTCACGACGTTCGGCCCCGGCGGAAGCGACAGGTCAAGAACGACAACGCGGAGATCGTCGCGACGGAGAAGTCCAACAGCCCGGATCGCCCGGTGGAGATCGTCGCGTGGCCCGCGTGGTGACGAAAGGAGGTACCGGTGGAATCGGTGGGTTTGCGTCCTCAAACTGGTAGACCGTCCTCAGAGGTGAGCAGTGGTGAGCGAAGCATAGCGAAGCGAGCTTATGCGCCCCATGTAGGTGAGTGGGAATGTTTTGGAGCGCTACGCTCATTGGGAGATTCATTCTACCAGGTGGGCATCTCATGTGAGCTACACTCTGACGAACACATCACCTGGACGTGGATGGCAGACCCTGTTTGTAGAGGACAGTAGTCTGGAAGAGGGTCCTATTTTCATCCATTGCATCCACTTCCATGTGATGTGTTCGTCAGAGTGTACAGCGTGCCACAACCAAAACCTTTAGATGGATCCAGATGAGTGGGGGATTACCATCCAGTATGAGGGAGGCTGAGAAAGAAAGGGGCGGTCGTGGATGAATGGAGTGTAGGCCTTACGCGCTCCATGTGGATGTTCTACCAGGTGGCCTTCCTGGTGGCCGTCTCATGTGGGAAAGGATCGGGTCGCACAAATGAATCGAGCGACCTTGGTTGATCTCAACAGACAGGTCAAGAATCCTCAAAGCATCATGAAACCGCCCTAATGTAAGCAAATATTCCTGTCCCGAGTCCCAAGGATTGTCGGAGAATGAGACCACCATGCATGGTCAAAGTTATTAAAAAGTTCTACAATCCTTGCTGGACATCGGCCTTCTCAAAAAGAACCTTCAAGCACTGCAACACTCGTGCGCCAACAGACCAGTCACGTCCGGATCTCCTCGGTCCTCGGTCCTGGTGTTCGCCGGTTTTCGCAACATCAGGTGAGCAGAAGTTGGACAATGAACGACTACGTGCTCAAATTCGGGAGGCCAGCAGCCAGCTGAGTGGACCGGCTGGGCTTCGTGCGTTCGAAGAGGGAACGAGAGCGGAGGAAGTGCTGTTTGCGCGGCTGGAAAGTCTCCAAGGTAGACTGTTGAGGACTCAGCCACGCCCTTGGTCTCCAGAATGATGTTGTCATATTATTGTATATCAGAATTGCAATCTACAGTCAACATGTTTGCTTGTTTGGACAGCCCTAGAATCTGAAAACCACTTCTTAAAGTTGATTCACCAGCGGTGTGGCTCGGCAGCTCCTAGCGTGTGTCTTTCTCACCAAGAAGGCCACGTCTTAAGAAAGAAGTGTTAGAGTGTGGGTCAACAACAAGGTCATGCCATTTAATGCAAACTTTTTCGGGTTCCAAACACCAGGAACTTGCGAATACCGGGATTGTGCTGGATGGCCCGAAACACGTGTGGGGGTGCCCGAAAGCCTTGAACTCAACTTGCCTGACTTGAGTTATTGAACCCCAACGACAAAGATGGGGTCGGAGGTGGTGTATTTCAATTGGGACTTCCAGGTGATTACCATCAAGGTGGTGGCCACACACATGATCATCCATGTAGTGTCCTTAAGGCTCAAGCCACATCCTGAGAAGGTAGTAAATCAGACCCCCCCAAACCCACCTGAACCACCTTCTCAGGAGGTAGTTGGTAGGTGTATAGTTCCTGGAAGCAGATGATGAACCATGATCAGCCCATACGATCTTCAGGTGATTGCAGATGTCGAAGAGAAGAAGGCAGGGGCAGCAAAGATTGCAGAGGACGTTTGCAATGTATTTGTTCCGGATCAGATCCCACCATATATATATATATATACACGTACAAAAGAACCATGCTATACCACGCTACTGGATGAATAATGTAACAGTTCCAGAAACACCTGACTTGGGAAAGGCAGCAAGTTTGAACGCCTTGGATGAGGCAACAACCCCACCGGCACTGTTTCGGGTGCCCGAATCAGATGAAGCATAGTGCATATTTGGTCCATCAGCCCAGACATGCCCAGACAGTCCAAGGGACCGGCATATTTACTTACATTGGGGGGGTTGAAAGGGGTCCATGTAGGAATATACATATGCTATTCCATATGTGCAGTGCCTGGGTAGGCCATTTGGTGGTTAAGGCGATCGATGTTGTGCGGAACATCAACCAATTGTGCGGAACATCAACAAAACCCACCAAGTTGAAGAGAACATATGAAGTTTCCCCAGTGCTTGGGCGGTGCGTTTGGTTGGGGGCCCAATCCGTGCCAGGAAGAGAATAGCGACCAGCAGAAGTACGAGATCCTCTTCACCAAGGACACACCATAAAGTCTCTCATTGGAGGTGTTTAAGCATTTTGAAAGCCCTTTCTTCTCAGGTCGACCTGTAGCGAGGTGAGGACCATGTCACTGGTCGTTTCCTCGACCAGACGAGTCCGTTAGTTATACCTAGTCTAGTGACGAGTCCGCCTTGACCGGTTTTGAAGTACTTTGCCTAGGTGATGCTTTTCTGGGCCGTGAAAACCCAGAGCCCCAAACCAACCAGGGTAGGGAACGACCGGGTGTCCCGGTGACTCGATTCTGTTCGGGAACAACCGGGTGTCCGGGTGTCTTGCGAGACCGAACGGTACGGACGTCACCAACGTCACGGTCCATTCACCTTAACCACCATGGTTTCGGTTGGACCGGGTCCGGAGATACGAGTGGTTTGCATGTGTGAGCCACAACCTGGAGGGTCGGAATGGCTTCTTGAAGACTGCAGTCACTCTTGAACTCAGACAGGATTTGCACACCTCAAAAAGACACTGTTTCTTTTTTGCAATCTTATATGGATCCAAGAACATCCCAAGAAGATAGGAATGGACCCGACTTCGTCACCCTCTGACCTGCATCACCCCAACTTCACCACGTTCTTTGGATGTATGTGGATTCAAGACGATTCCCCTGGGGCTGTGGGGAGTTTGGCTGACGTGTGTCAGGACCAAGAGATGACCGCCTTCATCGAAGGCTTTGCTGAAGCCAAGGCGCGTAGGCATTGCGTGCCTGGTGTGGGGACCGACAAAGCACAGCTTTACTTTTCACAGCCTCTTTCACATCCCCAACTGCCTTCTCCGAGGGCAGTAGAAGGTTGAAAGGAGGTGTTCAGTATATGCAAGACTGGACCATGAGATGTTATTTGTTCTGTTCCTTTTTTTGTGTCATTGATATCATTCTTTCTGCTTGAGGAGGGTACAGTTGTGTTCTAGTATACATAATGTGTTTGTCGAGCAGATCTCATGTTTGATTCTGGGAATACTTGTCATCAAGAAGGCATGCTGGTTTCATTAGCACTTGGACTTCTTGTTGGTCCTGGCGGTTTTTCTCCAGGTGCCCTTCCTGCCAGCAGTGGGTGTTTTCAGCCGTTCATGGGAGCTCACATGCAGCCGTGGGCCGTTGAGGCTGAAGAAGAGCGGAAGATTCAAGAAAAGAAAGAGGTGCAGCAGATGGCAGTCCTTTGTTCTTGTGGCTGAGAAAATGTCAGTGCTGCAGTCTCAATTTCATTCAGACACCTTGGATTCTGGTACAGTCGTACGATCAAGTACCTGTATAATTACTTGGGATTAAGGTGTTCCATCATATGAATCATATTGATTTATATTAATGATTAATGGGAGCAAGCTGGAGACCAAGTCCTCAAGATGCTGAACATCTTTTTTGTCAAATGGACCTTGCGAGACCATCTGAGACCGGGAGCATAGAACATCCAATACTCAAAAGCGCCATAAGGGCAGAAATGACCTGGGTTCATCTGGGTTCCAAAACATCCAGTTTTACTGTTTGGATGGAGTAAAACTGGAGAAAAGACCTGGGTTCCCAAATTGTTTCTCCAGTTTTACTCTGTAAAACAACCCCAACACATCCGCACCGTGCTTTAGCTGGGTTCGAGAGAATCACAAATAAAGCTCGCTTTTTCGGTCGTTCAGAGTGCGGAAGTCTCCACTTTGTTATACGACATGACCCCCACTTGTAGCCCTTATTGGGAGTACTTGGAGATCCGGATGATTTATCTAATGTTTCGATCGCAACTTCAACACATCCACCCAAGATGTCGGAGACCAGGATGAACTACACCAACTCGGCCTGGAGACCTGTCCACTACTTTGAGGATATCTGTGGACCTTTCATGGCTTGCACCTTTCATGGCTTCGACCCCTAAGTGCAGGGAACTTGTGTTACAACTTGTGTTACAGACAGGTCGCTCGAGGTCCAACCCGCCTTTCGCAGACCGCCGTCGTCTCCGACCCGCCACCGTCGGATCTTCGTCCGACCCCACCTTTGCCGATGTGTTCCGCCGGTCATCGGTCCACGTGCCCAGAGCATTGAGCGTTTGCAGCTGATCATCTCGAAGAGTGTGGAGTTGCCGCCGGATGTTCCGCGGCCGAATTGGACGAACTTGAGGGCCGGTCCCTGCCGATGACCCGACGGGGATCTTTGCATGAAGAAATCCACCAAAACAACACTTCCTCGTATACTCTTTGTAAAAGCCTGTAAAACCTCTTCTATGTGGGCTTGATCATTCAACAGTCAACATTTAAGGGAGTACATCAAAGGGGGTGCGGACCGCTGAGTTTGGGAGTCACCGGACCACTCGACCTGGACGTCTACGACCCATTGGCGGCAGACTTTGAGACATCCTTCCAATCCGGCGGAACTGTTTGAGACCCCGGGTGCCCCGGCGATCAGAGATGCGTCACCAAATGACATAAGAGAGACCCCTTGATGAATCAATGTATCCCCTTAGTAATTAAACCTCCCTCCATTTCCGGACCACTTTTTCAGACACAGGGAGGAAGTACCGTGTCGTTGCTTTCTGCGCGTCGCCGCTACACGGCGTCGCCGCGGGTGGATCGCTGGATCTCGGGACATCGAGGTCACGCCAGAGTCACATCTTCGGGATATGGAGGACGAGCGACTCGGTGCAGAGGACGCCACCGGTCTCAGAAGACCACCTGTCCACGTACTCCTACAAAGCAAACACAAGTACCATGAAGCAGCTGTTGTTGTTGCTGTTGTTGGTTTTGTTGTTGTTGTTGTTGTTGTTGTTGTTGTTGTTGTTGTTGTTGTT
>CAXAMN010022373.1:950071-969747 GCA_963970005.1 Durusdinium trenchii | reverse complement strand
TTGTTGTTGTTGTTGTTGTTGTTGTTGTTGTTGTTGTTGTTGTTGTTGTTGGTTTTGTTGTTGTTTGTGTTGCTGTTGCTGTTGTTGTTGTTGTTGTTGCTGTTGCGGTTGCTGTTGCTGTTGCTCTTGTTGTTGCTGTTGCTGTTGTTGTTGCTGGTGTTGTTGCTGCTGCTGCTGGTGTTGTTGTTGATTTTGTTTGTGTTGCTGTTGCTGTTGCTGTTGCTGCTGTTGCTGTTGCTGCTGCTGTTGTTGTTGCTGCTGGTGTTGGTGTTGGTGTTGGTGTTGGCGTTGGCGTTGGCGTTGTTGTTGTTGTTGTTGTTGTTGTTGTTTTGTCGGGTCATGTAACATTGTCTAGTGGAGTGGACAAACTGGAGGGTATAGATACTGGTCACACTCAATCATACTGACCAGTTGTTGCATGGTCAAAGAGGGAACGAGGACAGCCGAGGCTACGCCCAATACACAGCAGCGACCAGTAGGCAGCATGGACGTTGTACATCACGCATCCTTTTCCTCTAGATATTGCTAGAGGCTCCTTCCTTGGATGAGCTTCAGAGGATATTTCTATAATATCAGATCACTGAAAAGCAAAACGTCTACTTCTACCTATGTACAAGCGACAGGATGCCAGTTCTTCTTCGCTGGTCCTCGTCCGAAGGTTGTCCGACGGTCCTCGGCGCAAAAAAGCGTACCACGAGTGTGTGGCAGGTTCGCAGTTATTGACCATCGAGCACTTCTCAGCTTGATTCAGCTTGGGGATTTGCAGGGAGCATGAGTTCCGGGATGTTTGTTAAATCCCATTTCTCGCTCCCATCCTCCCTCAGCGGAGCGCGCAAGCGCTCCCTGGCGATGCCGCGTCAGCTCGCGGAGGGTGGGTGGGTTGCCCCACGTGACGCCGCACCGGAATCGCCCAGGCTGGACTTCAAGAAAGCTCAGCTGCAAAACTCCGAGACCACACAGCCGGGGGCTCCAGCTTGGCGCATCGACGACCAGATGAGTCTGGCGTTGGTGGTGACCGGTGAACGGTTGGGTATCCAAAAACTGCTTGGGCAGTGGCACACACGCCAGGCCTTTTGAGAAGCTTGAGCATGTTCAACAAAGTTTGTCAAAGTTTGTCCAAGCATCCAGTCGAAGTGAATCACTGTGGTACTTGATGCTCACCTGCGGAAGACATTCAGATGCCGCATTCACCCTTGTTGCAGCCCCCTTGCAACCGGGGAGCCTAATCTCAGTTCGGTTCACGGGGGGGTCTCATGTGCGAGTGCAGTCCACTCACTTGTAGCTCAGAACTCTCCAAAGTACCGGTGTATCAGTCAACATAAAAGGCCATGTAGGCCATGTAAAATCGACTCAAGTCAGCTAAGCCACATCAGACAGGTGATAACTCAGGTGGCAACAGATATAGATCGAACGGATCGAAGTTCTTATAATATAGACTCTTGATGAATAGACACCTCAGGCCATGTAAAACCATTCTTGATCAGACACCCTTAGATCAGCTCCACGCTGGTTCGTTTCCCAACGAGCAAGCTTGAGCGGACGCCAGGAGCCGATTGGAGGCAGAGCTGGCCAAGCGTCGCTCGGACAGTGAACGGTGAATGGTGGATCAGAAGGGAAAAAGAAGAATGCAGACACACACCCAAATATAGTATCCAATAATATGTATGATATGTTAACAGACAAATTAGTGACTTTCTCTTTTGCGTGTGAGGATGAGCATTGGATGAGATTGGATCCGATTTGGCTGAGATGTTACACGGAGGTTGTGCTTTTGTCCTAAAGTCGAGGTAGCTGCTTGTTACCCCCCTGTGATTTTTTTTTTTTTTTCGACCATGTCCGTTGAGGCATGTTGAGGCCACATGTTGAGGTGGATATGCACCAGGTTCATGTTGGTCAGGTTTGGACATATCTAGAAGAATTGAAATAGATTTGAAGACACGCAGAGAACCCCCAAAGGATGGATGTGAACAGTCCTTGCCACACTGGTACAACACCTCCAGCGGAGAACGGTCTCACAGGGAGTGGTATAAACATCAAAAGGTTTGCCGTTTGTAAAGACATGTAAAGACGATTAAAGACTATTCCCTTGATATAAGCTTTGAAGCTCTGGGTATAGATGATGGAACAGATTCTTCCCCCAGTTGTATCAGTGACAACTGTGTTTGTTCTAACCCAATCGTTTGTTGACATGTGCCTCTTAGTTAATCGCCAGCGGCGTGGATGGCCTTCATGGAAGAACACAGAGAAGGGATGTAGACTTGTCATTCTCTCCGGTGAGGCTGTAGGCGACCGGTCGTTCCAAGCAACCGTATTGTCTCATGCGTTTCCCGCACCTTGTCCTCCGCTGGGCCAACCCTCAAGGGCGTATGTTTGGTGCGCGAGAAGCCTTGCCAGACTGCCAGACATGTTTCATGGACAGAACATTTCGGGAATGGCCCCAGAAATTCCTGTGAGGGCCGGCTTTTTCCGTCGAATCTTTGATACCAGATGGTCTGAGGTGAGGGAGAACTGGAGAAGATCGAAAGTCTGGATGTGAAGATCTCCTTGGAGCTCTCACAGGTGTGCATTTCACGGTCCTGGATCATGGACAGAGTTCGAGAAATTCGAGCTCCAATCTTAGGGGACGGAAGGCATTGGATCAATTGGATCAATCCTTCTTTAATTACTGTAGGAACGCGGGTCCCCGTTGGTGTGGCCGTGGGATTTCATGAGTTGCTGATAGTTGCTGTAGGCCCTTTTGTGAAAGGTCCGAATTTGCCTGTGCTTGCAGTCGCTTGCGTGTCGGCATCGGATCGTCTCACACCGCAGTCGATTTTAGAAGTCCATTTCGGACACCCGCTTAGTCCAGAGCCAACGTTGGATGGCTGAGTGGCTAAGTGATCAGCTGCTAGGTTGAAGAGAAGATGAGGCAGTACGAGAAGGACCAGATTTGCACACTTGATTTTGTCGTAGCTTGCGGTCATGATCCGTTTCTTTAGCCTTTGTTCATGTTCGCATGGCTTTGACGACATATCAAGGAAATCTTAACCACCAGTTCAGTTATACATATTCTCAACATGGTGGCTCGTACACTATGATTGCACAGGACGATGCTGCTCGACATTTTGCTCCAAAGACCTCGGATACTCTCTCCCGCTCAAAACACGTTTGATTTGATAGTTCTCCCAGATGACCTGTATCGATATTTTGGAGATTGACTGACAATCCTTGATAGGACCCATTTTTTCATGAGCATTATGAACAGACTAGCGGTTTGTTTGCGACCGATTGTTTTGCCAGATGTTTGGATAAGAACCACTCAAGGCTCAAGGATACTTTTTGGATAGGAACAAGAAGCTACTAGGGGCTCCTGGCATCGCTACTAGGAACAAGAAGCTATTGGTGACAGACAATGGCGGTTTCTGCCAGTGTCATTTGTGCCGCCACGGCGTTCGTGAGGAGATTACTGAGCGCTATGACAGGATTGAAGAGATGAAAGCTCAAGGCAGCTGTCCGGTGGGGAAAAAAACTCTTAAAGATCAAGGTTTTCCTCTTTGTTCTACCCGTCCCCTGCTGACATCTACAGTATCTATATGATATCTACAGGAGAAAAACCCTTCGATTCTTTACGCAGTGCAGGTGGGGAAGCCACGAGACCATGTGATGTGTCAGAGTGTAGAGGGTTTTGAAGATTTTGTTCTTCTAGTCGTGGTTACGCTCGTGTTTCCGCAGACCATTTTTGGGCACCTTCACATTTTCTTTCTTCTTGAGGGTGCCTTGATCGCCAAGGCTGTGTTGATGTGTGTGTATATATATAATATTGTACACTTGTCACTTGTCACAAGGTTTCGAGCTAGAAATGATGATGATTATGATGACGATGATGATGCAAAACTGCTGTCATTGTTCATAAACTGGAGATACTTTGTTTGCAACTTGCGGCTATATATATATAACAGAATTATACATATGTGTTTATGATGTTTATGTTTTGTTTGGCTTCCAGGTTCTGCCTGTTTCGGGTTGGCAGAAAGAATCCTTTGAACGAATCACAATGATCATCTCAATCTCTCCGAATTCAGGTCGCTTGTTTTGATTCCCAGACACTCCATGTATATGCCATGTATGCCGCCCCATCAGTCGGCCGGCACACGGTTTCGCTCGCTCGGTGGAAGCTTCGAGGTGCCTTCGAGGCGCAACGCCTCGAAGGATCCAAGAAGGGCTTGGAGGAGACGGGATTGGAAAGGGGAAAGGGACTGGACGTGGGCGAAGAGAATGGGACAGATATGCGATGTGGGATGGTTGGGGATGGTTGGTTGGGGGAGGGATGGTATATGGCATAGGATTGGAACTAGGTGATTCGATCTTGGCTGCTGGCTGGGTGATTCAAATCCATTTGAAACTTGAAACACACCTCGATGGATCAGGAACATCAAGTCATTGGATCCGCTTCAAGTCACTGGATCTCCGCTTCCCCCATCAGGCGCTTCATGGTACCTGCTCGCTTCGTCGTTCACCACGTTGTGCGCTCTGCGGCCCAGGGCCGCTGCGACCGCCCCAGGGGCCGGGGAGACCCGCCGTGTGCCAGGAGCGATCGCAGGCCTTGCGGCAGCAGGTGCGACGAAGCGTTTTTCACGGAAGAAACACCCGCCGGGCCGACGTGACCGCACAATTACATGAAACATCATGAAACTACCAATGAGCTCCAATCAACTCGTCTGGAAAAAAAGAGACTTGGAAAAAGCCAGTGGGCGGGGGATCACCTTCAGTTACAAGGTCCCTTCGCAGATTCGGAGAGGATCCCAGACACTATGTACGACACATTTACCTATTACATTCACCCCTGAAACCACCTCAATGTATGATATAAAGATTCCATACATGAAGTGTCTGGCAATGATCATGATGCTCGTACCACTCGGTTTTTGGTGACGTCCGGGGGTAACTGTGACCCACAAGAACCTGGAGCTCGGGGCTCCTTGGGGGGGAAGAGAAGGAGGCCGACTGGGAGGCGAAACGACGGAAGCGTCCTTTACCGTCTGGTGTGGGAGGTGTCATCCACCCAAAAAATAACGAAAAGCAATGAAACAACATATTAACGTTACGGTATAAAATACACATGATATCATGCATCTTCAGTGTCACAATAAGCTGTAATCCTCATGAGATTGTTCGCTGTTCCACCGAGCAGAATCAAGTGGTCGACCCAGAGATTCTAATTACGTTTATGTTTGTTTGAACTAGTATTGTCAGAATTGAAGAGATTAGACTGCAGGATTCTGTCTAACCCCATCTGTTGGAAGAATCGACCGGATTTTCTTCACTTCAGGTAAACTTCATCCGACTTCGCTACGACGGCAAGCGTCCGGGCGCGCAGAAGGGCCATGGTAGCTAGCAGCTGCGTGCTGTTTCGGTGTGCATTTTAAGTCATGAGTCTGAATGCAGGAAAATGAGAAACAGGCAGCCATTACAATAAATGTGACCGTCACCTTGGTCGACAGGGCGATGCATGTACCAGTGGACTTGTAGTCTGGGATCAAGTAAACCTGATGCCCTTTGCTCCGTTCGTAGCGATGCCCAAAGGGTCCATGTATCCTGTTTGTTTTTTTACAAGTGTTGACCTAATTGTTCTGTCGATGATCTTGTGCTATTTGCGGCGGTTCCTGAGGCTTGCGGGTCTGCTGAAAACACAGCAAGACCCCATGAAGAACCCTCAATGACTTGGTTGACTTGCTCTTTCGAAAGTGAAGTTGTCCATTTTTGACCGGGCCTTTAGGTCAGCAACTTCAGGATGATGAGACTGCAGCTGCTCTGGAGGCGATTGGTGGCGAAATCCCAGAGATAAACATGATGACTCATGACGGATGGACCTTCACATCTCCCAAATAAAATATGGGTATTTGTTACATGTTGATATATGTACCTGCGACCCCGTGGGTTAAGACGTAGGTCACTTTACCTGTTTTTTCCCGTAGTGTGTGGTTCAAGCTTCATGAGCTGCTCCTCCTGCGGCTTATTTGGAGGACCACTTTGTGCCGCGTGCCGTACGTTGAGGCGCATCCGGGAGATCCTTCACGGAGGGCTCCTGCTTCGGTCGCAAGAGTCCGCGGTGGTCTTGGCTTTGAGAGGAGCCGCAGGGGCCCTAGAGGATCTTGCTGAGGAGGCAGGACCTATCCTCCTTCGCGAGAGGGAAACCTCAGGAGCAGAGGCTCCTGTTGCTGAGAAGAAGTCCGCGGACAAGAACCACATTGCGGGGGCAGAGGAGGCCCCTGAGTTGTTTCCCATTGCGCCCAAGGTCGAGCAGGAGGAGCAGAAAGAGCCTGTGGCAGAGATCGTTGATCGAGACGAAGGACAAGGAGAACCAGACGAGAAAAAAGACGAAGCGGGGGACGCCCCGACCGGTGGGAAGGAGGTCAAAAAGAGGAGAAGGAAGAGAGATCGCAGCGGCAAAGAAGAGCCGAAGGGTGAGAGGAAGAGGCGTAGGAGGCAAAAGGAAAAGAGTGTTGCCATTCCCTCAGAGGCAGTGCACCAGCCTCCAGCCAGTGCAGAGCATCCCACAGGGGACCGCCCACGTGAACAGACCTTCGAGGAAGCTAGGCTCGGGTTGCAACCGGCACCAAAGCCAGCCGCCAGTCGAGGTATCCCAGTTTCGGAGATCTTCCCCCGACTCCTACCGCCTCCCCCTCCTCCAAGGAGGCCGAGGTCACCCAGTCATCCACCACCTCATCGCGAAAGCCATCGAGGAGGACGTCAGGGTTATTGGGGTGGAAAGCAGCGTGCAAGGTCGCCCACCAAGCGACCAAGGGGTTCAAAGGGTGCGAAACACCGACAGCGGGGAATTGACCGCCGTGCCGGCCGCTACTAGCAGCCATGGCGCCAAAGGTCAAAGCAAAAGCAAAGGCCAAGGGGGTGGCGAAAGCAAAAGCTCGCTTGGCCATGAGAGTTGGAGCATTGCGGCGACCAGTTCGTCGACCGGCCAGTGCATTGGACATTGGAGTGGCTCCTGCACCACGGGAGCGTTGGTTGAGAGGCGAGGAAGTCAAGCTCCACGAGCTGCCCATCGAGGAGGTCGGGAAAGGGGTGCGCATCGTCATCACGGAGGCATTGTACTACCTGGCCAGTTGCCGTGTGGCCGTCATCCAGGGTTTGACTATAGAGGACGGCGCCATCCACCTACAGCTCGAAGCCACTGGAACGACGAGCGAAGCACTCCTCAAGTTTCATTCGGGCCAGCCGACGGTCCTCATCCGAGCTCATCGTTGTCCGGAAGAGTGCTCGGCAGAGAGGGTAGCCGACGAGCTCATTCACGCTCGCAGGGCCCGCCTCATGAAGGGCGCAGCGGAAGAAGAACCGTGGGCCCGCAACCTCCTGAATGCAGATCCGGGAGGGGAAGACGAGCTCCGAGATCTTCGAGCTCGGGACGCTCTCCGCTCGTCAGGAGGCGGCGACGCAGGTCGTGCGGAGAAGGAGCCGGCCACCGAGAAGGAGCTCAAGGTGAAGAAGAAGTCCAAGAAGAAAGACGCTTCGAAGAAAAAGAAGAGCAAAAAGAAGAAGGCTTCATCATCCGGAAGCGCACCAAAGAAGGAGAAGGCAGAGGTTGGAAAGAAGCGGGAGCCGCCGGGGAGCTCCTCGACCACCAGCATTGGCGACGACGGGAAGAAGCCAAGATCGGCAGCGCAGAAGTCTCTCCGGGCGTTGTTCCGGGGAACAGGCCTGGATCCCCGCGAGCGCGTGCGCAAGCGCGTGACTCGCCGTGCCAAGAAGGCCGCCAAACGGTCCAAGTCGGATCGGTCGTCGAGTTCGAGCCGGAGCTCAACCGAGGAGAGCGCATCCGAGGCGGAAGCCAGTGGGGAGGTCGACCTCTTCGAGGCGGACAACAAGTTGAAAAAGATGGCGGACGCCTTTCCAGGGGCTCTGACCTGCAGCTCGTTGAGTATGATGCGGAGCAACCTCCTGCAGTCCATCGGCGAGCAGGTCAAGCCGTCGGGAGTGCAGCCGGTGTGCATGTCCTACTACAGGCAACAGTTGCACCGGAGAGCGACCCCTCCTGTCCAGCGGGAGCTGATGACGTTGTCGGCGGCGCTGGACTGGCTTCTCAGAGGGTATCCTGCACGGACGGCAGACGTCCTAAGCCAGAGGCTGAAGAGCATCGAGACGGTGCTAGGCGGCACGCACTGGTCAGTCGCCCAGAGGATGGAGTTAGCCCCGCAAGAGGGGCTCTACATTGCCGCGCCCCAGGAGGTCTCAGCTGCGCAGAAGGACGCATATGCCGAGTCAAAGGTTCGGTCATTGGCGGCCATGCCAGATGGCAGGAAGGGGAAAGGCAAATCCCAGGAGAAGGGCAAGGACTTCGAGCCACGTCGGGAGAAAGGAAAAGGGAAGACCAGCACCAAGGGGGACAAGCACAAGGCCAAGGACGAGACCAACAAATGAGCTCCTGGTGCCGGGAGCCGGGTGGAGAGATAGAGTATGAGGCCAAGCAATTAGGCCCTGGCGCGTCAACGGCTGGAGGCTGTAGACCCGGGGTCCCGGAAGTTGAAAAATTCGATGCAGTGGATGCCAACCCTCGTGAAGAGGAAGTTGATGAACGGCCGCTTTCAGGTCCGTTGTCGGCGTGTGTACATCATGCCGGGATTTCTCCAGGCCAGACGACTGTCATGCCGACGGTTGCTGATGAGCCTCTCACGTCGAGTGGCGCCTTGTTGAAGCAGTTTCCGCCTGGCCCTCCGCGCTTTGAACACGTCGAGCGGCTTCAGGCTCGCCCTTCAGTCACTGTGCCCGGGCCTGAAAAGGACGAGGGAGAGTCATTTTTTCATGGGAAGAGTGTTCGACAGTTGGGACCATTTTTGCTGCAGCATTTGATGGAGGTTCTTCCACTTCGCAGCCAGACCAAGGGTGGGGGGAATTCCGCCTTGTTCCCCCTGCCTACCTCCATTGACACCCTGGTAGCATTGTGGCCCACTATTCAACAGGAAGTTTCACAGTGGATTCTTTGTGTGTGTGTTGCTCTGAACTCGTTATGGGGAGGTCTCAAGTTTGGCAATAGTGTTCTTAGCTCCCGGCAGCAGGTCTGTTTGGAGCTGATCCGCATTGAGGTTGAACGTTTCTGTAAACTGGACCTAGTCGTGTCGGGCATTGACTGGCAGGAATACTTCACCATCCGCGGCATTGACTACAAGGGCGACGAGGTCAAGGTCGCTCGGTGGGTAAAATGGGAGAATGTCGCGCCGGCGTTGCCAAAAGAGATCGGTCTGGTTCCGCTGGCTGAGGTGTGTACCCTGGGTTGTAGGGAATACGTTGTTGGTTTGGACTCCTTCCTGAAACCACGGGAAGCTTGGGGTAAGATCCCACGTCCAAAAGTCATGGTAGAGGACGGTGCCTGGGCTACCATGTGCACTGGGCTTGTGAGAGCGGGAGTGTGTTGCCTCCTGGAGGAGACGGAGGTCTTCCAGACGGGTTCTGGACCACTCCTGAACGGACTCTTTGGAGTCTCGAAGGAGGATTGGACCCCTCAAGGAGTTGAAGTCTTCCGCCTGATTATGAACATGATACCTTTCAACTCCATCTGTCAACCCCTGGGGGGGGACATTGACACTCTGCCGTCTTGGAGCATGATGAGCCCATTCTTTTTGCAGCCAGGTGAGAACCTTCTAATCTCGTCCGAAGATGTGAAGTGTTTCTTTTATGCGATGCGGGTGCCTGATTGCTGGACTAAGTTTTTGGCGTTCAACAAGACAGTTCCGTCAGCTTGCCTTCCCCCCGACATGGCAGGTAAGGTGGTGTACTTGGCCTCCAGGGTATTGCCCATGGGGTTCCTCAACTCCGTAAGTATCGCCCAGAACGTCCACAGGAACCTGGTCAAATGGTCATATGGTCTGGAGGAACGCTCAGCTCTAGAGATTTCGGAGCTCCGAAAGGATCGCCCTTTCACTGTGTCGGATCCCTCGTGGCGTGTTTATCTGGATAACTATGACTTGCTTGAGAAGGTGACAGCCACGGGCATGGTTGATCACGAAGGGACGGTGCCCGAGCAGGTACGGGCTTTGCGTCAGGAGTACCTCGTCTGGTCAGTCCCCCGCAACGAGAAGAAGGCTGTCGAGAGGTCAGCAAGGTGTGAGCTACAGGGCGCCACGGTCGATGGAGTCTTAGGGCTCGCCTTTCCCAAGGAGACCAAGCTTGCCAAGTACTTTAGCCTCACCCTCAAGCTTTTGGGCCAGAAGGTGGTCAGCCAGAGGCAGCTTCAGGTTGTTTGCGGAGGGCTGGTTTACTTCAGCATGTTCAGACGCCCGGTACTGGGAGCATTGAACGCAGTTTGGGGTTTCATTGAGGCTTTCAACACGGCGGGAGCTGGACACAGACCTTTGCCTGCAGAGTGCCGGCTTGAGCTCCTGAGGTTCCTTGGGCTGCTCCCTCTGATTAGGATGAATTTCAGGCTGGACATGCACCCCATGGTTACTTGCAGCGACGCTTCAACCACAGGTGGAGGTGTTTGCCGTTCATCAGGGCTGACACCAGTGGGGTCTATGGTGGCACAGGGTGGCTTGAGAGGTCAGCTGCCCCAGCCCTTGCCCGAGCATCAGGTGCTTCTGGTAGGCCTATTTGATGGCATTGGGGCACTACGGGTAGCCATGGACTTGCAGTCTGTTGCAATTTGTGGATACGTGTCGGTCGAGAGCAACCCTTCCGCTAGGAGGGTGGTAGAGTCCCAGTACCCTGGCGTGGTGCACTATGACACCGTGGAGGAGATCCAGGACCAGGACGTTAAGGAGTGGAGCCTTCGTTTTTCGCAGTGCAGCCTTGTCCTCCTCGGAGCGGGACCGCCGTGTCAAGGCGTCTCAGGGCTTAACTCGGACCGGCGAGGGGCCCTGAAAGATGCCCGGTCATCGCTCTTCGTCCACGTCTCACGGATCAGGGACCTTCTTCGTGCTCATTTCCCGTGGTCAGGGGTGCATGCGCTTATGGAGTCGGTGTCCTCGATGGATCGCTGCGACCGGGACATCATGTCTCAGGACTTTGGGTGTGACCCTGTGCATATTGATGCTGGTAGCTTGACGTGGTGCAACCGGCCTCGGCTTTATTGGACGACTTGGAACCTTTGCAAAGGGAGCGGTGCGAAGGTTGACACGGGAGTCATGCCATACTCCTGGACTCTTGAAGCCATCCATCCAGTTGACAATTACCTTGAAGCAGGCTGGAGCAAAGTCGATTTAGACCAGGCGTTCCCTACTTTTACGACCTCCCGTCCGTCTCCCCGTCCTGGCAGAAAACCGGCAGGGGTGGCTCAGTGTCAGGAGCATGAGCTGCTTCGCTGGCGGGCTGACTGGCATCGCTTCCCGCCGTACCAGTACCTGGACCGGCACGGTGTAGTGGACAAGCGCGGCAACGTTCGTGTCCCCAGCGTCTCCGAGCGGGAGGTCATGTTAGGTTTTCCCCTTCATTATACTTCCAACTGCGTAAGCAAGGGCGAGCGTAAGAAGGAGAACTACATGGACGTGCGGCTCACGCTCCTGGGTAACACGTGGAGCGTACCAGTCGTTGCTTGGTTGGTTAACCAACTGCTGTCGCAGCTTGGGATTGCACTGCAGCTCAGCCCTCAGGCCATTGTGGACCGATGTGCACCAGGGGCCACCGAGTCGGTGCAGGATCGTCTGATCCGCCTTCCCTTGCGTAAGCAGGAAACAGTTGGGGGTGGAGAGCATGAGCTTGCGTTCAAGTTGGGAAACCTCATCAGCCTCAAGGGTGAGGACATCCTTTTGACGACTCCTACCACTCAGCTGGTCAAATTCCATCGTCTACGTGCTTCGGTGCCCGCCAAGTTATGGAAATGGCGCATTGTCTCTGGGTGGAAGTGGACAGGGGGCCATGAGCACATCAACTCGCTTGAGCTTCGGGCAATCCTGAATGCATTGCGGTGGAGGCTGGAACGGCAAGGTCACCACGGGTGTCGCATGCTGCACCTGACTGACTCATTGGTTTGTCTGCATGCCCTGACACGGGGCAGAACTAGCTCCCGGAAGCTCCGGAGCTCGATGGCACGGATCAGCGCACTTCTCCTGTGTACCAACTCCCAATGCCTATGGGGTTACGTGCGCACGGACAGCAACCCTGCTGACAAGCCCAGTCGGTGGGGAACACGAGTTCGGTCTCGCTTCAAGAATGCCTAAGCGCGTCCTTGAGGGAGTGACGCAGGAGCAACGCGCAAAGATCCGTCGCCGTTTAGGAACATTGAGACAGTTGACAGTGCAGCCATCGACACGCAAGCGTTATGACAAAGCCGTGGACCAATTCCTCGGATTTCTCCATTCAGAGCGATTAGAGCTACCCACCGCGAAAGCCAAACTGGACCCATTAGTGTGTGACTATCTCGAGCATTTGTGGAGCCAGGGGTACGGCAGAGGCCTGGCCTGCGATACCCTGGCAGGGCTACAGGACCTGCAGCCCGGTTTGCGGACGCATTTGCCGGCAGCCTGGAGGCTCCTGCGAAGTTGGCAAACTAACGAGATCCCATCTCGTGCTCCACCCTTGCCTGAGCACATCGTTCATGCAATGTGCGGATGGGCAGTTTTCCATGGGTGGTTTTCCTTTGCGGTCTCCTTGTTAGTCGGGTTCTACAGTATGTTGCGAACGGGGGAAATCTTGGGGATTCTCTCGTCACACATTGAATGTGGACCAGGTGCCTTGCAGGCGCTCATAAATCTGGGGCTCACCAAGGGTGGTAAGCGGCTTGGTGCCGCTGAAAGTGTTGTCCTCGGTTTTGAGCCCGTAGTGAAAGTCCTACGTTTATGGAAGAAAACCTCGTCTCCCTCAACCTCCCTCACCTCGTCACCTGCCAAGTGGAGAAGTTTGTTCAACCAGTGCCTCGAACAGCTGAGCATTAGTGACTTTGGCTTCCGCCCCTACTCGCTTCGGCGGGGGGGGCGCCACTTTTTGGTTTCAAAAGCACCAGAACTTGGATAGAATACTCATCCAGGGCAGGTGGCACACACAAAAGAGTGCAAGAATCTACCTCAATGAGGGCCTTGCAGTCCTTAGTCAGATGCGTCTCCCAGTTTCTGACAAGCGGGTCAAGCCCTTTCTTACCGTGTACAAGAATTTCCTGTTGAACCCTTCGATCCCCACACTCGAGCCTCCTGCCAAAGGCGGAAGAGCAGGGGGCCGTGGAAGGAGGAAGGGAAAAACGAACATTCGTTCGGGCAGAAAATAGGTTCTGTTTTAATTTTTGGCTTTGGTGGTCTGTGTCCTGCCCCAACCTACAGTTTCTGAGGCGTGGCTTAACTATGAGTTGGGGGGACTGGGTGTACTCCCTTGCCCAGGGTGTGGCCGGGCAGCGGGGGACAACCCACCAATGGACTGGGGGTCCATGGTCAGACCCACCTAGCCTTTCTTTGCTATCTAATTTCGTTTATATTTCTGAACCAACATGCTGCGAAGTGGAAAAAACAAGTCGGTGAACCGAACGTCTTTATATATATACCCTAGGGATCCAAGTACCTTCTCAGAAGGTGATTGGAGGCTCTGTTATGTAGGTATGGAGGGTCCAAGTACCTTTGAGGAGGTACGACTGGAGCCCTAGGGTATATATATATATATATTCATCCATCAGAGTTCCTTGATGTACATGGGCAGGCACAGGAGCAGAGGATTCGGCAGTTCGGGCAGCCGGGGGGCCTAGCTTCGTTGGAAGAGAATCACATGTGATGAAGCAGAAGACGAACTCGGCGAAGAACTCCAGTAGCAAATCCATGGGTGCTCGGATGGTTTGCTGCGATTCAGCAGCAAACATCCAGTCCTACCGGTCGACAGATGTCGACAATACGTTGAAGCCTGCAATAATTTGGATCTACATCTTCAAGGCTTGGAAGCCAGGAGTAGATGGAAGGACACCTGGTCTTGTTTGATCATTGAAGGCTCGGGAGGTGGACAGGCAAACATATGGTTCGTTTGGACAATGGACGACTTGGTTCGACATCCTTTCAAGACACAAACACATTCCGGATGTTTTGGCAACGAAAGATTCTACAGGTCCAACGCATTCCAAACAGAAACAGAATCGATATCCCTACTGTACACTGTACACTTTACAGGTCCGTTTGGCTTCCCTGCCTTGGGGCAGCCCGAGTCGATTTGGGAGGTCGCTTCTCCCGGGCGAGTCGATCGGCGTGCGGTCCACTGGCTGAGAATCAGTGGCGTAGCATGTTCAGACCTGATCCGAGGACCCTCTACACGTTGCGTTCCTTCATTCTACAAAAGACATCAGAGCCGCTCAGCCAGCATGCGGCTGTTTGGCGCTGTTGGTGGGTGGGGCCAAGCTTTTGGGGGGATTTTGAAGTGTGTCTCTGTGGTCCCCTCAATTTAGCCTGCCGACTTGGGAAGACTACATAGACGAGGAATGTTTCCCATGACATGGTCATAGGCCAGTGATTTGGATGAACTGGCGGCTGGCTGGGCTGGCTCGGAGGCCCCTCATCGACCAGGTTGTCCAACAAGGATGAGAGTGTTCCAACAGGATTGTCCCCTTGATGCAAGAATATGCAAAATCCTTTGACCGAACTGCTCAACTTGCGATGAGAGGCAAATGGTATACAACTTTCACCGTTTTGCCCTATCACATGGCTGAAGCAGCCTGCTTTTTCGTCGAAGGTCAGTCCTCACAGTCTACAGGCCTTTGGGCCGTTTCGACCACTTCTTCGTGGTTTGATGGCCAACCCCAGCAACCCCAGCAGCTTCGTCTACCTTCCGCGCGGCCTTCCGCGTGGCACACCGTCCCACGAACCCACTTCTTCGTGTGGGCACAGGTCCGACTTCCGTGGGGAGATGGCCTACTGCTTGGAGATTGCCGCGCAGCTCAACAAGATGTTGCAGGAGATGAGTCAAGTTAAGAGGGGGGAGAGGGGTTGAGACTCGACTCGACACCTGCTGGGATTGGGACACGGTGCATTATTTATTAGACCCATTTGGACCGGGTGCAAAACTATATATATATAATATGTAATACATGCATATAGTATTACATCTGATGGGGAAAGGTTGTAGGGTTGTTCAACCTTTGTAGGGTGCCTAAGCTGCCTATGCACACCAGCAGGGGTCAGACCTTATGACCTTGGCTGGCAGCAGACTTGCACCGATCAAACCTGCTTTTCAAACTTCAATCTGGGATTGTACACAATAACATGTTTTCCAACTGTTGGAACAGCAATGTGTTGGAAATTTGGAACGTTCTACAAGCAATCCAGATTGTGCGAGGTCGTTCAGAACTTGATGGAACATGACCTCAGCTCTCAAAGAATGGTGTGGTCTTGGAATGCCCTCAGGGGCGCGGCGAAACTTTGCAGGAGGGTGCTGTGCCACGACCACCAGGGGTTTGAGGCTGGGTTCGCAGGGAAAGAAGGAACGATGCAGGGAAAGAAAGAGGACCAGGACAGGACAGGGTGTTCTGAAAGAAATTGATGGACATTCCAGATCCTCCATGGAGAGGATACGGTAGAAACGACATCGACTTGGATCCCTGAAGCTACCTCAGACTCATAGGCTTTCGCCCAAAAGCGAGCTGAGAATGTGCGTGTGGATCTATCCATTGTCTCAGGGTGTTGCTGCAAGAGGCTGAGAAATGTCTATATCATATGCCTCCAACCTAGTAGCGTTCTTGCTCCTAGTAGTAAGGCCAGGAGCTACTGGTAGCGTTCTTGCTCCTAGTAGCGATGCCAGGAGCCCCCAGTAGCTTCTTGCTATTCAATTATGTGTGTTTCCTTTTACTTTGTTTGACTGCAAGGTACCATTTGAGTGGAACCTCCAGAACAAAACATCTTGCGGTCAAAGTCTGCTGCATAAGGAATTCAGCAAACACCAGAAAACCCAACATTTCAGGGCTTTGGAGTGGAAAGAGACTTTTGTGCAAGCGAAGGCTTTGCAAGACCGCATGCTAAGGGGCCCCTCAAATTCGATAGTTTAAGCCTTCGTGTTGAGCTCGATCGCGCCCGGTTTAGCTCCTTGAGCTATGTAGCGGGTCCCGCACTCGGACTGCACCCGCAAGTCCAGGCGACCGGGAGTGAAGCGGCTTGTTCTGGTCCCAAAACGAGTAGTGCTTTGGTTGATGGCTTGTGACATGGACTCCGGCCGTGACTGTGATGACATGCAACAGCTCCAATCACGTCCCTTTTTCAATGTTCTTGTTAGATGGAAACACGTCCTGCACCACCTGGAATCACCCAAGACGCTGCTTTTCACACCTAAAACCACAGTCGGAAACTTCCTTCCACAGTCGGACCAAACGACCAAACCACGGACGTCCACTGAGTTTTTTCCTGCCTGTACAGATTCTCGTCCTGCGTCCGCGTGGCCTGACTCCGAAAGGCTACGCAGATGCAGGCTGTAGAAGGAAAAGCTTGCGCAGTGGACAGTGAAACAAATACAAGAAGCTGGACGTTCCACAGTCACCCAATCAATAGAGTACTGTACATACTGCTTGAACTATGTTGCATTCATTTTGGGGAAGGTTCTGAAAAGGTCCAGGGCTCCCTGTCGCCATATCCAACAGGGCTCCCTGTCGTCAATCATTGATACGAAAGAGCCACGTGCTGCCATGGTACAAATCAAGATTCTAGGCAGATGTTTTTTGGTCGATGGTCTACAGACCCGGAAGCCAATCCTCGACATGGTAATCAATCCTTTTATAGGCCGCAGTTTGGCTTGGCTCCCCGGAAAAAGCGATGCAAGAAGGAATGGTCCTTTGCTTACAATGCCACGGTTCTGGGACCGTTGACTCCAATGGCTTACAACTCCTCAATCAGAACCTTGATCAGGGGTTTAAAGCTGCAAATGCACATGAGCTAGAGGCTATAGAATAGCAATGAACAGCACTTGTCAAAAGATTTCTATCGACATGAAGGATCTCCAAAGGGCACGAGTAGAGACGTGTAGAGATGTGTAGAGTAGACGGACAGTGACTGAGCCAAGTTGGATGCAGGGAAAGTAGGAGGTTTGAACATGTTTGAACACCTCAAAGCCGTTTGTCAGTCCAGTTCTTCAGTTTCCTTGTTGTATAGTACTATACCCAACTGATCCAGCTGTACCATTCTACTCAAAGTCACCCAAACACCTTCAGACATCTCACGGACTGCTCTCCACTGCAGTCGTTACACCTCACTCTGCATGCCTCTCACTGTGTCGAACTGTGTGCGACCGTTGCATGAAAAGGCTGCTGGCAAGAGATCGAAATCGACAGTCCCGCAGTTGGAATAACAAGAAACCAGGTCGGTGGTTTGGACTTTGATGTACACTCACCTGGAGAAAGTGAGGCTCTAGATCAGCTGGATGATAAACTGAGCTTCAAGGTCATTGAGTTCCTTTCGGTAGAGAAGCCGGTTTGAGATCCGTCTTCCAGTTCTCCAGATGCATCGTATCGTTTGAGGCAACCGACGAAATCCCACCGGTCTGGGCTGAGTTGGGAGGGTTGGTGCCATCCACGCTTGTGATTGGAATGGATTCGGAGGCATCTCTTCTTGACACCAGAAAAGAGACCTCCGCAGGTGTTTGTTTTTGTGTGTTGCCTGTTGACATGCATTCGCCATTCATGAAGCTTTAGAGCCAGGTCTGAATGAGAACACTTGGAGACTTGGAGACTTGTGTTAGCTTCTTCACGCCTGGGTGGACTGACCAAGTAAAACACCAGCGACCAAGGACGCTTTGAGGTCGACTTCCGTATTTGATCAGGTCGTGACATGAACGAAGCGCTACACTGCTGGATGTTCCGAATGCGCAACAATACACCCTGGAAGATGAACATGATCCTGAAAATGGACCTTTGGAAGACTACTAGCTTCCTCTACAAACCAGTGGTTTTCAGGTTCCATGTTATATATTCTTCCAGGGAGTTTTTTCTATATAGAAGAAATACACCTGAAAGGCTTGGACGGTGTGTTCGTCTTCGAAAAGGGACCTACAACTGGAAAGCAAATCGTGCGCCCCATTCTCGAACAGAGACGGAGGGAGGGAGGACCGGTGCAGACGCGAGGGAGTACGTGTCAAAAGGCGTTATTCCATGGGGTATGGATTTGTCCTGGATTTGTATATAGAACCCCTGGAAAGAGGAACATAGATGAAAGCTCTTTGCTTGCGGGCTCCACTAGTAATCCGCATGCGTCCCAGTGATTCGACGATCTATCAGTCGGCCTTGCCCAAGCTTGCCTCTGACAATCGAGCTTTGCTGCATTTGGTGAAATCTGCAGGTGATGCCCTACCTTCCTGGATGGCTACGAAACGATTTGCTCAGCCACTTGATGCAATTGCTGTAGTTGTTTCACAGCGCGTATGGGATTGAGTTGCATGCATCCTTGCCTGCTGCACAACTTTGCAATGTAGAAAATGCACCTCCAGACCCCATGACAAAACCGCCTTTGGAGAGAAGTTTGTCAACACCTGACAGCGAGCCCGAGCCCTGTAGAGGGCCGTAAACAGTGCTGAATTGTTTGGCAGCTTGCAGGCTCCCCAACAAGTTTCAACCAAAACCCAACTCTTAGGTCGTGAAACACAGCATCTACCAGGACCCATGCTGGGCAGTCGCCTCTTTTCGGGGCTATGACACCCTGTTTCACAAGGGGGCCCTGGTATGAGGTGAAAAGTTCGTGACGGAGTGCATCGCCTTCTTCCAAGAGCTGGACAAGGCCGGCACCGGTAGATGGGCGGGACACGGCCCGGAGATCCTGTTTTAGCGATGTTTGTGTCATCTACTCTCAATCCATTATAAAGACCTGAATCTAGGTCAAAAGGATTCAAAAGGAAAAAGGAAAGAACCATCCTGAAACCTTTCGACCAGGGCCTCGATGTACCCGGAGACCCGCGAGCCGGCGCGGTCTCTTCTGGAGGACCAGAATGGCACCTTGGAGCCCGAGGAACTCTTCCCAATGGCTCGGATGCCCGGTGTTTTGTTCGAAGTTTTTTTCACGACGAAATGTGTCAAGGAAATGTGTCAAGCAGCTGATTCAAGATGTGCCGTCTATTCAAGACTTGGTCATTTTTGACGGAGTAGGAAGCTTTAGATGGCAGGTGTGTTTTTTCTCGACTGGTCTCCAGACTGGCAGACAGATGGGTTTTATCATCTGAACATTTTTCTGCGAGATCCGGTCTTCACTGTTGGCCTGATCCACCAATCAGGTCCGAAACATGGCTGATGCACACAGCCACTGGTGCTAAACGCGTGGGGATGCGGGAGAGACTCTGGTAGGGTGTGGTGTTGTACCGCGGAAGTTGTTCATGGCGCAGATTCAGATGTCAGATATGGTCCCTTCACCTTTGGTCTAGAGGTATTCAGATCTGTCCTGACACCTTTGTTGTTAAGTCAAACTGGTCTTGTCAGGCACAAGAATCATTGAATCACTGCGGGCGCCGTGGGTCCCCTGTGTTTGGTTGAAATGCGAACATCAGCATTGCAGGTGATGGTGATTTCAACTCTGCCTATCCATGAGGTGAATGTTTTTGGGAGTTGCCAGTATTTGAGGAGAGGTCAATATCAAGTTGTTCTACTTTTATGTGAAACGTAACATGGGGACTCTGACTCTCACTCACCAACCATCACCAACCCAATTGTAAATTCTTAGCACAAAACTACAATCTTTGAGGACACCATTAACACGCGTGCCCATAATATATATATATATGAAAGTGTGAGACACAGGTATGTCAGATTGGCCGTCACCTTGAGG
>CAXAMN010022373.1:925472-937022 GCA_963970005.1 Durusdinium trenchii | reverse complement strand
GACTCTGGAGAGAAAAAGAGCTGTTCGGAGAGCGGCTAAGATATTTATAGATATATATATATATATATGACATCCTTACCTGCGGGACAAATGCTGACCGAAGGCAGAGCATGAGCATCCAGGTGACTCCATGGGGCAGAAAAACGCTCCCCACGGGGCAAGGAGGGGCAGCTCACACTATCCATTGCGATGGAACCTGAGGCCTTGAGAAGTTCTTCATCACTTCATGGCTGAAGCTTACGCTCCATGCTGCAGACCTTGAGCAGTTTGAGTGAACTAGACAAGCAAACAGACTTTTGCAACAACACGTGCATTCCTTCTACCAAGTACCAATAAAACTGTGGGCTATTATGTATACTTCATTTTATGGAAACATTCCAGCTGCATTGATTGGCTCCAACAGCTCCAAGTGATATCTCTTTTACTTTGGAGCCTCGAAAATCCCATCAGACGTGAGTTCAGTTGATCCGATGTCACGGCTGGGCCGCAACACCGGCGGAATGCGCAGCCAACCGACCCTCCCGCGCCGTGGTTGGCCAACCAACGACCTCCGGAGGCGGTGGCCCAGATGAATGGTATGGGCGCCTCCGCTGGGGGCGTCCCTCCAGGAACTCCTCAACAGGTGCGGCGACATGCGGCGGCGAGATGCGGCGACGGCGACGGCGACGGCGGTGGAGTTGAGATCAGTTAAGATGGTGTGAAGGTCGAAGGTTTGGGAGTGCTTGAGGAGTCCAGTGGGGAGCTAGATTGATTTAGGAGTGGCATGTATTGCTTCGTTGGAAAAATCCATGGACATCGATGAGATTCAACGATTGAGTGTGAGGGGGTAGCAAAAACCGTCTTTGATTCTGCAGAAGACAGACTTCAGAGGCCTTCCAGAAGGGTTTTACGTGACATGACCATGTAATGAGGGTAATGTAGGGTCTCAGCGAGAACAAACTTGACATCAGAAAGCATTCAACTAATAATTTCATCATATTTCATACCTAGAGCCTGAGTGACCTCCATGTTGGACCACCGACCACCGAAATGATGTTTGTTTTCCTATCAAAACAGATGTCATGTCTGGGCTCCAGGCATAGTCCCATGACCCGAAGGATCCTTTTGGATCCCCGTCCCGTTGTGACCTCTTGAGAACCGGTCCCGGTCCGGTCTCATCTTAACCAATCCTGAAAAGGTCACCGATGTCATAGATCTTGGTAGGTGAGACAAGGTCTGAGTGAAAAGCAGGCGTTTCCAATGTGTTTGGGATGCCAAAAGCTGGTGCCTTTGGAGTTTACACCAAATGGCAACATGTAACATGACTTTAATTTCAATTGGTATTCTCCTTGACCCCGCGTGTACCCGGAATCACCACTGCACAGATGCCAATGGCAGAGGCCTGGTCGGGCTGGCGTTTGCTTGCTCATGTCGTTTTCAGCATGTTTAGTCAAGATGTTTCTCCAATGATATGTTAGGAACAACAGCAAATTGGTCCCAACTTTCAAGCGACGATCTTTACTTGCGACGATCTCCTTAACCGCCTTGAACAGGCAATGTTTGCAGTAGAGATCCTCCTTGCATATCACGGGGACGTAGAGATATATTATGTATGAACATGTAGTAACTGAATTGAAGTCTAAGTGACTCCTAAGCGACTCCTTTGTGTGTGTGCTTGTCCATCGTGTTATCATTTGGCTCCCTTGCTTCATCCCTGTGCGGCACAACCCATTTTTCACACCGAAAAGATCCGAAAAGGATTGTTGGAGTTTGCGCCCACTCTCCTTCGCGCCTGTTCGCCCGCAGGAGTCTCCCTGTTCGCCCGCATCGCCAGCCCACCTCCAAGTGGATTGCGAGTTCTATAAGAAGAAGCCCGGGTGCCCAGTCGGCTCGATCCAGAAGTCCTTTCATTACTTTGATGTGCAGTATGTTTGACCATGATTTTACCTCACAAGACAAGACTGGTCTTTTCTTGACGACTTGAGTCAGGATCCGTACGTTGAGAGACCGACTAATCTCAGCAGGACTCAGTTCCGCTCTGATGAACCCAGGTCAGAGCAGTTGAATAAGGAAAACGAGAGCATGCGAGAGCCACTGGGCCGAGCGTACCGACTGGAGGAGCGGTACCCATGTGGTAGCACTAATAGGTAGAGACCCACACCCTCTGGGGTGATCCAGGAATCACTGCAGAAACCCGTCCATGTCATGAGGCCGCCACACCCACAGTGTGGGTTCAGAAAGTCGCTGAGGTATGTTTGTATGTCTCCGCAGTTCTGATTGAAGTCTTCTGAAATGTGCACCATGAATCCATCTTTATGGGTTTTCCTCGTGCGTTGCTCGTTCCCATCATGTTGGACTGTCGGACTTGCGCCATGCCACAGACGGCGGGTTCTGGGAGGTAACCATCAATAGCCTCAGGCTGTTCCCCAGGCCCATGTCCTATTCCTTCGGAGAATGGTTTGAACCTTCTGACAGTTGAGGGGTAGGTTGCGCGTGGCAGACCTTACAGTGCAACGCAGGATGGCAGTCAGGGTTATTCTGAATCTATTGAATATGACAATCTTCGGTTTGTCCCTGAGTGGTGTTCTTCTGGGCGACTCACGGCTGAACTGGTTGGTGGTGTTCTTCTGCAAGCATCAACTAATCTAGGGTAAATGGATGTAAATGGCTTCCTTAGAGGAATTGTGTGGATTTCAGTGCTTGTACAGGGACCGACCATTTAGCTTCAGAGTATCATTCCAAGATTACCTTCAGCCGATTCAGGATTGTACTACATCTGGAGGTTGCACTGTGAGGGCTGCGCGCTTTTCCTGATGTCCCTAATTAGTTGGGGATGTGGATGGATCTTCAACTGTGCATGTTTAGTTGTTTTCATCCATCTTCAGCTAGCCAGAAGAGACAGAACTGTTATGAACGCTGTATATATCGTTGGAAGATCCACATATATGGTTATATATAGTTTTCAGTTGTATGAACACTGTCACTTTTTGCAGTTGCCTTTGGAGGGTCTAAATGGTCAACGTCATCCAAGGCGTCTCATTGCTCTTGAACAAGTCGTCCGGAAGTTGCAGGGGCAGGTGGAAGAGCAGGAGCGAGGGCGCCTTGTTGGCTGAGAAAAGAGATGCAAGAAGGCATTTGGAATAGATAACTCTTTTACCAACAGCTTCCATGTGTCAAAAGGGTGGGAAACTGATTTCACACTAGTTGGGCTATAGTCCATATTCACACATCTTCCACACAATTCTAGAGATGAATCCTGGAGGTGTTAGGTGGTGCTTGCCGATGATTTGGAAGCGATAAAGAAACAACAAATGATGCTCTCTCCTTTTCATTCAGCGTCATCGAAAGAATTGTTTTACCCTGGCGGTCTGACGAGGGTCGTCCATTCGAACGACGGTTGGTTTCAGGAATCGCCAAAAGGGGGAATGGGATGAACATTTTGTCCATGGATTTGGGACTTGCGCCACATGTGGAGCTTCTAAGTGGGGTTGGTTGGATCAAGTTCAATCAAGAAGCCAGCAGGTATGACCAGCAGGATAACCATCAGACTACTATAATGTTAGACTGAACACTGTTGGAACAAGAGAGAAGGTTACAGTAAAAGAAAAGTGAGAGTCAGAGTAAAAAAGACCATCGATAACACAGAAGATCACAAAGGTGGTATAGTTGGCAAAAGGTAGCCCTTTTTCTCTCTTATTTTAAGCAACCTCAGAGACCTCAGAGGATTTTGCCTGATTAGGTCACTCGCTGACCTGAAGTCCGCTGAGCTTGAAATCGACTGTTCCGAGCAAAGAAGAGACCCTGTTTTGGCAGGCCTTTTTCAATTCTTTGCTTCTGGGCCTCCATCATACCATCCAATGACTACCATTGACTAGCCATAGGGATGTAGGGTCCACTTGCTCACCCCATGTATGAAAGCCATTGAAAGCCTTGTTTAGCCCTTGGGCTCACTTTCCATCGCTGGAGGGGTGAGGCTTGGGAGGGGTTCGTCTTCCTCCGAATCGGTGGGTCGTTGGACACGAGAGGAGCAGCAGCTTCGGCATGCGGAAGTGGCCGCTCTGACCTGGTGTATATTGGGTCCGATGGTGGAGAATGTGGCGGATTTGGATTGATTTGTGGAAAAACGTCTCACAACACTGGGCAGTTTATGGTAGTTTGCAAAGTTTGCAGAATTTGTACCGTCCAGCCTGGAAAAGAGTCTAGCTCTCGAGAGATTATCCTACCTAATTACTACTCATGCTGCTGCTGCTGCTGCTCGAAGAACAAACATAGGACATCCAGCAGTCAGTTTATAGTGAAGTTCTACCTTCAATCTAACATGATTTGACTACCATGGTTCAGGAATATGGCAGGGTGGCAGAAAGTAAAAGTAGTAGTAGTAGTAGTAGTAGTAGTAGTTGTTGTTGTTGTTGTTGTTGTTGTTGTTGTTGTTGTTGTTGTTGAAGCGACTCACGGCTGTAGCCGCAGTGGGACACAACCTCCCCCGGCAGATCGGCAGAAACTTGATCCAAGACCAACCAAGCATATCCCTAGAGCCTGACTAGAGGGATTTCGAGGGCCAGAACTTGTCCCAAACAACTCAACAACTATGTTTGTGGTTATCAACACCATCCACGTCCACACCAAACACTTTGTGTGGTGCTCAGGCTTCTGGTTTGAAAGGGTATTCCAAAGGCAAGGACAAAACATCTACAGAAATGTCAAACAACATCAACAGCTAGGCCATACAACTGCCGCACCTAATTCCTTGAACGGATTATTGGAAGGAACGTCAACTCATCCATTGATTGCCTTCGTATCTCCACACTTCCTGTTGAAACCAAAGTACCTTCATAGTAGTGCAGTACGCAGTAGCAGAGTACGTAGTCGTAGTCGTAGTCGTAGTCGCAGTCGTCGTCTTCTTCGTCGTCGTCGTCGTCGTAGTAGTAGTAATTAGTAGTAGTAGCAGTAGCAGCAGCAGCAAGTAGTAGTCACTAGTGGTAGTGGTAGGAGTAGATAGCAATAGCCGGCACTGGGCCACTAATAATAATGTTGTGCAACACGCTTCAGCCGATTGGTCCCGTGACACCTCAGGATTTGCGCGCTGGTGGCCTTCGTTAAGGCATGCGGCCTCGTGAAAGCGTGCGGAGAGGTCATTGGTCATGAATGGTCAACCTGCGGTGCTGCTGATTGACAGATGGCCTTCAAACTAATAGCGATGGCCTCCACCCTACAGTGACAAATAGGAACACCTCGAGTTTTGGTGGCAAGCACCTTCACAGGTCCCCAAATCAGCCAGCCTGGTGGGTGCCCTGCACCCACGGCAAGGGATTCGAGAATCATGGGCAAGCTTCATAGCCTGATACTGCCCCCAAAGCATTTGAACCACACTCATTGTCAGAATTACATTTACTCAGGCAAAGCATTTGATCACCGGACAAGAAATGTGATCTTAAGCGATTCCATTGCACATGCTTATCAAGATCAAAGCAAATCCCGTGTTGGCCTTTGGGCTTTTCAGAAGCACGAAGGCCGGGTGAAGATGCATGTTGAACAGGTGTGTCATGTCCCGTTCGAACAATGGGAATTATGTCTAAGCTTGTTCCTTTTGCAGTGGGGTCGGGACCTCAAGTGGATCAAGGGACGTCATATTCTTGAAGATAAACAAAAAACACCACAGGCCCTTTGTGCCCATTTTCTGGTCAAACGCAGCTCTTAAAATGCATGAAGTCTACTGTCTCTTTGAGATTGCAAGAAGAACCATGAAGAAGGCAAGCTGGACAGAACTTGTGCACAAACAGGTCGTGTCCAAACAGGGTTCTACTCCAATTTAAATGATGAGACACTTGTCAGAGGCGAAGCAGGCCGAAATCAAGGATGTTTTTTGGACGTTTTCATTGTGCATCGAACCCACGCAACGGAAGCCATCTCCTGTTTGTTTCCACCAGGTTGGCGCGTCCTTCGCCGCCGGTCAGAAGCCACATGTGGTTTTTGAAGTGAGGAGGGCAAGTTGGACTCATCAGTCAAAGGTCTACAATGTTTGAGTGATGTTTCAACAGCACTTACCCAGATAGTGATTATACAAGTTTGAACCTTTGCAGGATTGGTTTCCCAATGAAGGTGGACAGAGGTGGGTGCCACAAAGGGCAGGGTTAGAGATTATCAACCCACCCGGCCTACATTGGGAGCATCTGAGCACAATTGAAGATGTTCCTTCAAAAAGGCTCTTTGTCCAGCTGATATTCAATTCTGAGAGATGGTTTTGGTTTAGATGCCGGTATCATATAACTCATCCAACCCGTTTCTTGCAGCCATATCACTTCTAGGTACTTTTGGCTTTCAACAACATAGCGCCACGAAAGAATTCAGAGAGCTTTCTATAGCAACCACTCCAATGGAATCTACTCAACTGCCTTGCTGTTTGTGACTTTTGTGGTCAAGATTGGAGACAGACTACATCAAGTAATCGACCAGGCGTGTTTTGACAAACAACCTCAGACCACCCTGGTGGTAGTAAGGGATGTAAGGGGAGCTTCTTTGTTGGCGTATTTTGGCGTACTATCTCTACCACGATCAGCAGCCCTCCCAAATTTTGTCGTCCGTTATCTGGTAAGACACCAGGGGCAACGACCTGGTTTTCAGGCGACGAGGCGAGAACTGCGGACTAGTTAAGTGAAGTAAGGGACCTTGGTTTCAATAAGAGATGCTGTATTTCTTCGGAACGATGATGTTCATGAACCATGGAACTTCCATGTGCGATTTCTTCCAAAAGTTCAAAACCAGTCCTCTCACGTGTGTTACTCTTGGGCTGCTCCTTCCCAAGCTTGCTTCGTGATCTTCGTTTGGTGAGGTCCCGTTAATCTCGCCTTGTCAGCGAATGCAGAACCGTGCTTTAAAAGCACAGATGGTATGTGTCACTAGCATTGCCTTTTCTCCGCAGAATGCGCTTATTCCATGCATATTCCTGGTTTTTGGAATGGCTGCCTCCTGGAATCAGCAAAACCATTCCCCATTTAAGAACCACTCCATCAGAGACGTTGAGGATGCTTTACTTGGCAAGTCACCAATGAATCGAGCAACACGAGCGGCCTGAACTTTCACCTCTCACCCTTCTCTATAAACTTTAAACGAAGACCTCCCCTTGCGTGAGTGGTGCTCATTTCTGGCTTCGCTCGCGTAACACCGGAGCGCCGTTCGCCCGAACTCGGGGGGAGCTTCCCATGCTTCCTCCGTTCCAAGATCCACCCCCCATGGGGCCGATCTGCGTGGCACAAAGAGGCCAAACAGGTGCGCCGAGAACAGCGCAGTGGGCGCAGACCTCTGGGAATTCCACAGGGGGCGACTGGACAAGTGGGGCCTGGGAATTCTACATGTCCACCTGGTTTTCAAACGTCCCTGAAGGGTTCGACTTTGGGTGGACAACTGTATGGTGGACTGAAGACTGAACTTGAGGGCCCTCGATTCCTTTGGTTCCAAACTGGTGCAGTCAGTGAAGTTACCTGGTCGAGTACATCATACATTCCGGTCCAGGTCTTTTCACAACGTTGTTGAGGGACCAGTGGTCAAGTGATTTGGTTTCTTCGATGATATACCTCACTCATCCTCACTCTATCTATTCCGGATGTACTTGCATTGCATGACCATGATCTTTGAAGACTGCCTAGCACTCTCTCCAATTTACCACACCCCCACAGCCCCCACACACTATGGGTTCCGTATTCTTTCTCCCCCTGCAGTGTTTCTGTCGTTTTGCAACCAAGGTGGGAACCATTCGCCTTCCGCACTGTGGGAACCGGGAACGACCGGATCTGCAGCGTTCAGCTCGACGACCGGAAGCGTTCCGCCCGGCCCAGCTCCTCGACCAAAACGAGACATCGATGGCACCTCTTCCGGAGCTGGTGGAGAAACCGACCAAAGCAACTGCGAACAAGGCGGGAATCGCAGGGATCGGAGCTGGTGCCAAGGGGAGATGAGGCAGAGTCTTGCAGAGACAGTTTTGGCATGAGACCAAAAACCTCCGTTGGGTTATTTAACGCGTACTTTGTGGTGTCCAAAAGGATCCACAAGGCCATGATGGGCCATGTCAAACTCCGGCAACAGCAGCCGACTTGAAAGAGACACCTGCCGAACACCTGCATGCGCTGTCCTCACACCCGCTGAGCCCGCTCTCGTCGAGGTGCGAGTGGGCAAAGGAAAGCCTTTGCCATATGGCTGCTCTCAAGCTGCGAAAGGACCCGCGTGCGTAGGAGTGAAAAAAAGACGCGCCCGAACTTCGCAGACACGCGACACTTCAGCCAAGTTGAAATCGTCGTTCCAATAATATCATATACCAGGACCCGACTCTACAGGTCACCGATTGAGACCTGAGACAGGGTCCAACAACCCTCAACTAACAGCCTGGTGGAGGGTGCTGGTACAGGAGCACAAAAAAGCTTGTACAAGCTGTGTGATCACAGGTACGAAATCGACTTTTTTGAGGAGCAGTTGTACGGTTGGGCGGTCTGGGCAGTCCCTTGAACTGGTGAAAAACCCAACGGCAAACGGTTGGAGCATCTGCGGAGGACTGAATTTTAGCATTTTGGCGCCGGACTCCTTAGCGACTTGGTGGAGGGGGCTATTTCCCCAAAAGGACTTGTGCCGAAAAAAGCAGCCAGTGTGGGCGTAGAACCATGATGATGCCAGCGTCCAAGTGCCAGCATCGGGTCACCTGAGTCTACAAGACTTCCAGATCTATTGGAGGTTGGTGCTTTTAGTGCAGATGTCCAGCTGTTGAGACTTGCGAGAAATGAGGTGGCTCGACCCTTTTTTGGAGTGCGGGGGACTGTGAGAGTGCAGTTTTCTTGACTTCATGTGTTGCTCAAAGGTTGAACTCTTCACTGACGGAAGATTCCGTTTTTGTTAATTATATAAGTTTGTAGGGTTTCTCAAGCTCTCTTTTTTCTCCAAGGTTTTGGTTGTTTTTTTGGTTTTACTTTATTGCAAATGACTTGAGGCAGCTTTCAGATGCACATGGCATGCAGGCAACAATAGAAAGTCAATGTCCCACACAGACAAAGAACATCCGGGCAGACTTCCTTAATGCAGAAACCAAGAAAAACTGCACTCTCACAGTCCCCTGTGTTTTTCGTGCCAGTCGCGGGAGGTAGCAGATAGATCAGCTAGGAAAAGAGATCTAAAGGATGCTGGGGTAGATATTGCGGATTCAGCAGAGCATTTGGAGGCTGCCTATTGTTATACACTTCCTGCACCTCCTTAAGATACAATGTCCGAGGGGCACTTTCAAGGAGGGATCCCAGAGACCAACATGGGCAGAGCTCAGAAGGGTGATTGGAATCTCTATGGCAAGGCTGGATGCCGTTTACGACCTGTTAGATACACGCACGTAGCAGGAAGCAGATGTCAAAACAACTGTGGCAGGGGGTCATCAAAGAACCACAGTACCCATGTTTGATTTTGTGCGGCAACATGTCGCAACATGTCCCACGGAACAACTCACTGCCATGACTTCTCCATTGCCATGACTTCTCCAGAAAAGGATCGCTGAGGATACAAGTTAAACCAAACATCAAGACGATGTGCGAGCCTGCCTGGCTCGTTGTTTGAGGTTGCCTGGCTCGTTGTCGAAGTACCATCTGGCCAGGAGCGGCGCTTGGGGAAGATTGGGTCGAAGTGTCCTCACAGGTGCAGATGGTTTTCCAGTCACTACAATACTGCAGATCAAATATAGTGAAGCATGGCTTACCTCGGTGTGGCGTTGGTGATGCACCCGGCTTGAGCATGGCCGCTCCATTCGAGGTCACCGGAGCGACACATCCTTTTGTCCGCGATTCTTTTTCTCCTGGTCTCCTGGTCTTTTGATCTTTATGGGGCTTGCTGGGCTTGCCGAGCACTCCTTCGTTTTTGAGGCTGCCTCTTTCCTTTCCCTAGCTAGCTGATTGCATGGTTTGCTGGCTCCTTTTGTAGTACCTCTTTTTGTGTTCCCGCTTTTCCCTTTAAATCGCCAGGTTTGGGCTGTTCGTGGCCTACTCAGTCTTTTTTGTGCAGCACGGCGCAGCGTGGAACCATAGTTCTTTTTGGAAGGCACAAATAACTAAATTTATATAATAACAATATGAGTTAAGTATTCTATTTGTTTGAGCTGGAACAAAGCAGGCAAACCAAACAAGAACGCCGGTTCTCGCGGTGGTGGGGTGGTGGTGTTGACCTGCCACGAATTCTGACCAAATGCGGTGGATGCTACCAAACACCCGCACTCCCAGGTCCAGGTGCTGTACCAAACTGTACTGTTCGCAGATCATCTGGACTCGTCCGTTTCGTACACCTCGTCACCGCGCTCCAGCCTCCATTTCGAAAGGCTCTTGACCCGGAATCCCAAAGGTCTATACCTAGGCCGAACCTAAGGCCCCCCCCAAAGGGTATGGCATCCTAAGGCCCCACCGCCATCCCTACCGCGCCGAAAACCAGGAGAATACGGTGACTTTTCCGGACGTCCAGGGGAGCTTTTTGCGTTTCGAGCTTCAAGCGCCGGTGAACCGCACCGGGAACACCTGGCACATCCAGGCGCGTCTCGGGAAAAGGGGCTTGCAGGAAAAGGGGCTAGCAGTCACTGCTGGGCCAACCAGGCGACCAACAAACTGGAACCCCCAGCCATTTGAGACGAAACATCGCGAAGCTCATCCAAGTCTTGGAAGCTTTGACGAAGTGGCAAGGGGCCGAAGAAATCGATTCCAGTGATGTGATCACATCCACCCAGCTCCTTGATCCCCTTTCATCCCCTATAGGCCTTAAACCTGGAGTGGGACACCATGCTTGTCAGAAGGCACGTTCTCAGAAGGTTTAGTCTTGTTGTGTCCAATCTTTGCGCATGGGTCCGGTTATCTCCTTTTCAGAGATCGTTGCTGGAAATTCCATGTTGCAAGTTGCAAGCTGTCGAAATTGAGGAAATACATGTGGCTGTGAGTTCAAGCTTCTCTCTTCATGTTGGATTCAAGCAGCAGGGCTGCCACCATGATCCACTGCCACATCTTGCCAAGTAATCGAGGTCGATAGTCAGGCAGAGTGTTGGGGTACCACCACTCTTGCAGCAAAAGAATGGAAGTCAGCTAAGGAGGATGATAAATTCAACAGTATCAGTATCTGGCAAAATGGAGATGCATGTACCATGCCATGAAGCTGAAACCTCGTTTCATCATCACTCACATCCCCTGGGGTGGTTTGCAAACTCATGTATGAACATGTCCAATCTTGTCAGGAAGGATTCATCAGCTGAAGACGTAAGCTTCCAGCATGCTTCCAGCTCATTTGCGGTGAGCCCCCCCGAAGAGATCTCTGAAGAGAACTTGAATCGCCCAGCTAATTCTGGCGTCACTTGTCTGCCCTTTGACACCCACTGGCCTGGATGTCGCCGAGCCGGTCAGATTGTGGCGCCCTTCTCCTTGGAAGGTCTTCGCTACGGTGGCCTGGGAGGGGCAACGGGCATGGCAGATGAGAAGATTGGAGAAGTGTTAAGGGATGTTAAGGGGGTTGATTGAGAAGGGTTTGAAAAGATGATGATGATGATGATGATGATGATGATGATGATGATGATGATGA
>CAXAMN010022373.1:852489-925462 GCA_963970005.1 Durusdinium trenchii | reverse complement strand
GATGATGATGATGATGATGATGATGATGATGATGATGATGATGATGATCCGAGACCCTCCCCACGTGTGTGGATGAGATCCACAAGCGAGACCCAGCCAGCGGGCGAGAAAGGGGTCCTCCCAACCAGAATCGGAGCTCCCCCGCAAGCCCTTCTCAAAGAGCTCCCGAGCTCCGAGGCAATGGGAGACCCCGAAACATGGAGCCCCTTTGCATGTCTTATGTCCAGTTGGGTGCATTAGGGAGACCTCCCAGATCGAGTTCGTGGAAGAAGAAGAATATACGTTTTAAACCCCATGAGTTGGGGTTCTCCCCGAACCCACAGACATACACACACACCTTGGTGGTGTGTGCTCCCCGCTGCTCTGTGCGAGGTTGGCACATCGATCCGGAGGTAAGCTATGACAACCAGCCCCTCCTCGAGCAACCGGTGCTGGATCCCTGTGCTCGGTGCCTCACCTCCGGAGGCCGACTGCGTTGCTGGAAGAAAGGGAGAGGAAGAGGAGACGAAGTGAGAGGGCGCACCCCATATGTGGCTGGTACGGCTTTTGGGGATTTTTTAGGATACTTAGTATGGGATTCGGAGTCATATCATACAAGGTAGCAAATGGTAGCTAAGGTAGGAAGGATGGGTTGCTTTTCTAAGGGTGTTCGATTCCCTTGATCGGTTTATCGCGATGTGTTCATAAAGCTGAGGGAGGTCTCAAAGTGTTGCATGGGTGTATGAAATTGACACGAATACTGCAAAGCAAGTTTTGCTGGCAAACAGCAACGCAGTTGTCAGATCCCATTGTTGTCCGTGAAAGACTGTGAACATGATTAACAAGCGATTTCTTCGTTCTCCTTTCATATTCCCATTCTCGTTGACGCATGTTTCAAGGAGCAAGTTGAAAGCTTGGTGTCTAGTCAAGTCTAGTCCTTCTGGCTGAGAATCTGTGCTGAGCATGTATTCATTTAATTTCTCCACCTTTGGATGATTGACCCAAAACCAATTACAATATTGTTTGTGGCATATTGTGGCATCATCAATGGTTACATGGTCGACAAGTGGAGGAGGGATGTTTGAATCAGTTCTCCTGTGAGGTCTAGGCCCCAGCACTCATGCAGGGAGTATGCTACCCTATGTTACACATCCAATCCCATCTTCTTTCGCCTGTCCATCTTCGACCTCGGGTCTGGAACAGGTGTCGAGGTCTGGAACAAGCGTGGGGAGAACATCAAGTACGCCCCCTTGTCCGTGGTGCCCGACTTCCGTGCGCTGGATTGCTTTGATTGGCAAGGTGCACAGCGACCACCATCCTTTGGGTTGGGAGTAAGGCGGTGGATGGTTCTGACTCTGAGGATTGCTTCACACCCTGACCCCTTCCCCAAGCAGTACTGCAGACTTGGCCAATCGTCCAGAAAGATGAGCTTCGAAATTCCGAGCCAATCCGAGTTCGTGCTGAAGCAGAAAGTGATGCGGGTTTCCTTTGGTCCAGCTTCAAGAACGCATGGACAAATACTCTATGAGTCGCACGAAAACACGTGGGATGCGGAAGGATGCTGGCACAAGGATGGGTGACTTCCCTTGCCAGATGTTGGTTTGTGATTAAATCACCACTCAACGCCTCACAACGATTCACATGGCAAACCAAAAAGACGGGTTCACGGCAGTGGTCCCCTTTCACCGGCCAGAGATGCCGAGGGCTTGCCGAGGAGTGGATGACATGAGTGGTTGGGTGACCATCCTTCACCCAGCAGTGATGGCCTCCACCTAGTATCGATGTGGGTGTGTTCCACCCAACTGTTGTTCCATTGCTCAGCAGGGCTCGTTGGTCTTCGTCCACAAGAGCGTCCCTCGTGCTCACGCGTGATCGCAGGTGATCGCAGGTTCCCGATGATCTCACTGTGATGTCACTCTCTTGAATGTGGCAGGTGTAACCTCCCCAGGCTATGCCTTGCAGGACCTGATCATCTATGAGGCCAGCTTCGGGGAAGGATGCTCTTGGGGAAAGGAGTGGCAGGAAGATCAGGAAGCAATGGGACTCTGCGTTCTTGGAAGGCAATCCTGGTTGAAAGATGTTGAAGGTGTGTATTCATGAACGTCCAGGTGTTCTTTGGTCATCCAGGAGGGTGGAGTGTTCTGCAAGAACACGAAGCCTATGCAAGAAGAAGCCATTCCGGTCCACTGCTGATCGCTTTCGCAAGACGGACACGAGTCGCTCAAACAACCAGGCCCACGTGAGAAGTTTCACCAAGAACAAAGACAGCGGGGTCAAGGCACCAGGGACTTTCCTGGGCTTCATCGAAGCTTTCCTCGGAAAGAGCTGGGGCATGGGGCGTGGAGCATGACCTGGAGGAGAGAAAGACGATGCATTTGCCGTGGGGTAGGTCCCGGATTGCAACAACTGTGGGTAGAAATATGTCTTGGGTTTTCTCGATTGGTCTTTGTTTAAGTTTGTGTTTGCTCGTCATGGCATGTGTGAACATGCATTGGAATTGTGGACAGTAAAGGGGGCTGTGGAGAATTGGCTGACATTGCATGGATGTTCACTTGGTGGCTGGATGACATCCTCCGCGGTGTTTGCATGGACATACAGACATGATGTGTGCAGACATATCATGGCCGTATCTTGATCCGGAAAGTAGACAACATGCTTTTGGGAGGGACCTCTTGTCTTCAATAGCTGCTCAAAAAGGCCTGGCGACTCAAGCTTTCGAAGGGAAAAGCAATGAAAGCCCGGATCATGGGACCTGTACCACGTACCGATGCCGTCCTTGCTGAAATTCCCCAGTTGCCGAAGCCATTCTCGCTCTGCTACTTGAGTGAGTCATGTCTCGCAGTCCAACGCGTAGAGAAAAGAACCAAGACCGGCTCCATGGAGCAATTTTGTTTTGCTCCATGGGTCCATGTGAGTTTTCAGCTGGGTGACATGCATGGAATGACTGCCATCAAGTTTTGAGGCAAACATCCATGTCATACCAGCCCGCATGCACTGCATGAGAACGCGCCAACGACGAGTGCTGGCAGCCCTCACATCCTTCCTGAAACGCCGAGGAAAAGATCCCGCACCTCCTCAACTTGGGCATCAACTGTCCTTCGCCTCAGAATTCGCGCTGAAGTGGTTGTCTCCAAGTTGCCAAGCTCCCATAGGAGCCTCCCAAGTTCCTATATAAATATTCTTTGGGCACTGATAACCACGTTCAAAGCATCCGCTTCAGCCCGACGGCTTATCGAGGCGTCGAGCTGCTGCCAATCTTCGAGTTCGATGAGTCACAGGTGCCATGGAAGCACCCCAAGACAGGGGAACACCTTTGCCCCTTGGCGAAATGGGGGTGTTCATGTCTTTCTTCCAGGCGGCACGTTGCTGATGGATCAAAGTGATATCAAGTGGCTGGTTTATGGAGCGCCCTGGGTGCAGAGGAAGACCTTTTCTTGTTGCAACCGTTTTCCGACAGAGAAGGGTTCCAATGTGCTGTTTTCTTATGGAAAGCAGCGGATGTCGACATCTCGTCCGTTGTCTTTGCCACAAAGATTCCGAATCCAAGGCGCTGCCCAGTGATGTTGCCGGTGAGTTGAATCCAAGAGTGAAGACTTGTGCTACACTCCCTGAAAGAATCAAAGTTACGTGGATGGGAAAATGGATGGCATCGCGTGAAATCCTCTATAAGAGGTGGTGAACTTATGTAATTTACTTTCATGATTATTTCAGAAGTGTAAGTCAGATTTTGTCAGCAGCATGGGGCGGTTACTCCATTGGTAAGGCCCGAAGGGATGGTTCTGGTTGGTTGGAAGTTTGTGTTGGGGTTTTGGTTGTCCGCGGACATGCTCAGGTCAGTACTGGGGCTACCAGACATGCTGCTTGGGCTACCATCTGTGATCGGTGGGGTTTCAGCCTTTGCATGGGCGATCGTCAAGGAAGCGGAGGAAGCGGTGGCTGTGATGAGAATCCCTATCAAGTCAGACGAAGCGAAGGGGATCGTCTGTAGGCACAGCGGGAGAAGAACACCGATGGGATTTTGTTGGTCTCGGCCCCGTGCCCTTGGTCTCGGCCCTGTGCCCTTGGTCTCGGCCCTGTGCCCTTGAGACTATCTATGTCCTTTAAAAATACTTCCCCATGGCTGCGGGTCAAAATGGAAATGTCTTGACCCCCAAATCCGCTTCACACTGTAGAACCCCCAAGGAGACGCGGAGAAACCAACAGAATCCTGGTAAACCCTCGTAAAATGGGTGGCTGGTTGACCATGTTTGGTGGGGCGTCCATTTGGGAGCTGCATTCGGTTTGTTCGGTGTCGGGTGTCGGAGCTGGCCCTCTATAAGGAGAAGTGTCACATGTTTATAGATGGGCCAGCTGGGGATGGACAGGGACCAATGGACGCGAGCTCCAAACAGTATAGTTATACACTCAATGTGTTGTCAAACATTCACCAACCCGGACAACCACCGGACAAGGATCAAAAAGGTGCCAAAGCCCTCTGAGTATGATTGTCATAAGAAGTACTCGGTCCAATTCCCATTTCCTTAGGGACGACACCTGTATTTCGAAGACGCTCCAAACAGCCCTTGGGATGGGGATTGTTGCGACCCCAGAGCTTTGCGCGTGGCATATAGGCATATAGGCTTGTGCCCCTACTTCAAACGGATCCATGGTCGCAGGATGCAACCATTGAAACCCAATGATTCCTGTCACGTCCGCTTGGAAGCAACATGAAGCAACATGAAGCAGTCTGTCGTCACTGGGAGGTTCTTACAACACGCCCATGCAGCGCTTCGCCGTGGGATCCACCAAGAATCCGTGGGCTGCCATTGTTGGGTGCCCCAGATCTGATCGGAGCCCGTTTTATTTGGGAGCCCGTGCATCCGAGAGCAGGACTGGATGCGGTTGAATGAAAGAAAAGCACCCAACTGTGGGTCTGGAATGGTCTGGAGATATAGAACATGGTTAAAAGCCATTCTGGAACGGGGGGAAGTTATTCATCAATAGTCATCAACAGTATTACAGGAAGGATCTGGGGCTTATTGATGCCTGGGCGCGCTGAATTGATTGATGCGGATCTGGCTACCCAGAAGTGCACATGCAGAGGAGTTGCCTTGAAAAGGGTGAATTTGACAGGCTCCTGCCACAGTGCTGGGTGTGGAGTGCACCACGACATGAGTATAATACCCCAAGGACCTGAGTCTAATTGAAAGTTCAGAATCTGAGGGGCTCCGTAAGCTACCAGCAAACAACATCTAAAGCCAAATGTGCATTGTAACCTACTCGTACCATGAATGCTGTGGCTAGAAGATCTGGGTCTCACGTGATGAAACTGCAGCCACATGATGAAACTGCCACACGGTTTTGACCTGCAGACCCTTGGTATGACTGGCCATGGCTGTCCAGTCCATTTGTTTCTCCCTTCGAACCCGGCGGCCCTAATCCGGGACGGCCGCCCGTCCCTGTCCGACGTCGCGGGAGCGACGTCGCGGCCGTCCGTTCGACGAGGTGGAGTTCAAGACGTTGGTGCGGGAGCTCCACCGAAATGGCATCGAGGCGTTTGGGGGGGGGGGGGGGTGGGGGGGCCCAAGGAACGCCGAGCGGGGGGGGCTCCGCTTCTTCTTTGGGCGGGTGAGTTGAGGCGGTCTACCTTGGGGGCGTGGAGCAGCAGACGGGGCGTAGGGGGCGATGGGGATTCTGAAGGTTGTGCAAGGTCTAATCAGTGAAGCAGTGAGTGAGTACGCACGACTTGTGATGTTTCGTGTTTGTTTGTGCCCAAAAATGTTGCATGGTATTGTTTTCTTCAGAGGGCTTAATGGACTTGCGTGGGTTTGGAGTGAAGACTAGAAGCTGGAGAGACCAAGCTAGTTGAATCTGAAGATTCTCAAGCTTTGGCAGTAGATCAGCGCTAGAATCTAGAATCTAGAAGATACTTGCTATAACGGAGTTGTGAACTGCAAGTGCGCAAAGAATGTGGTCCAGGTCCGTGCTGTTTTGAACAGCTCGTTTTTGGGACAGGTCACTCAGCCGATTGGGAGTGCACACGCAGGAGGTTCAAGCTACACACTTGGGTCATCGTATTGAACTGCATGTAAGGGTACAGCCTGCACAAGGAATGCGCGTCCTTCGCCCAGAGGTCTGGGATTTAAAGTCATACTAAACGCATCCAACCAAAACGCTAAAGAATGGATAGCTAGATATAGCTAGTAATTAGTACGAAATCTCTTCTTATAAAGACCATTGAAGTGGCGCAGGTTGTCTTAGATGTGGTCTTCAACCACACTGGAGAGGGCGCTTGGGGCGTCAGCAACTGGAATTGCCTGGCCAAAGTGGCCGTCAGTGGCTGGGATGTTTGACTGGGGGGACACTGGCATCAAGTCTTATCCAAAGTCCACATGGAACATGATTGTCTTCTAGATGGAAAATAGATGGAAACCGTAGACCCTTCATACACTTGATCACAATGCAAAATAGACCCTTCAAGCATGATGGTCCTCTTGTATTCCGTAGGTTAAACCCACTTCTATGCTTGTCGGACAGAGAGAGAGAGAGAGAACGTAACCAAAACATGGAACATGGAGCTTCGGACTCGACCATTAGTAGATTTAGTAGGATGCCTCAAAGCCACTGTCAAGTAGAGAACATCCACCACCATCGGACCCTTTTCAGCCTTCGGCTGCACTCCCAATCGATGTTTAAAGACAACCTCGTCTAAAGAAATGATGCGTTCAAATGAGAACTAGAACCTTCATGCTGGACCCTGTAAGATGTCGGACATCAGCAGGTCGCTGACTGTCGGGCCATGTATGCCATGTACGCCAATCCGGCAACCTTCAATTTCTCAGGGACAGCTTTGCAACCCGAAAGCACGGCGAAGCAGTGCTGAGGGCTAGGTGAAAACCCCATACTTTGGTGCCTTTTGTGGCTGTTCTTTTCGGTTTGGTGCCCCCAAACGTGTCGGCGATGTCGGCCAAGTCCGTCTTCTTCGAGTCCTGTGTGTCTGGTGTAAAACCGAGGAGCGATTGGCATCGCTATCTCCACCTCGCAGGGTTTAGCCGTTTCGCCAGGGCTGGATGGTGCATACAACACTTGGATGTTGTTCACTCAAAGGCTGAAGCAAGGGAGTCCGGAAGGATCAGTACGGATTCACATGGTCTAGCGCTGTCCATGGTCTACGGGCATCAGGATGGTCAAGATTGGAAGGGGGTCCGTGACCTGCGCGGCTCTTTCCGAGACCACTACTACCTCATGTCGAATGGCTACCACACGAACTACACCGGCTGTGGGAACACTTTGCCACACGTTTGCACGTGCTGAACCGCTGGGTTCAGGGCTTGGTAGCCAAATCTACACCAGAGCGACCCATCGGTGAGTCCAACTTGCCCAGTCATCCCAGACCATCCATGTCTGGAATACTTACACATGACTTCACACATCTTAACACCCTTACAAACCACGTCATTCGACAACCCACGAGCTCCGAACCGAGCTCCGAACCCACGAGCCATGCCTCTTCCGGTCACCAGGTGGGGTTCATGGGTTCGGTGCCGGTTTCGACGGGAGGTCGAAGCAGGTGGGACGTGTCGGTCTCTTTCGTCAGAAGAAGGATAGATGGCTTTAGACCCAAAAGTCAGTGGAGTTGGGCGGAGTTTTGTTGAGGACAAGTCCATTGGATTGGCTTGGTTTATATATGTAATATATATATATATATATTTTTCTCGGACCTTTTCAGTCTGCTTCGTCAGATGACCGTTTTGGCCGAAACACGGGTGGCAGAGTAGTCTGCTTCTGCACCTCGCGAGTGCATGGCCGCTGCAAAGGCCGGCTGGCTTGCCAGTCTTCTTTGAGCAGGGCATGTCCGTTGCAGTGCTGGCAGTAGACTTTATTGCCTTTCCTCCACATGATGTGCGTGGGACTGCCCGTCCACCGTGGATGTGGTTGCCACGGTCCATACCAACATGGTCCTTCATGGAGCTGCTGGATTTTCTCTCTGGCTGAGTTCCTCAGAACCCTGGCGCTGCACTTCTGGCACACAATGTAGTTGGCCTGCAGGGTGAACAGGTGACCATCTACCGAGTTCTCCGCGAGGATTCTGGTGATGTAGTCCTGTTTCGACTCCAAAGGTGCTTCTCCTCTGGTGAGGGGAATGCCGCTGGCCACATGCCTCATCTTTGGCTGTTTTCAACACTGCCATGGGCATCCGTTGATGGATTTGCTTCTTGCAATTCCGGCACTGTAGTCCTCGGCCCTTGGAGGTCCATTGGTGTCCCCTTTCATGACCTGTGACTCCAATCTCCAGATAAAGATGTTTCTTCTCTTCACGTGCTTCTTGTCGTTGTTCTTTGCCCGTGGCCTTCTTACCATGTAGGAAATGATCTTGGGTCTCCAGGAGGAAGCGGATGCGAGCAGCTGCCATTGGCGCGTATTGGCCATACCGCTGATCCTGCTCTTGCAGCTCTTGTTCAATAGCAACTGGTTGCTTTGAAAGTGCGAACTCTTTTGCTGCCCGATTTGCATCCTTGAACCTGTTGCGTAACGACAGGCCTGTGCTTGGCATGGTTTTGATCTGCTGCTGGGTCACGCTCAAAGCCCTGATGCGCTGCCGCTGATCCCATGTCACCAGCTCGGCTAAGTCATAGAAGGTCTCATGGTGACGTCCTTTGACCCAGCCTTGCCATGCTTTGACTGAAAGTACATGCACCCTCACCATAGACTGCAAATCCACATAATGGGCGATCATGCGGAGGCCGTAGTACCAGGCACGGGCTACCGTCTGTTTGCCTGGTAGCACTGTGCTGATGGCCCCAATGCGGTACATTTCTCCGGCAAAGAGGGTGTGATGTAGAAGCGTGACCACGTAGTACTTGAGCCGGCTGTCGCTGCTTGTGGTTGAGATCCCTATCGTGATGGCATCATGAGGTTGGAGGGTGATCTCATCCAACCCCGTCCAGGAGCCAAAACTCCCTGTTGATTCCTTGCTCCAACTCTGTTGCCACTTCACCTGGTAGTGGTGGGAAATGACGATTTGTCTCTTTGCATTGCCAAAGCAAATGAATTGCATCAGCTGCACAGCTGCAATGTGGGCATTGGAGGTGTTTGCCTTCTTGCCCATCCGCCATCTTGGTGAATATTGCCCCTTGGTGCCAAGTTTGCAACGCTGTGCGGACCTTGGTGTTGGATTGCTTGTCCAATCTTCTCCAAGGAAGCCAGTCCAGATGATTCTGTACTTCTTGTAGGTCATGCCTCTTCTGGATGTTCTGAGTGCGTTCACATCGTTGGGCACGTCGGAGTTCCTCCACCAGGTAGTACCAGCTGGACTTCATGTTGAGGGTATACTCATCCTCCCCATTGTGGCCAGGCTTCGTCCAGAGGTCGTAGGTGTCGGTGTTCCACCCATGGTCATGGAGGTAACAGATCAAGGCTGCTACTGGTCCTCGGGCGACTTGCCACGGATGTTTTGCCTGCTGGAGCCTCTCTTTTGTGACTTTCCAAGCTTTCTCCATGTCTCTTTGGAGGTGTTCCGGCCAGTTGCCATAGAACCGGTGGTAGACCTTGATCTGCTCCACGAAGGCCTCATAGGCTGGATCCTTGTGCCGTGGTTGCATATCGTACAGGATGTCGAGGTTCCCCCGTACGTTGCAGGCCCATTTGCCTGCCCATTGCTGCTTTGAGCTTTTACCGGATCTGTGGTGCCAAACCCATTGCCTGGTGTCCCCAACTTATGCCTGCTTGTATGCTGCCCTTGTAGAGGCGGAGTCGAACTGCCCTTTGAGGTATCTTCAGGATGTTCATTTTCTTGGTTTTGCCTCCTGCTCTCTTCCGGCGTTGTTTCATCGTTTTGATGCGTCTCAATCTGCTGGCAGTGCAGTCCACCCCCATGTAATATATATATATATATGTGTTTTCAATATATATATATATAGGAATTCGACCGGAAATCATGGTGATTCGCCTCCAGTCTGGGTTTCCTGCAGATGTTCCCTTACAAACCACTTTTGGGGGAAAATCAACCGAGACGACCCTTCAGAGACAAGCCCAAATCCAGTCAGGACGGGTTCGCAGAGGGTCTGGACGGTTCGCATTGGTCTGGGGTCTGGACGGTTCGACTGTTCGTCTGGATGGGGTGACCTCACTCGAGGCATGCCAACAATCCCAATTGCACCGAGTGGATCATCGATTGTTTGCGATACTGGGCTTTGGACATGCACGCTACCTGGCTGAGAGACCACGGGCTGGGATATGGGCAAAGCTGCTTGGGGTGTGTTTAGGCACAGAAGCAAGACAAGCTGTTGGTTGTTTTCCTTCGAGCATCAACACCGAATCTTGCAACGGTTCGGAAGTTTGTGCTGCGATCGTAAGTCCAGTTCTTGTTCTGGAACAAGTCAATAGAATAATTCTGAAGGTTTGAGCAGAGCAAGAAGATTTCCAAGCAGCTACGAGTCTTGACAGATTTTTTTCAAAAGGATACACCACCCGCCATGAGCCCTGCGATTGCAAGGTCACATGAAGGAAACGTCAAAAGGACTGCAAATACATGCAAATACCATGATGTGAAATTTTTCTCTCCAGTGGCCCTGAGGGAAGCGTCAACAGTACCGCACATTGGCCCTGCGAAGCATTTTTTCAAGCGTGTGCCAACTACTTTGGCCTGTGGGTCACTGTCTTAGCCCTTGCAATTTTGTAGGGAGAAGGTGATGTGTTCAACACAGTTATGTAGGTGCTAGGAGGGCCAATTACCTTGTGAGAAGGTACGACTGGATCCCTAGCTAGGGATTGCAAAGAAACATCTCATTCCCGGGAAACGTGGGTGACAAGAGGATCTCGTGGGTTCTCCTCTTCAGTGTTTCAGCGTTCTTCTCTGAGGATCAAGCAGACTGTGGGTTCGACAATTCAACTTACCATGGCCTTCATTTTCAGGTAGATCACAACCACTTCTAGGGTATGTACTGCCGGCTTGTTGTTACATCATCAAAGGAAAATGGAACTTTGGAGGATGGGCAAACTGAAAATCCACGCCCACGTGGTCGCCCATCCGTTGTTTTTCACGCGGCCCGTTGGACCCCTCTCCACCCACGGGAGCCTTCGCCCTCGCTGTGTGTGTCACGCCCGCGCTGCAGGTGGACGGTTTTCGTTTTGACCTCGCATCATCTTTGACGAGAGGAAGTCACTTGGATTCCATGTGTGTAGTGATGTGCACTTCGCCAAAGCAAGAGAGATGTTCTGATATAATGGCGAGACGTTTGCTTGGGGTGTACATTCAGCAGAAGAGCATTCAGTTACTGTACATCATTAGTCATCCAAGAAATTCTCTGAAATAATGACATAGATTGCATAGAACCACATCGATCGTCACATACTAAGCAACTGACAACAGCATACTATAACAGTTTGGTAATGTGCAGTCATTGGCATGCCAAACACAGAACCCAAAGGGGATAGCACCGACACTGGTCACCACCGAAAGCTGCAAGCAGCCGTGGATTCTTTGTGCTCTCGGCGAGGATCGTTGATGCTTTTTTCGTCGATTTGCTTAGCCAGAACGTGGCAGGGAAGCACTAGAAGTACTAGAGGCCATCCTGAGCATCAAGCGGGCGGAAGATTAGGTCATGGATGTTTTTAAGATAGAAGAACACAGTGAGCAAACTCATTCTGGTACAGGTACTGCCTCATAATGAGATCCAGTGGTATGTTCATTGACTTAGCCAGGTGGTTTCAGCATACGCATGGTTGGCTGGACAACCCCCAAAAATACCCTTGAGTGTTCATCTCACCTTACCGAACCAATTGGTGTACTCAATCTTCACGGTTGGCGGTTTGATGTGGTTGGTCTATCTGCTTGCTGCGTTCGTGGTGGTTCTTGGGAAGTCATCGAGCTTATCAAGCCCCAGCACCCAGCGCTGTCCCGAAAGGTTTGGGGAGCGCTGTCCTAAAGATCGACGGTCATCCATGTTGGGACAGATTTGGTGAGTCCAAGCTGACACTGGGCAATTGTTTGTTGGGGTTGAGCTATCCAGGCTATCTACCAAACGAACTTTTGAATGGTGTATCATTAATCGTAATATCCTGAAAGCTTTGGATTCATCAGAAAGGCATGATCGGAATGGAAGAACCAAAGTTGTTCGAAATCGTGACCAGCAAGTGGTAGTTTGGGCCATGATTCTCCTCACAAAGTAGCGTGTTGAGATGGCATCAGAACATGCCTTTCCAAGGTGATGGTCAATGCATGCCGGAGCGCTTTGTGTGCTTTTTGCGGCTGTGGGATTTGAAATGTTCTTCAAAAGGTTTGGTGGGAGGGGGTCCAGCAATGTGCATGTTCTTGGGGGCTTGTTGTGAAAGAACTCATGGGATGCCCAACTCAAATTACGCTTCATATCACTTCATGACAGAATCATAGAGTTCGTTGGTTCTTAAGCAGCGGTGTTATGTTTGTTGCAGGCATCACAGTGTGTCATGAACATACTTGCCATCGTAGAAATTGCTGCCATCCACCATGGGCTCAGCCCCAAAGATGCAGCGGAAAGGAGCCACCCTTCATCCGCCGCTTGGTGAGCGACCCTTGCCTCCAACACGTGAAGCTCATTGCAGAGCCATGGGATTGCGCTTGGCCCGATGGCCCCGTGGCAGTGTTGGGCATGGGGTTTTGTTCTGACCCTATACAGCTATAGATCTTAGATAGACAAGTCAGTGGTAATGTCGTAATCTTTTCATGGCTCGAAATAAAGCTTTCTATTTTTGTTGCGGATTGAAGGCGCCACGCTGCCACGGAATTCGGACTTTGTTCATGGTTTTTGTGGAAGATGTGACAATTGAATGGTTAGAATTATGTTTTTTTTAATACATGGTCCATGGTGGTTATATTCCGTTTGTTTAGACACAATTGAGCAGCTGCACACAATTGAGCCCGTTTGGAGCCAGTCCATCAATCGGCGATACGTATCAGCAACATCTATTGGGTTGATGAACAGAATCTCCAAAAAGGTTCCACGTCCAAGATGTCAAATATTGCCCAAATTAATCCCAAAATCATGATTGCTGGACCTGTATCGGTCATTGCTTCACCCCTTTGGTTCGCCCCAACCTTGGGGGAGCTCTCGAGCTATGCCGCTCCCACACCTCCTCGATTCCAGCGGCGTCGGGTCTCCTGGTCACAGTCCGCCGTTGCTCCCGAGGCTACTTAGTCGGCCAATTCCCCAGCGGTGATGGCAACCCTCGCTGGGCCGAGTGGAACGGCAAGCACGGGAGCTGAGAAACGGGACACGACGGTAGAGGCCGAACGGAGGGACGGTGAAGCCAATCCCAGGGTATCACCCGGCTCAAGTGTAGATCAGACGGATTCGAGTTTGGACGAAGAGGATGAGCAGTAGTGTGCAACGGTTCCTTTTGCTCCTTTTGGTTGACAATGGTTGACCATTAGGAAGATGAAAGAAGATCGTTGGACGGACGAGGCGTTCGCTTCTCCAAAAGTTGTCCAAGTCTGTGCCCTTTCTATATTAGTTCTGAACCTTGTTTGTGTGATCAGCTCTGCTCACGCCGAGCTTGGCTCCGGACGTGCGGTCCTGAGGTTCCGTGATGCGGTACGGGGCTTCATCAAGGGCGATCCCAACATGAAGGGCGAGTGCCTAGGCGGCACAAAGGTGCGTGGCACCCAGCCGGGGGGTGGACGTGGTGTCAACCTAGGGCTGAGCCTGGATGAGCAGCATGTCATTGAATTAGTGTGCATTGATGTGATATGTTCCTTTTTGAGGGAAGAGCAAGTGAACAGGTAGAGTTCTTTGAGTGCAATGTTGAAGGGCTCCTCTCAGGGGTACGGAGTGCCATGACCTGCCTCCAAGAATTGCTGTTGAACGAATTCCTGCAGGCTGCCGGAGTCATCAATAGCATCAGAACTCGGTGCACGAGTTCGGTTCTCCCAAGAGTAGGTGCGTCAGACATCGTCAGACTGTCAGCGCGCCTCCCGCGTGACCAGGTTTGCCACCCGCGTGTGTGGCAGCGCTGACCTCTACGAGCCGGATGGCCGTGGGCCATGCCATTCCATCAACTTCATCACAGCGCATGATGGCTTCACCCTCCGCCGCTGGGCATAGACAAAACCAATGCGACGGGGTTTGGGCTCGTTGGTTTTAATTTAATCATGTCACCTGGTAGTCAGACTGACTAATTTTTTCTGGTCGACCTTCCGTTTGTTTTTTTTTGGGTTTCACGTGGGCATTCTTCAGTCGTTCCTGTGGTCTGGAGATTGTGTTTCGCAGCCAGCTGCGACTGGTGTTGGGCAGCTGGAATGAGCATCTAGCTTGCCAGCCCAGCATGGCCCATCCTCGTTGGAATAAACACGGCAGTGGCAAACCTTGAAAACCAATTATTTGTAGAACTTCAAAAAAAAGGTCGTCCAAGGGGCAATTTTCCACTTCCATGATGGTTCCAGGGGAGTGTAGCACAAGTGTCCGCCTTCTTGTGAGCGCGTTCTTGCTGGGCTGTGAGAGGAATGGTCCGCCTTTCCTTCGGTGGTGGGGACGGTCGTGATGGGACGGTGATGCTTCGAGAGGAGAGCTCCACAGGGGACTCCGACGGCGCCTGCCTTTGGGGGCTTCAGAAAGATGAGGGTGCCGAGTTCGTTGGAGAACTTGTATTTGGTCACATGTATTACATCAACTTGGAGTGAACTTTGGAGTTTCGGGATGTTTTGGGTATGTATATATATTACCACGGACAAACACATGTTGTCAATTTTGTGTCAATGCCAATCTCTCAAAAAGAGGTGCTTGGAACAGCTTTGCCACGGTCTTCTAAGAAAGGTGTTTTGCTCGTGGGCCATCCCTCGTAATGGTCAAGTGACCCAGACAGCACCTCAAGCGGTAAACCAAGACGTACAGAGGTCGACGTGTGCCTCTGTTCACGGATCGCAAGGTTTGGGGAAGAAACATGGTACATGAAGGAATATCCCGCGTCACATCTGGCTAAATCGCAAGTTAAGATGTTGAAAGGAAAGTATATGGTTATATTATATGATGATTATATATGATGTTCCATGTTGCCATATGTTGAACTAACAATAACAAGTTTCAAGGCTTTGCAAGTGATCCTTTTAGGAAACTTTAGCAGCAGTCCATGTTCAGCACTCCAATGTCATCATGTCAAGGGCAATCAAGCCTTTTTCATGACGCTGATTGCTAAGGTGACTTGGTCTCCTACAACAAGAAGCACAACCATTTGAACAACGAAGAGAGCGGTGAAGACAACAACATCTCATGGAACTGTGGCGAAGAAAATGATGAAGGCCTGACCTGACCCCATTTGGGCTGGGTTACTTTGAGTCCAGAGCAGGTTGCGTATCTGCCACGTGTCAGCAACCTGACATCGATGAGTCGTGTTGGTACTGCCGGAAGCTGCTTGGAGGTGCCCAGGGTTCGTCATGTTGAGGACAGACCTCCTCAGCGTTGGTGTTTTTTTGGTGGGTGGCTTCCAGCAGCTGACTGTGTACGTTCTTTCGGAGGTCGTTGGAGCCCCAACACTTCCAGGATTGAAAGGCTTTGACTTTCTCTACTGCACTGGGTGGTCTCTTCGTTTGAAAAGTGCATGTGTTGCAAGAGAGAAACAGGGTAAACCAGCATCCTAGCGCGTATACCAAAAGATGCACGCCTCAAACATGGCCAGCAAATAGCAACGACCAAGCTGGTCGTCCTAGATGCCCAATGGCCCAGTTCAAGTTCCCGTTGACAGACCGCTGGCTTTCTCCACCTGTCCCGGTCACCCCGTTCGGCGGTTCCTGCGGCAAAAAACAGGGCCTAGCAAGAAGAAAGACATCATGAAATTGCGCGATCAGCAGATGCTGGGCTGATCTGAAGATGTGGGGCCCAATGTGGGGGGTTGGTGTGTTTTTGAGCTCGAAGATGCAGGAGAGGGAATGCTGTGAAATATTTGCGGGTTGTGGGCTCAAACTGAGGGCTTTCAAGAAGCTGGTGGCGAACCCTAGTTTGCTTCAAGCTTTGTCCGACTTGGATGATCTTGGATGTTCCGTACGTAACAAAACAAACATTGAACCTGATGATAAGTAAGTAGAGATGATTCGCTTCAACTCCAGCCAACTCCTCCCCAGAGTTCTGGGCGGATGCGGGCGACCCACCCAGTTTACCCTCCCAAAGCCATCCAAACAAAGCCTAGAAATATTCCCTGAAACAATCATGGAAGTGGAATACAGCCTGTTCGTAGAGCAAAAAAGTGTTCCAAGGGGCCATGTTCCACTTCCATGTTTGTTGGATGTTGGAGGGCATCAACTTGCCCATCAGGAACATCCACACACTAGCAGCACTAGCAAACACCATGGTTTGTAGGCTTTGCATGGTTGGTATTTTGCTCCTCATTCGAATAGTGAATACTGTCTTCAAGAGCCATAGAATAGAATTGTTTTCCTGAATACTGCCATTCAATGGCCATATTCAAGAGATATGATGCAGGCCAATTGTCCTGGGTTTTATTCGAAACTGCTGAACGTCGTCGAGGATGCGGAACATGATCCTGGCGCTCTTCTTGTCTGCGGGAACGCCCATGGTCACCTCCGGTGACGAGCTACTTGACGTCGGTCGTCGGTGCTTCACACTGGGACGGTGAAAGATGGGCCATGTTGGCCTTGCCATGGGCCATGTGCGGGTTTGACAGACACAACATGGTAGACTCCGCTGGAATTCACGTGGAACATGGCCCCGAAAGGAAGACCATGTTCCTCTACAAACAGGGGTTTTCCACTTCCATCTTAGGGAGTGTAAATCGTGAGATGTTACTTGTACTTTGCTGGGGGCCAGAAAATTGGCTATGGTAGCTTGCAAGGTGTACTGCCGCTGGCCTTCCTTGGTGTCTGGAGGGTCTAAGCTCATATTCCATGGCGAATGGCTTAGGGCTAATACCTTACCAAGCTTTTGTGATCGACTTGAGATGTCACTGTTGGAAACAATTGTGCTTTGATTCGATTGGGACACTGTAGGGAACACCTGTAGGGAACACCAGCACTGAGCAGAAACACTATATGCAAAGAGCAAAGCATGTGTTCCCGGCGTCAGTTCACAGCTGGCACATGGGTCTAGAAGATGGCAACTTCTGAGGCAACCTTGGTTGCTCACACATGTCATCACATGTCATCATCATACCACACGAAGATACAAAGCATAGAGATTGAGAATGTCCGGGTCTCCCACACTTCGATCTTCTTTCGGGATCCCTTTGGCTCCAAGACGCTTCGAAACGACCGGCTGAAAGCGGGAGCCGGTCGACGGCCCCAGACCGGGTCTTCCACCGCCCTTGTTCCCGAGGTATGGCCGCAGCCAAGGAGCCGTGGATGGGGCGGTGGAATGGGAGGTTTTTTGTTGCGTTTTTGGAGGAGTCCGCTCCTTTTGGTGCAACACGGACGTACTACACGGATTACTAATGGAGTTGGGGAGTTCTGACCTAGCTGAGGGGTCAGTGCTGAATTGTTGGGTCCTGAATCTGGATGGTTGTTTGTTGTGCGTGTATATCAAGGAACAGAAGTTCAAAGTTCAAAGAACCAACTCTTGTTTTAGGCGGGTCTAAAGTGAAAAATCATGTGATTGCCCCACCAGTTGGTGAAACTAAGGATCACCCACCAGGAAAGACAAATGAAAGGAAGACTTGCATGGATGTGTGTTTCTGGTAAGTGAAGAAACAAATTGCGCACATTGGAAGAGATCATACAGTAGATACATCATGATACATCCATGTTTGCAGGGATTAACCGACGTGCAAGATGTGATGTTTCCTTTGCCCAGGAGGCAACAACAACACCTGGTGCCAGGATGAGTTGAACTGGTTCTCTTGGGCCGACTGTGCCAAGGCGAGGTCCAAACCTCGCTGAGGTCCAAACCTCGCAAGGACCAGCTAACGACAGCACAAGGCCCCTGTCAGACAGTTTGATATAGATCCCCTGGATATCCCTGGATCTCAGCAAGAAATCGAACGTGCAACCTGTTCTCGAAGTGATAGGGACGACCTGGACGATATAACATGTACAATTTGGCAGTTCCGGTGATTTATGCCTTCAACAGTAGGATTCCTGACCATGTTCCATTCCAGTTCCTTGTGTACTGATTTGTACCTTTTGCATGTATGTGTTCCATTGTTTATGTAGGTGTCAACTGAACCAGCACTTCTTGCTGGGGATGCATGCGTCAAGCACTGGAGCTGTTCTTCCGCCGTGCCCAAACCCATTTTCAAACACCCACATGCTGCCTTCAAGACCAAAAAGATGAAGTGGAAAAAGTTCCGGGGGTAGAGTCGGGACATGTCGGGACTTACTTGTTGGAACTGTGACATAGGCCAACAGAGCATAAAAAGGCTATCTATATGATTCTATTCTATACAAACAAGCCACTCACACTACGCCGGGTTGGGCGTGTTTTCCTCCTGGAGTCCAAGAGTACTCTTGCAAGTCTATATAAGTGGTTCCCTCATTCCCAACGGGTCTCGCCACCCTGGCCGCCATGTTCGGGAAAGAGGGACCTGGGTGACCTCGTCTCAGGAATCTGAAGGCCTGGTGCGCTTCTTCCGACTGGCGCTGGGCCTTCGCAAGCAGCACCGGGATGCTCGACGTATTAAGGGAGCGTTTTTGAGAACACGGGGGGGAGGCAGAGGCGGACGATGGATGACCCACACGATGTATGAATGTGACAGTACCATTTATTGACCTATACGTACATTGACATGCAACACATCCAAAAACCTCAAACCCTAAGAGGATAGGCAAATGATTCCATGTGTGTGTGTGTGGATTTTTGTTGGTGATGATCATTGTCTAAAGCAGGTGGGGTCTCAGAAACATCACCGAATGTTGGGCAGACAGTAGGTGACCCAATAATTTGGAGGCGCCCATGCCAAGAGGTTGTGATGTCAAGTAGAGAGATCGACTTCATTGCGGCACTGCTGAAAAATGTCCCAGATGATACTACCCCTGCAAAGTACACTTGAAGATAGAATGACCCTCTATAGAAGGGACTTGTAGATCTTGTAGCCAATTGTCTAGGGTACTTGGAGGTTTCAGGATATTTCTGGTACTGTAGCCATACCTGTTTTCTGACATGAGCTGCAGTGTGGATAGTGTGGCCAAGTTGGGCATCCCCAGTTGAAAAACCATGACGACAAGGGTTCATTAGTTTCGTTATAGATAGTTTGATCTTTGTGTTTACACTGTAAGAGCGTAGGTACTGTGGTCCATACTGAGGACTTGCTGGAGCGAACCACCTTCTTGACGAAGCTTGGAGCGCAAGAGACGTCGGTGCGAAAGAAAGATGCTTTGCTTATTACTGTCACTGTAATGTGGTTTTATGCAATTTTATACAAAATACTACAATCACTTTTTCAAATGCAGTATATTATTACAAGATGTTCTTGATGACCTTTCCGGCAAACATACGACCGCCTACAGGTCCAGACTGACCCAGTAAAACTTGGTCCTTTACCTTGTTGAGTCGTGTTTTTCTATGATCAGCTCCAGTACAATGAGGTCTGTTCCTGACCTGTAGTAGGCTGCAGGGATCAAGTAGCAGCACCACCATAGTATTTTGGGATGCTTCTCGGATGGTAAACCAATGGATGTTGACAGGGCACGGTCCAGAAATGTGCAGAAAGCCATTTGTGGGAGTCCTGCCATGTCGCCCATTGATTGTTTCAAGGGTTTGAATCCCAAAGAACCGGTCGCTCTTTGACGCAGGATTTGGAGTGATGGACTCAAAACCAGGTCTTCACAGCACTCTTTTTGGTCTTTGAAGGCTAGGGCTCCAAGAACGTGGACCCGAGACGACACGGGTGGTTGGGGGAACGTACTCGTACTCGTCCGATGTCGCGGTGGGTGTTGTTCGTCCGATGTCGTGGGGTTTTGGTCCGATTGGCCGCAGCTGGCATGGCATGGATTCGGTGGGGTGGAACGAAGGACACGGCAAACTGGGCTGAGCTGACGATCCCGAGACGGGCTGAGCATGCGGAAAGTTCTTTATGCTCGCCGACTCATCGACTAGGCTCTGAACGGCATAGCACATTTGGCTTGGAAGGCAAATGAGTCTTATGTGTATTTATGGTATTTTCATTTGGGATGAGCCACCAAGCCTAGCCTTGGCCCAAAACCAGTCGTTGGAGTGGGGGCATTGACGAGTCAGGGGGTCTTGATTGCCATCAGAGGCCTCCAGGCCTTGAGTGGAAAACCTCTCCTTCACCCGTCGTACCTGCATTCTCGAGGCACGAGACGATTCAGTGGAACCACGACGATTGGGAGTCGGACTACAACTTTATTTCCTACATCCTCCACCGTGGAGGCCCGACCTCTTGCCGCTCGAGCTCGGTCTGGGGGGTCTGTGGGCCGCCTGGGTGAAGGATGGGTGAGCCGCACGGCTCCGGGTGAGGAGCACGGTTCCGAGTGACTGGATCAACTGATAGACAAAACGTGTGTGGGATGCATTTCCCCACTAGAATAAGATGAACAGATGGAAAAGGTCAGAGATGAGGTGAGATGCCGCCTCAAGGAGGGCATGGATGGTAGAATCGATCAAAGAAGGTGAACCTGTATTTTCTGGGGAAGCGGTCAGCCGAGGTGGCCAAGGTGATGCCAAGTGTTGAGGTGTTTGTCGCCCACATCGCCATATTAGGTCTCCGACTCCCAAATCAGGGAGGGCGAACACACGTGTAACGCAGCAGTGCCAAAAAGAAACCTTAGGTTGGAGGCCATCGCTAGTAGGTTGGAGGCCATCGCCAATAGGAAAGATCGAAGGCACTGGAGACTCTGAGCAGAGGGGAACTTGATCTTGGCAAGCAAATGGTGCTTCCCATGCTTCAAGGGGGTAGTCTGATGCAGGCTGGTTCTTTCAAACAAGCCTAGGGCCTAGTGGTTCTCAGATGTGGCGGTTCTCAAATGTGGCAGGTTAAAATGAAAGTGTTTTTGTTTTCTAGAACATTCACTATTTGTCCTTTTTTGGGCCCACTTTATGACCATGTTAAATTCACGTGAACTGTCCACCTGTGCAACTTACAGGAGAACTGCTCCTACTGTATGACATGCTAAATCGTACTATGATAATCTATGATACGTTGATATCCGTGGTGTGGGTTTCACGAAAACAAGGCCAGTCTCAACTCTCCGAGCAATCCGAGCGATCAGGGCCGCGAGAATGAACAAATGCAATCTAACTGCCTTCTACCAGGACCTTCGAAGTTCTGTGGATTTGGGGACACCCCATCAACCATCCTTAACCTCTAAGAGGACACCTCCACTGCTCAACATGAGCCTTGGCTTGGACAGATGAGCCCACGTCGCGCTACAGACACCTCGAATGGAAAGTCCTTCGGACTTCTTTCTAGATCGTTTGCATGCTACTAGTACTTTTTGGACATTAACGAGGTAGCTAGAAAATGAGGTAAAACTACTAGAACATGAAGCTTCTTGTTACTAGTAGCGATGGCCTTCAACCTACTAGTGATGGCCTCCAACCTAGTAGTTTCTTGTGCCTAGTAGTAAGAATGCCTTTAGTAGTACGGCCAGGAGCCCCTATATCGTAGCGTCCGAACGCTCCGGACTCGAGTCGCGATGCGCAGGGGCCGAGACGGGCGAAGGCTCCGAGGGCGGCGAAGTCGCGGAGGCGGCGTCCGAGTGCGGCCAGGCGCGGTGCGCGCATCGCGGCACCGGAGGTTGCTCGGAGGGGTAGGAAGTCCCAGGAAGTCCCAGGGTTGAGGTTTTCGAATTTGTTGAGGTTTTACGATTGGTTGACGTTGTTTGGGTCTTTGAAACGGAACCATTGGGTTCTAGTGGTGCCTGAATTTTCTTGGGGATGGGATGGTTGATTGTTGGATGGGGATGAAGATTGCAAGAGGACGCAAGCTTCGAAGTGGCGCTTTGCATGTCCCTTGATCTCACGCTTCTGGAGAATCATCAGAAGCTACAGATCCAAAAGCTTGACTGTTGGATATCCAGTATCCAGTCAGTATCCAAATTCTACTAACACAAAATACACTTTCACAGTCCGTTAATCAAGCAAGAATCCACTGATCTCACGGATCAGTTTGACCGAATAAACCTTGCTACTCTAAATATTTACAGCTGTTTGACCAGATTCCGGTGCGTCAGAGCTGCGCGCGCTGGCGCTAGCAGCCGGCTGGCCGCGTTGCGTCCGTTTGGTTAATAGTATCGTAAGTATCAGGTGGTGCCCAGCTGCCATTCAGGGCGATCTCAGTGGCGATTCTGTGGTGAGATATTCTCATATAATATTCTCGCAAAGCACATGAGAGAGGTGAGACCCGAGACCTATAGGTGACCCTACATGGCAAATCATTCGGTTTCTGGAGCTTGAGGCTTCAGGCAGCTAGGTGTATCTCAAATGCAGAGGACCAAGGACCCAAAAAACTCCTCGACCAACTGATTGTTCGTTCCCTTTTTAAAGATGTCGTATGTTTGTTTGTTTTGTTCTTTTCTTAATGCTGAGACCAAAGCCCCATCGCCCAACTGAGTAGTGCCAGGTTTGGACTCAGTTTCTATCGGAACACTCTGACTGTTGACCCACGACAAATCGCGGACATCATTGGTCCAGGCTGGTAGCAGCCGTGACAGCACGGCAGCTGCCACCACCACCGAGAAGCAGCGCACCTGCGCTTTGCTCGTTGCACCTGGGCTTTAAAAGCTTAAGAAAAACCAGGCCGAAGCGCTCTCAGGAAAAGCACTTGGAATTGTCAGAGCGTGACCTGGAGTCTCACCTAGAGAAATGGTGGTTTAGGTAGATCATCAGATCATAGTAGATCTATATCTGTAAGTCAGGGTTTCTTTCTATGGGATAGAAGATCCGAAGACCATTGGCCTTGGTCTTCAAGATTGCAGCTGTCCGAGGCCTTCAACGCAGGGCATGTGGTGACTTGGCGCACAATCCCGCCACAAAGGGGAATCTCAACCTAGAGAGGTGGACAGGGCCCCTGTGGGCTGCAGGATGAAGGGTGGTAAGGCCGGGACCGTGCGCCGTAAACAGAAGGACAAGTGTTTTCCTACCGGTCTGAACTGTTTCACGCTTGCTGGTTCAACTTGGCCTTTCTTCCGCAATGCTTTCTCCGCTCACGAACGGAACACCATGGAACACCTGAATATCGAGGACACGGTCTGAAGCAAATGTTCGGGCGGGTTTTCAAACCGTTGATCCAATCCTTGATGGAAGCAATGTGCCCACGTGGTCAGGATGTGTGTGTGTGTGTGCGAAGTCGTAGCCTTTGAGGTGAGGCCATTCGAATAGCTGTCGTCCGTGCCAGTCGAATAGCTCACATGTGACTACAACCCAGACAATCCATGTATGCCATGTTTGCCTACATTGCAAATTGTATACAAATGTATGGCATATATTCCATACATTGAGTGTTTGGGCAAGTGTTCACCATTATGGTTCACTTTTCAGCTGTTCTTCATGCGATATCCCTCCTCTCTCCTGTATACCCTGTAGCAGGACGTACGTACACCGACTGGGCGTTGGTCACGAGGTGTTTCGCCAAGCAAGAGGCGTCCTTGTTCCTAGTAGTAAGGCCAGGAGCCCCTAGTAGCGTCTTTCCTCCTAGTAGCGATGCCCTTTGTTCCTAGTAGCGTCCTCTACCCTACCCCCTCTTGAGCCTTTCTTGTTTCGCCGAGGCCCACGATTGTCGCTTGCCCGCGGGGCGCGAGTGGTTCCGCATCGTCGACAGCAGCTTGCCATCCCCCCAGGAGCAGGGGAGCGAGCAGTCGAAGGGTGGAAGAGGGAGCCGAAGGACAAGGAAACTTCGCCAGGAGCTCCATTTGCGAGTGCCTATTGGAGGCTAGGGGTGTCATGACGTGTCCCTTATCCATCACTGGGGCTCCAACTACCTCCTGAGAAGGTGATCGGGGTAGGTTTGGAGGGTTTGACCACCTTCTCAGGATATGGTTGGAGCCCAAGGGCGTAAAGCAGGTCTCCTCAGAAAGGGGCGACGTCTTCAAGGGGTTGACTTGGCATTGGCTTGAGGCTTTCATTTTAGGTCTCTTAGATTAGATCAGACACAATCAGGTGGGCGCGCTGATTCAAGAACTTGAGGACCGACCCTCCGTTTCTTGATAGAAAGATTGCACACTGCACCCCATCCGCGGCAGCTTGGCTGCTTGACCCCTTGCACTTAGCCGGAGTTTTTGTAAACAAGCTTTCCACCCCATGACCATGATGACAGGCGAAACAAAGCTAACTTTGCTATGAATTGTCCGAAGTAGCACGCAGACTGCCCCAAGTCACTAGGATACTGCACTGCAACCTGCTTGTTGGTGGCGGAAGTGAGAATTTAAAGAACCAAACGCAGGGTGGCTGAAGATGACCATGGATTCTTGTGTGTCAAAGAGAATTGGTTTTGCAGGGGTCCCCGAACATGACCACCCTTGCATGTGTCCCCGAACTGAACTGGCCACCTCCACACTTCCAGATGACCTTGACCCATGGTCCAACTGAAGCTTCACATGTGGAGACCCACAGTGGCGGTTCAGCAGGCAGATTGATTTCAGCATGCAGGATATTTGCGAGTGTGATGAGGATGCCCAGGTCATCACGGGGGAGAGCTACGTCTCTTGCATCAAGAAACTGACTGGGTATGACTAGGTGCAAAATCAATTCATGTGCATGGGTTAAGTAACAGTATGATTGAATGTAGACTTGCAAAAGAAAGGAGGGGTGAGAAGCTTTGTTACGGCAATTAGAGGAATCGAGCAGAGAGGTCTCAGAAGCCGCAAGAGCTTTTCTGACAAAGACAGACCAGCTGCTTCGATGTCAACATACCCTAGAGATCCTCATGCACACTAGAAGATAGATGAAGATAGTATAGAAGTGTATATATACTGTAAGCAACAATGATGTTCTAACTTGAGGGTAGGGGTGCCCATTCTCAGCTCACTTAGGGTCAGCACCTTGTTCTGCACTTCTGCTTAGCAAGGCTTACATATTGGGAGACCCCCAGCATGGGAGACTTTCAGCTAGAGACTTTGTGGAAGAAACACCAGGATGAACTCCCAAGCACTGTTTGGGGAATATGCTCAAATTCACTCAGTAGATGTCCTCAATCCTATGCCAAACCCAGTTGGGATTCTCTCAAAATAAGGACCCTCCAACCCTCTCCAACCACTTGTTCTTCAACTTCTCGTACTATATGCAGTACTAGAGGTTTTGCTCAGTATCTCCCTTGGATCCTGAGGACTGACCGACCCTGGATTCCAGTATATTCAGTCTATTCCAGGCCCTCCAAACTCATCACTATGTTAACTGGAAGAATCTTCAAGAGCTCAGTTCGAATAAGAGCACCTCCGAGGTTCATGGCCACTTCCCAATGTGCCACTTCTCCCATGTGGTGCAACACCTTGTTGATCTATCTTCTCTTAATTTTCCTTGCTTTGACCCATCCGCCGAACGTGCCGAACGTGCAGAACGCGTTGAGGTCATGTCGCCCTACAGTTGCATCGTCTTGCGGAGCTTCGATGATCTTGCAGAGTCCCAGCAATACGACACGGCGCTGCTCCCTGGGAGCTGCTTGGCACCAAAAGCGGGCAAGCTGAGTTTGAGGGGCACACCGTTTGCAAGGGATGCCAGGGATTACGATGTTTGCCTTCTTCCGAACGAAAAGGAGCCATGGGGATGCCAGGAATCACGGTTTTTGCCTTGTTCCAAATGAAAGAGCATTATTGCAATGTAGCTTAGTTGTTTCGGGAGTTCGGTGCTTTGCCAAAGATGAGCGACATGAAAAGGGTTGCATATTTAGAGATTAGCTGCTCATACAAACGCAGAGCAGCAGAGTGTATAGTTGCGTGATGTTATGTCATGTGTTTGCTTGTCGATCCTGTCAGAAACTCTACTTTGTGGCTCAAAGAGTTGCTGGCCTCCCCCAGTCATGGGGGGGAGTGGAAGACATGCCTGGGACCTGGAACAAGAGCGGCTGCGGGTCCATATTATCGATGGTGGCTAGCGACGCCAGAGACCTCAGTCACAGCAATTGATAGGACATATCATGTATGCAGAGGATCGCCCCCAGAATGCCAGGAAATGGAGACAGTGGCATGAGGAAGAGCTGATGGGCAATGCGGAAGGTATTCTTGAGGACGAGCATGGCCACACTATCATGAGATAGGCCATTCAAGGGAGGTGGAGCTCAGCAGCCTTAAAGAAAGGAGCAAAAGACGTGCGGAAGCGAAGAGACGAAGAAGATGAAGAAGAGGCAGAAGCTGAAGCTTTCTGAAGGCAGAAGCGGAGGCAGGCGAGGGGGTAGCCGAAGGCAAGGGTGCTTCCAGGAAGAAGAGGAGGAGGAGCAAGCAAGCAAAGAGGAAGGCCTCACCTTTTTCAGGAGCTCTCGGATCAGCTGTTAAGAAAGCGAGGGTTGACCGGTTGACCCAGAACTACGTAATTCGTCGTCTCATCGTGCACGAAGTGCATTCAGGCCAGGATCCTGCTGAGAAGCAGGTCCATGTCGATACATTGACTGTCTCATGCGGCCTGAGCTGGCCCTTTAGCCTGCTTGTTACTTGCGTTGTGTTTTTTCAACACTTTTCAGCCGTGCGTTTTAAAAGACTACTTTTCGCACCGTATGCTCCTGCGCGTTGACCTTCACATGCGTTTTCAATTTTCAGAAGTAAGGACTGTGCCACTGCAACAAATACAGCAAACAGGATGTCATCGCGCTTAAGAAATCAAACCCAAACGCATGAAATGAACAATCGTTCAACCATCCACCACAAACTGCTCACCCCAATCAGTTATTCCTGCTTAGGCTTAGACGTGCTGGAGAAGCATGCGGACGCCGAGCCCTTTCCAGATGAGGCCACGTCCTTCTGGCAGATGCAGTTGGTGTATGTTTAGCAGCAAGTAGATGCTGTAACAGAATATGTTACACATTGCAGGTGAAAGATTTTGCAGGACGCTGACATGGCGCGGCAGAATTTATCCAAAGAAGCCGAAGCACTACTGACGGCCTACAAGCAAGAAAACAACAACGCCTGGCCCTACACTGCACCTCCTACAAGGATGCAAAGCAGCGCTGCAAGAAGACGCGGCCAGCCCGTGACTTTGTTGAGCTGCCACCGCCACAAGATCGGAGAGAGAACGGTCCTGCAAGAGCGCCTGAACTGTCATCTTCTAGCTGCTCTGAATCTGACAAGTCGTCCGGTTCGGATGTGCCTTCAGTCCACAGCAAGAGGCTGATGGAGAAGTGCCTCACAGACCCACAGTGTTTGAGGAGGATTTGCTTGCAGATTTTGAGCAGGATCTGGCGGCTTGAAAGATAAGATAGATCTGCAGACGCGTTTTCTGAGAAGTTGGCAAGAAGTGCATATACGAAGAGCACAGACGTTTTTTCTTGGAGAATGTGAATGCACGTGGCTATTTGGCTACCGGCTTATATATATATATACTGTATTATGTTTTTCCTCATTTTTTCCTAATGCAGCAGCGCCTCTGAGGTCGACTGCAGCAGCTGCAAAGTCAGCTTCGACAGGACGGGTCTGTGCACGACTGTGCCTGGGTCGGAGGTCTTGATGCGGGCCGTTTCATGTGACATCAAAATGGCAATCCATTCTTGTTGGGCTAGGTTTCTGGGAAACCGCAGCCCACAGATGATGGATAAAAGTCAATTAACTGGGGTTTGGGACCATTTGAATTTGTTTCCAAAACTTTGTTAGAAGCATCTGAACAAAACCAGTTGGTTCAGGCTGATGCTGAATAAGTAAACTGGATGGTGATTTACCATGTACAGCAGCATGATTTTACCGCGTCCTGTTTTATTTGCAGTAACGAACCACCCTTGCAAAAAGGGCGTCTCAAATCTCCCTGGTTGTAGAATGTTGCATATGGTTTTCAAAGACAGATAAACATGTATATAGTATATAGCAAAAGCGCGGGTCGAATCTGATTCTTGCCAGAAAGCAATCTGGGGGACTTTCAGGAGGGCCAACATGTGTGAAATCACGCAGTCGTTCTTGAGGGTCCCATAACAAGGGACCATACGAAAAGAAATCACCACAGACCCTGAGTGCCAAAGGGGCCCCCGCAAAATAAGCGCTGCTTGATTTCTACACAATCATGTGGTTTTAAAGAGTGTGTACGAAGACTTGCCCTTGCCAAGATGATTGGCATGTTGGATTGGAGGAACGTAGTGGAACTGTTTCCCCCATCGCGCCGGGGAGGTGGCCTCGCAGCCTTTCCAAGCTCAGCTGGCAGAAGAGGACAATGCTTGAGGGAGAGCTCAGCTGGGTAGGGCCCACACAGATAAATACGGACACCTGACCATGTTTTTCTACCTAAAATGTTTAGTTCACCTTCAGGAGCACCAATCGACATCCTGAACAATGACACGGAATAACCAAATAATCAATCCAGAGACCCGAACCAGTCTGGACTTCATCGGATATTGTGGGCATAAACATGCATAGATGGCCTATGATGGCCTGTGATGTTGTTTGTTTGATTAGTCGAGTCATTTGTCAACTTGCATGGTTTCAACCTTTGTATCCTCGAGGGAATTTGGATCATGGGTGTAATAGTGTGTCCAATATATGTACACAGACAAGTGACAGCTGGACGGTTAAAATCACCGCGATCGAACGGGACCAAGCATGCCTGCTACGGTCTAGCTAGGGGCGCAGATCGACGTTCCAGATTTCAAGCTGCTCATCATCCAAACGTAGTCGAGCTACTAACTACCAATGACATCCCATGACTACCAGGACCATCCGTTTGGGGTATCCAACAGGCTACAGTTTGTTTGGGAGTTCCAGACAGGGCACCCCAAACGGATGGTGGTATAGACATCCAACCACCATAAATCTATGTGGTTGTTTGCGTGTCCAAGAAGGGGGGACCCTTCAACCAACCACCGAAAAGGAACTGAATAGACTGCGAAGGAGGAGGTCAACTTTAAGCTACCAGGGTTTCCATGTCTCAATCAAAGCTCCACGGGTTTTCAAGGACTTCGAGGAGATTCACCCAAGCCTTCGAGGCCAACGCCAAAGGGTCAGCGAATCCGGCGCTGGACTTGTGGTCAGAGATGGCTAGACGGATCATTTGAAGAAAGCTTCAAACATTCTTCAAGCACACTAGCTTGATTTATTCAAGCTTAAAATCGTCTTCATCAATCGAGGAGGGTGATTAATCGAGCAAAAAAAATGTGCAGAGCCCACATTACACTAAGAAAGAATAACACAAATGTGTTCAGACCTTCATTTGCAACCTAGTAGGGTACAAACTTGTACAAACCACAAAGGACTTTTGAGGTTTTAGAGGTTTAAGTCGGTTTTGTGTCACTGACTTGGCAGGCCCCCTTGACTCAAAGAACTAAGACAAGCAGCCCCCGTAGACTCACATTTTTTCATTGATCCCGACCACCGAGAGTTGATTGCATACTCTTGCAAGTACTTGTGCTCAAGATCGGTTGTAAAGAAGGAGTCAATCAGGGAATGCCCCCCCCCAGCTTCATCCCCACGCCAATGTTTCAGGTGGACCCGAGCCAGAGCTCATGTCCAAGCTCGGACAGGCACTGCCTCGGCTGCTATTGTTGTGGTGCTTAGATCCCAAAAACAACTCGGAATGCTCGTGAAATCCGCAGCTGCTGGTTTCTGACCACGGACTTTCGGATCGTAGTAAATCGGCGTCCGGTCGATTTGGACGTCGTTTTGGAGGAGTCACGGTAGCCCGGTGCTATTACGCCACTTTCGCTCCCTGAGCTTGCACTATTGAGGGCTCAGGTATGTTCAGGTAGCCCTTGAATAAAGTTGTGAAGGAAGACTTGTTTGGTTCTTGGGGGGAGCAAGGCATCCGCACAAAGAGTTTGCTACATTAAAAAATGAGTTCATGGCTTAGGGTTGCTCAACTGTTCCGTGATATATGTCTTATGATGTCCTATGCTTTTGCCAGGGCGGCTACCATCACCACCCTGTGATTGGCGCGTGACAGACAACACAGAGGCCTCTTGGCGTCCAAATTGATGATCTGACTTTGTGAAATGAAGACATCCTCCAAGAGACTGCGCATTCAAATCCCGAGACTGGGCATTCAAATGTAGCATAATGTAGCCATACCACTATACTTCTTGAGCGGGTACACCCAGATCTACCCCTTTGGTCCACAATCCTTGATTTGGGGCTGCCGGACGTATGCATTTCGCCCTTCCTGAGACATGTCACCTGGGTTTCCACCCAGTTCGGGTGGTGGACACCCGAGCAAGCTGACCACCTGTTCGAGTCCAGGCAGCCTTTGCGTTGTAGGGAAATGAAGCTAGCTGAATCCCCATACAGAGATATTTGAGGCGCCCATAGGAATAACGGCTTTCGTCGATCCCTGAAGAATGGAAGAAGGTCTCCAAAAAAATTGCGGATGGCCTGGCTCAGGGCTAAACCTGGCGGATGACCCACTGAAATCGTTTTTGCAACACCAACTCATCTGAGAATCCAACGAGGTATCTCTTACGGGCTGCTAGGATCTTGAAAGATCCTCCATTCAAATTCCTGAAAACCAAGAATGAACATCATGCAATTCATGCAATGTCATCAGGAACTTGGCACACTCAGGATGAAACACTAACAATTTCAGGAACCGCTGTTAACCCTGATTGCTCGAGCCCTAGCTCTCTCAGTGCAAAAATCGATTCAAGGTGTCAACAAGCAAACTTCATGATATCTTGTTGTTTTTGGTTCCTGGTCCCAAATCCACTCCCCTCAGGCGTGACACGAGCGTGGTGCTCCGGCCCAGCCCCTGCCCCGCTGCGGCAGAAACAGCCTCCGCGCCTCGCGGGTGGAGGATTGGAGTGGGCCGGTGGAAACTGGTTTGCGTGCGGCGCAGCATTAGGGAGGGTGAATTTGCTGGTGACGTGATTCGTTGGAGATGACATGAAGGAATGAACACTGGACGTCACCCAGCAAGACCTCCACAGAAGGACGCCGCTCGCAGACTACTGGTGAGGAGCCAGTGCTGATGCATTTGTAATTCACAGCCCGGCTATGAAGAAAGGTGTCTACTTTGCGGTCCTCAAACTGCACTTACAATTTACAATGTTATATAATTGGTCAAACAAAAGAGCTAGAGCTATGCAATAGACAACACATTAAAACAAACACATGTGTTCAAAACAATTGATTTCTCCGGTTATCGGTTTTGTTTCTCCGGTCATTTGTTGATTTGTTAAGGCCTTGTTGGGCCGTGAGGTCCGAAGCAGTTCAATGAGGTTTTTGGAAACCTCGTTGATTAGGGTAGTCGAGGTCTCAGCCAACATCATCATTACAAAACTGGTTGGCAGAGACGAGATCTCACTGCGTGGTCTTTTTCCCCAAGCATCGAATCAGATGCAGTGCGTGCGCTGGTCAACAAAGAGGCCAGCTGGCAGATGATTTGGGTGGAAGTATTCAGGAGGCGACACTGTTGAAGGGGATAATCAATGCATCGATTCTCATGGTAATTTGGCGAGACCCCCCTCCTTGGAAAGATATTTTGAATCCTGTGGGCTTTTGATGTGTTCTTTATGAGATGTGAGTTCTTTTAGGTGTGCGGACGTTGCTTATGATCAAATGATTATCATGAAGAAGTCAGGACTCCTATCCATCGCCCAAACCTGGGCCGATCTGCCGCTGACACACAGAGATGAGTCGGTGGCCAATTCCGTGGAGGGGGCCACGATCTTCGATCAGCCGACAGACGCATGGAATCAGACGCATGGAATCGGCGAGACACATTGATGTAAAGACGTAGGAAGGGCCGGACAAAAGGTCTGGTTTTGTAAGACAACATAAGTGATATGGACGGTTTGTGTCTGACCATTTTGTGTGTTTGTCAAAGATCCATGGGATTTTTTAATGATTTATTGTTTGTTTCCTGTTCAACTTTCCAGAACTCACTGCGCTAGACATTCTACCTGTTCAGGGGGTGTTTCGGACGAACTAGAGATGGTCGAACTAGAGATGGACCTTCCAACGTCTGGCGCAGTGGATTCCTAGGGTCGTTGTCTTTGTGAAGCACCCATTCGGCTGAAAGAAGCTAAGAAGGCTGAGGACCCTCTTTTTAAAATCGGCAATCTCTTCAATTTTCAGTGTAGAGTCTAGGTCGAGTTGGTGCCCCATCAGACAATGCTTCGACGTGGTGAGTCTAGGCTTTGGAAAGAAGGACAAGCATGAACCTGTGTGGAATTGCTTTGATGCACCAACCTGAGGAAGATGGGGCTTTACAGTTTCATCCCCGCTAATACAGAACAGCATGCGCAGGCACGACTGTGCCACACTGTACAGTGCGCAAGATGACTGCCTTTGCGCAAGATCTGGATTGCTGTTGAAGCATTCTTGGGCGCTGAATCCATTTGAAGCTGCGCTGTGATTCTGTGGGTTTCAACTGAGTGTCCTTTTTATCACCGTTTGACGGAACTTTATGGTAGACTAGACTGACTAGACTGGATCTAGACTAGCCCACTTTTGAGACCTATTTTGGGGTCCAGGGATCTACACATTGTCACAAGCACGGACAAGCTGCATGCTGATACATGCTAACAGCTAGCGGAACTCCTCTCATAAGTTGCCACGTTGTGTGCAACCAGCCTAAAATGTCATCGGATGAAGTTGTGCAGCTGCCCGACTCGCGCGTTTTTGGCGAAACGGCGTCCGAAAGGGACCGCTTCCGACCAGGGTGAAGGCGAAGACATGTGTGCTGGTAAAGATCTATATAAGAGGAAGGTCAAAAGCTGATTTTCTCAGTGAGTGTGTGCCAATCATTTCTTGTGGGGGATTGTCACATTCTGTCCGAGCAGTTGAGAGTTGTGTTTTCTCCTGGCTACTCAAGTCAGGAAAGAATGGCTGAATTGTTCAATTTTCTCACATTGGTTTGATGCTCTAAACCTCCTTCGCATGCTAGCCCTGTGCCCTGTGTTGGTTTCGTCGCGCTTCGAACAAATGAGTTTTCCCAACGCGGCTCTCTCGAAAATAATATTCATATATATTCATATTTAAATAGAAATAACATTGTAAGAATAATTAGATATAATGGGTTCTATAGAATGGTAATGGTGGGAATAATAATATGGAAGATGATGGGTATGTAAAATATTATTATGGAATAAATATTATGATATTATATATTACATATTAAATACTAATATATTTTTTGGCATTTAACGAACCGTCGGTTCGCCCGTATTGGGTTACGGAATTAATCTTGGTTATTAGGTATAATTAAGCGGTTATTTGAAGAAATATTTGAACAAAATACTTGAATTTTGTAAAATTTATGGATATTGTATGAATTTATTTATAATGATTTTAAAGATAATTGGAATATTTAATGGTAAAGGACGGAAATATATTTATTTACGATATTATTTGATAACAAATTATAAAGATATAAAATTTTATATATTATGATATGATTTTTGGCAATATAAAATTAATTGGATTTTAAAATGAAAAAGGATAATATAATAATAGTTTTCTATGGGATTTGGTTTTTATTATAATAGATTTGTTATTACGTTATTTATTATTATACTTTAGGTAGACAAAAATTTACATTTGTTAGCCTTCTTATAAAACACTTTGAGGACGGATTGAATTAATAAGTTTAATTTTCGTGATAGGCGTGGAACGATTAATTATTACTTTCTTTTAAATTTTTAATAATAAAAGGCTTTCCGGGGTGACAAATGATCGCCTACACCTTCCCTGGTCTTATGGTGTAGGATTTTAGGGGGATAGGGTTGTTATGAGTTTTAATATCAACAAGCGTTCTTCTGGCCAGTGCGTTAAAAAAGGGGTGTTGCATTGATAGATAATTGATTCGTTATTTTTTAAATTAAATATCAATCTATAAAGTACTCTGTCCTTTTACAGCTATATATTTACCAAACATATTTATATACGTATAAATATACATAGATATGCTTCGTATATTCATTTATATATGAGGCAACTTCAAAATTATTATTAACCACTTTAGTAAGGGACGTTTCATCTCTGTGTTGCTTTCGTGATTTTCCTTGAAAAACGATAGGGGACTGACAAGAAACGATACCCGTATGTATACATATTTGCAAAATCCAAAACCATGGAAAACGATAGGGGACTGACAAAAGTGAAACGAAAACACTCCAAGCATATATTTTTGACACTAATTCATATATTTGATATAGTCAAATTAAATATATAACGCTATTTATTTCCAAAAGTTGTATTTTTCTCAACGATTCTATGAAAACATCGGTTATCGTATATAAAAGTATGTATACTACATAACGTTTATGGGTTTGTTTTTAAGATTTTCAAGACCTGGGCACCAGACGAGCGATAGAAGTTTTGGAACCCGAATACCAGAGGATGCTCCACAAGACACAAGATGCTTGTTCCCTCAGACAAAACAGTGTTCTTTTCACCCAGACGATGCAGCTCCGCCTTTGCGGACGACTTCCCGGCAAGTCTTCATGTAGCCTTTGGCGATCTGTTTGGCCACTGTCTGCGCGTGCATAGATTTCACTACAATTCGAACTCGGGCCTTGTATGCCCTTTTACCTAGGACAGGTCGTCCGCGCAGCGCGTCCTGGAGGTCCAGCTTCCTCAGCCGCTTGCGAAGATACGCCCAAAACCTCTCTATTGGGTTCAAGTCAGGTGAACGTGGTGGGATTTGCCACAGGTGGAGCTTCAGCTTCCTGTACTGTGCATGGCATTCTGCTGCGTTCAGGAAAGATTCATTGTCGCAAAGCATGTGCCATGGACCATGTGCTTTCACTGGACGCAGACTCTGTACAGCTGATACTACTTTCCCTGCTTTCAAAAGCTGAACCCACTCAGCCTTGGTCAATTTCTTTTTCTGGTGAAATGTCACTATGGAAAAACCGCCTTCGCTGAGGCCACCCCAGAGAGGAACGCAACGGTCCAGTGGACTCTGCTTGGAGAAGATGTCCTGGCCAGCCAATGATGGATCCAACCTTTCCGATTTCAGGCGCCACATGTGGGTGTCCGAGGCCTGAAGAAAGTTGAGCCTGTCTGTGTGGTCTTTCGGTGGGAGTGGCAAAACACATCCGTCCATGGAGAAGGACAGCTTCTCTCTCAACCTGCGGACTCCCAGCGACAGAACTGCATGGGCAAAAGCCTTCCGCTCCCGCATGTGCACAGCTGTGTACCTCCGCTTCTGCGCGCGTGGAAGCCACTTGTACCCTTGTGATTTCAAAAACTTCTGCACTGTGCTCACCTCTACGCAAATACCCTTCTGTCGGGCAAGCCCTGTCTGCAAGAGTTTGCATGTGCACAAGCCTTCTTGTCTTAACTTCTTCAACCTCTGCAGCAGGAAGCGCCGCACATCTGCAGTCAGTTTCCACGCCCTACGGCCGCACTGATGATATTGGCTCTTTTTCCGGCCAGCCACGGTTGAAAATCGCTGATAGTACTGGCAACAAGTCCGGGGAGATGGTCGTCCACCCGCAACGTTTCGCACCTCTTGGGCTATGTCAACGAAGGATTTACTGTAAACATCCCGCAGTACCACGACTTTGCGTTGGTTGCTGAAATCTAAGCCACGAAGATGTACATTTTCAGACACGCGCACCATGACAGGGAACACCGGAGGCAACGGTGGGGCGTCTGTTTGAACCACGTTGGCAAAGGCATCCGACGACCCGGACGTGCCACGACTCATGTATGTGGAGTTTGACTACGGCTTTTTTAGTAGTTTGTTTCAGACAAGTGTACACCAAAGCAGATGCATGAACAAAGAAGGAACACACTAAAAATAGAAATAGACACACGTACATTTACAAACATTTGGCTTTTTTAAAGAGGACTGGTTTGTGTGAAGTCTTAGAAGCAACCTGCAACTCGTACACAGGAAGCAGCAGCACGCAGACATTTTTCCGCAGACGTCATTAGCACACATTGGCTCTCGGATGTGATGGCACCACTGAAGTCACTAAGACCCAGCTGGCGGCCACTCCAGGACAACCCGGTTCTGTGGCTTGCCGAGCCAATCGTTAGACTGCAAGTACGACCGGTTTTTCGTGGTAAAGTTGATGGTGACCATTGTAGGGATCTTAAACAAATACTTCGTGTAGAAGCACGTCCCCCCCTGAGTGGTCGCGAATTCAATACGGCCATCGTATTTACCCTGAAGCTTTTCTTGGTGCGTGACTAAGAAGTCTAAGTCCCGCACATCATCAAGGATGAGGGCATCATGTGTGCCGCGTTTGAATTCAACCATCTTGGCTGGAAAAATCTCACTACTACCGACCTTCAACTCCAGGGGTTGTTGGAAGAGGCTCTTCGCATACTCGGTCTTGCCTGAAGCAGAAGCACCAAGCAGAATGAGCAAAGGATACCGCAGCAGGTCACGAGTGAAATGTTCCAGCCATTTGGACACAGCTGGCACATGAGGAAATGATTGGTACAAAGCAGAATTGCCTTTGATTCGCTTGATCACCTCCTGAATCTCTGCTTCTTCAGCCCTGGCTTCGTTCCATGTCTTGCAGGCGTCTAAGTTCCGCTTGCGGGCTTGAACGCCATCCCGGGCGAGGAAAATGTATTGCTCGTAGGTCACATCATCCAGCTTGTAGTGTTTCCACAAGGCTTCCGGCCATTTTCCCTGCACTTTGTAGGTAGAGCCCACTGAGTTGCACCACGCAGGCATGTAGTTGCCAGCAACACACTCCTGTCCACCTTCATCCACTGCCGTGCCAATCTTCTTTGCGATGACATAGAAGAAGGCTCTATCGAAGCTTTGTTGTGGATTTCTCCGGCCGACGCCCTCCCTCAAAGAATCGTGGCTACTGGCGTTTGGCGCGATGCCCTCAAAGAAGAAAGGCCGGGTGGTACAATCTTGCTTCCTGTGGAATTGCAGCATCACATGAGCGTGCAACCTTTCCGTTTTACACAGCTCCAGGGTAGCACACCAGTGTTTCACCCTCCAAGTGGACAATCTCCCCTGGATGAACACAAGGAACCTGCGCCATTGATCGAAGTCTTGGAAGGACTGGTAGGTCAGCAGAACAGCTTCGGACTGAAGACGATAGCTGGTGTTGACATCTTTTGAAGCAGGTCTACCTCTGGAACCTGTATGCAACAAAGCTCCTTCCCACGCAGCTTTCGCAGCACGCAAGTCCTGCAACCCTTCCGGATGAGGAGACTTAGAGGCTTTTCGAAAGACTTTACCAGAAGCATGTCGAAGAGCATCTGGTTGGGAATCTCGGCTGACACCTGCTTCAACTCGAAGGACAGCAGCAACCGCAAGCAAAGCACGGACAAAGGCGCGTTGACATGTCTGCAAATGAGAGACCATTGAGGGCGGCAGCTACCTATACACCTGTGAGCTTGTCCACAATTGGGCTATAACAGCAGAGGTTGAACGGATGCACGTTTTGTACATTTTTGCTCTTCGCTGCCCTTCAGGCAGACAAAAATTTACGCTTGTTAGCCTTCTTACAAAACACTCTGAGGTCAACGATGGATCGAATTAACAAGTCTAATTTTCGTGACAGGCGTGGGACGGTCAATTATCACCCTCTTTTAAATTTATAAGAATAAAAGGCTTTCCGGGGTGACAAATGATCGCCCACACCTTCCCTGGTCTCATGGTGTAGGATTCTAGGGGGATAGGGTTGTCATGAGTTTCAACATCAACAAGCGCAATTTTCTTCTGACCAGTGTATTATGTAATTAATTGAATATTAGCTTAGATTATAATATAAATATTGTTGCATTTAAATTTAAGATATTTTTTAAATTGCAAATAAATATGGGAATTAAGAAAATAAAATTCGTTTTATAGGGGTATAATAAATATTAATGAAAAAGAACAAAACTAAATATAAAATAATAAATGCCGAAGAATTATCGAAACATATTAAACATTTTAATATTTCATAAATAATATTATATTAAATATTAATAAATAAAATTATAATTGTTATTTTTCTTTATAAAATGCCTAGGTAAAATTCTATATTGTAAAATTCTTAAGATTTTTAATTATATAGATATTTATAATAATATTACATTAATTACGATTCCCTATAATTTGAAATATGTATTTCGATTTATATTAATTCGACAATAATATAATCGTTCATAAATTATATATATATATTTTTACAGATTAAATAATTAATTATGATTAAATATTACTATATATATAAATATTTAATATAAATCCATAAATAAAGTCAAATTAGTGAATAAACTATATAAAATAAATAACTATAATATTAAATAATTTTTTAATAATATAATATGTATGAAAATTATATAATATTATGTTTACATATTTATATATATAAATCAATATCTATTTAATTAAATATATATTATATATAGATTTTAACTTTGTTAAATATTTATAGAACAATATATATTACACAATAAAAAGATTATATATTTTAGAAAATAATATATATATTTATATAATATATCTATATTTAAAAAAATATAATGAAATTACTATATTTTAATATATATATTATATTATTCATTTCATGAATGGCAGAAGTGTTCTCTATCCGTTTTGGGCTGCAGATTTCTAAGAACAAAGAACAATTGGACGTTTCGTGAACGTCAAGACCCACATCCGCAAGGAATAAAATCAACGAATTAGCTTTGGTCAAATGCAACACCGAATAGGTCATTGAGATCCGGTGTCTTCTCCATTGCCGTGGTTCGGCAAATCGGCATGGTCCATCTCTGATTCTGCAACGCCCGGGTGGGCGCAAGCCAAATCAAATAATATTCATTGGCGGTCATGTCATACATGTGCGTTTGATGCCGAGGAACATCATCATCAGCTAGAAGGACACCAAGAGAGGTGCACAGGGCGCTCACATAATGACCACAGATGGGTTCATCTCCTTTATGACGTATTAAGGTCAGTACTCGAAAATTATGCCAGGTGATTTCAATTCCTTGAGCTGCGTCAAAAATGGGCACAAATACCTCAATCCGATTTCCATAAATCTGCTCACACAATTTGGAATCAAGATTGGGGAATCGGTCAACTTGCATGCACAGCACTGTATTGGCTTGGAAAAAGACATATATATATATATGGATCTGATATATGCCATTCATCAATCATATCTTGCAAAAAGGTCTTTTGCGGGTGATTATTCTGCAAGAATAGCGGTGTCAGAACCGTACCCTGATCCTCAACTAAATGCAGCAGGCATTTTTGCCAGCCGGCTAAAGGGCTCATAAACCTGTTGGAGGTCGAAAAACTGATCACGAAATCAACCTGCAAATTCGGCAGCATCTTGTTGACTATGAAATTTATAAATTTGCAGTCATGGAAGTAGCTACAAGCCCAACACAGCGTGATCAATCAAATTCAATGGTTGTGTCCCCGGACCGACAGCAATCGGGTCAAGTGCTGGGTCCATTTTCCCCACATGGATGTCGTGAATCCATCATACATCAGGCAGGCCCACAACTGAGCACGAAGCACACTAAGGATATAACAATGATTCCCAATGTTGGTCCATACCTGATGGGCCAAGAATCGAATCATCTGCGCAATTTCTGGGCTATCGCATTGGCCAATGGATTGCATTTCAGATTGGTTGGACGATATCTCATTGCCATCAGCTGTGTCAGGCCACCAACTGTGTCAGGCCGTTGCCGCACAGCTGATGGACCAATCGATAAAGCTCCGAGCTCTGTGGGGTCCTGACAGAAATGTCTAACCGCCAAAGAATCGAAATTTATTATTCGTCTGGGATCTGGTCCTTGCGCATGGGTTTCATTGCCGCAAATTTGTGAATGAGATTATTCTGGGTTGACAGCTAGATGATGCGCTGCAGTATCTCGTGCAACTGGGAAGAATTTAGAGGTTCCTGCTTGGTAGGCTTGAGGCATTTGGAATTGTAATCCCATGTAAGAGTGCATGGAAACCCGATGTTGGCTGTGACGAATTAGAATGAAATCAATCCGAATGGCATATTCACCATGTACAAAAGTTGGCTGCCAACGGCCAGCCGTGGACATGGCAATGAGCTGCAAGTCTTGGATCATCTGCTGAAAAATATTTTTGTCTGTTTTGTTGGCTTCAAATTTCGGGTCAAAATTCTGAATGAAAGGATGATATTACTATAGAGGAGAATTGAAATCCACAAAAAATATCAAGAAATATATATGTGGAATATAATTGACCCAATTTGTTAATTTTCGCCAAAATGTTGCTTTCCGCGTGCACAAAAATTGAACCCCCCGACCTGGATTGCAATTCTGCTAGTAAATAGCCAGGATGTCATAGGGACGATGCATATGAAGCAATAATGAATATATTCTGATTCGAAAGAAATTTGGCTTTAATCATAATCAACACCGAAACATATTTATCTGAAATATAAATGAAATGCCAATGCATATTTGACCATTCTCCATTAAATACCCAACCAATTTCCTAAATGATAAAATAAATATATTGGTTAGCAATGCACCATATGTAAAAATAATCAAGTACCTATGAGGTAAATAGGGGCGAACGATCTTAGAGGTGGATTAAAATTATTTCTATGGCCATATCTATCGAAACCTTAATAAAAATAAAAAAACAAATTCATTAAACAAGTTCTATGAATTCTTTTAATATATAATATAGATTATATTAAACCGAAACCCGCCTTAATCCAAACTTCATATAGCTTCGCGACCATATTATACAAAAACCATAAAATATAACCGCTCTCAACCCCTTATACGACCAAAACATTTCATCCAAAAAACAAAATCAATAGAAATCGATAGAATACCGCCCGAACTTAAGACCAAAATCTTCAAAAAATAACAATATAAAAACAATATCGAAAAAATATATACTTGAGGCCAAGAGGGGGGGCGAAAACTAGCGCTCCAGAATGGGAAAATGGAGGGCAGCGAGGTAGGAAAAAACACGGCGCTCTTTTTGGAGGCAATCAAGGAGACGTCGCGGTGGCATCGCAAAGATCCACCTGTAGAGCAGAAGGCAGGACGCCTTGTATAAGTTGGGCGGGGCAAACGATTCCAGGTGAAGAGTCCTTTATATGTGGCTCTTTGCCCGGATCCTCCTGCGAGAGAAGAAAGAGAAGAGAGACGGAAAGACGAAAGACAGAGAGGAGAGAGAGAGAGAGAGGAGAGAGAGATGAGAGAGAGATGAGAAAGAGATGAGGGAGAGATGAGAGAGAGATGAGAGAGATGAGAGAGAGATGAGAGAGAGACAGTGAGAGTGAGAGTGAAAGTGAGAGTAAGAGTGAGAGTGAAAATGAGAGTGAGAGTGAGAATGCGAGTGAGAGCGGTCGCAAAATACGCAACGCTAACCGCGTGCCAAAGAGCGACGACGGGACGGAGTCGAACTTGCGAAGAGGGAGGAAAGAAGGAGGGAAGGTGGGAAGAATGCAAGGAAGAGGAGAAGGAAGATGGGGAGAGGGGGGGGGGAGAGGGCTTCGACCAAAAAGATCAGGGGTTAAGGTTTGCCCCCGCTCGAAAGAAACCTTGATATCGCAAGAGTAATTCTAGCTAGCTTCGCTAGCTTTCGTAATAAAAAATAAATATAACGAAAATAAACGAATCAAAATTACAAAATTCCCGAGAAAACAACCTACACGCACCATCTAAATTAAACTAGTTTAATTAAATTTATATTCATAAAATAATTAATCTAAATATATTAATTTTATATAAATTATATCATTTAAATTCAAATTTTATTCAATAATTCTTTATATCAATAATAATATATATAAAATATAAAATTTCTATATTATCAAATTTTCAATAATTCAGATTATATATAAAATTAGTATATTTTTCAATAAATATTTATTGGTGAAACATATTGGTGGATTTGCTTTGCTTCCGGGAGCTCAAGCTTCAGAGACGTGCGAAAAAGGAGAGACCAGGGGAGACAATGAGTCATCATGGAGCGACCAGGGCTAGATTCTCCTTCTTACCGGGTTGGTTTGCCTGCTTCACTTTGTTAAGGAGTTGGGCTGGGAGCTGGTCAAGCGTCTGATCTCAAAGGGGGAGGTGCTGAAGGTGTCGGTGTTGAACGATCAGGCATCATTTCCTACCAAAGGATCACAAGGTGCAGCTGGCTGGGATTTGGCTTCTCCTGTGCAAGTCAGTCCCAACCTGGTGAACGTCGCTTGGTGCCCCTTGGTTTGGCCATGGACATTCCGTCGGGGTCTTATGGAAGGATCGCATCTAGAAGTTCTTTGGCTCTCAGGGGAATTGACGTGGCTGGTGGAGTGATTGATCCTGACTACAGGGGGGGAAATTAAGATCATCCTGGTGAACAACAATAACGAGGTGTTTATAGTGCATGTTGACGATAGAATCGGCCAATTGATCTTGGAGAGGATATCCCCAGTGAAGTTGCAATCGACGTCTTCGTTATCTTCTTCGATGAGGGGAGCGGCAGGTTTTGACAATTCAGGCATGGGGATTATAATGTCTTCCTTTTCTACCGGACAGATTGAGGAGATTTTTGGTACTGGACCAGCAGCGGTAAGGCGCTTGACTCCAGAGCGGGGGACATTAGAATGCCTCGATGAGCCTAGTGAAAAGCTTCTGTCTGTGCGACCTCATGTCTTCTTCGAGGGGGTCTTTTTTGCCAAGGAGAGTGAGACGTTGCCGCATTTTATCCGCCGTGTGAGGAGTGAGGAATTGAAGAACTTCAAATGGATGTTTCCCGACCAACTTATTGAGGAGTTTGAGAATCCAGGAAGAAGATCGCCTGTTTCTCTACAGTTGGAGGCCATCTAAGGCACCCTTAATATCTTGATTTTCAAGCACGAGGGCTGGCGAAAGAAACTTTTCGATTCTGAGGTTAATGCACTACCTTCGAGCGACGGCATCACAATCGGGGTAATGACTTTTGGAAAATTTGAAGATGGACGTACCTTTGCCCGTGTAGACAACCGGCGGGGGAACAGATCAATGGTCTATTTCAAGCAGATTTGGAAAGGGGTTAGCGTTTTCTACGCGATGGCTGGTTCTGATGTGAATGCTTGCTGAATCGAGAATGAAATCTTTAAGGGTGGTTGTGCTGAGAGGGGGTAGTGCTTAGGCCTTTGTACTTGTGGCCTCGGACATTAAAAGGGAAATATCGTCAAAGGCTAAATTTTCTTGTGGTGAAGCTTGTATTTTTGGAACCTCTCTTTGTTTGAGCCTCTAGAAGATCGAAGAACACAGGATTTAAGGGACTTGAATCTTTGGAAGTTGCTCGGACTCCTAACATCTACGACAGCGTCGGGAGGGGAGAATATTTACCGAGGTTTTCATTGCATTTTCGTTCGTTAAATGAAGCCATAATATATGGTCGAAACTAATTTGAAGCCCTTTATTTTCAAGAAAGAAAAGGAACGATTCTTTTGAATTTAACGGACCATCGGTTCGCTCGTATTGGGTTGCGGAATTATTTCTTGATTATATTAGGTATAATTAAGCTTTATTTGAAGAAATATTCGAAGGAAATACTTGAATTTTGCAAAATTCATGGATATCGTATGCGGTTATTCAACATGGCTTTAAAGGTAATCAGAATATTTAATGGTAAAGGACGGAAATACATTATTTATGATGTTGTTTGGGAATAAATTATATATAAGAGGTATAAAATTTGTATGTCGTGGTGTAATTTTTGGCAATGCAAAATTAATTGGATTCTAGAATAAAAGAGGATAATATGATAATAATTCTCTGTGGCATTTGATCTTTGGTACGATAAATTTATTATTATATTATTTGTTACTATATTATATAATTCCTAAATTATTATCGTGTTTATGGCGCCAAACCATGAAAGGATAATTTGAATGTGAACTTTAACTACAACATAAATATTGTGGCATTTAAGATTAAGATATTTCTCAAGGTGTAAGCAAACATGGGGGCTAAGAAAATAAAATCCGTTTTTGTAGGGGCATAATAAATTTCAATGAGGACCTAAAAAAATAAATATAGAATAATAAATTTCGAACAATTATCGATACATATTAAATATATCAATAGTTCATAAATAATATTGTATTAAATATATAATAAACATTTAGTTATTATTTTCTCTAAAAAATGCGTAGGCAAAATTCTATATCATAAATTTTCTTAAAATTCTTAATTATATAGAAATGTAGTAATTTTACATTAATTACGATTTTCTATAATTTTTAATATCTATTTCGATTTATATTAATTCGACGATAATATAATCATTCATAAATTATATATATATATTTCAAGATTAAATAATTTTGATTATGATTAAATATTACTATAAATATAAATATAAATATATAATATAAATCTATAAATAAAAAATAATTTTAATTGTATATAACATAAAAAATTACAATATTAAAGTATATTTGTTTAACAATAATATTTATTAAATATATATAATATTATATTTAAGTATTTATATATGTAAATCAATATCTATTTAATCAAATATATATTAAATATAGAATTTGATTTTATTAAGTATTTATAGAAAAATATATATTATATAATAAAAAGGTTATGTGGTTTAGAAAATAATATATATATAATATATCTATATTAAAATAATTTATAGTGAAATTAATATATCTTAATATATCTATTATATAATCTAGTTTCATTTTATGAACGGCAGAATTGCTCTCTGTCCGTTTTGGGCTGCAGATTGCTAAGAACAAAGAATAATTGGATGTTTCGTGAACGTCAAGATCCACATCCGCAAGGAATAAAATCAACGAATTAGCTTTGGTCGGGGGCGGCGCCGAACAGGTCATTGAGATCCGGTGTCTTCTCCATTGCCGTGGTTCGGCAAATCGGCATGGCCCATCTCTGATTCTGCAATGCCCGGGTGGGCGCAAGCCAAATCAAATAACATTCATTGGCGATCATGTCATGCATATGCATTTGATGCCGAGGAATATCATCATCAACTAGAAGGTCACCAAGAGAGGTGCACAGGGCGCTCACACAGTGACCACAGATGGGTTCATCTCCTTTATGACGTATTAAGGTCAGCACTCGAAAATTATGCCAGGTGATTTCAATTGCTTGAGTTACGTCAAAAATGGGCATAAATACCTCAATTCGATTTCCATAAATTTGTTTACATAATTTGGAATCAAGATTGGGGAATCGGTCAACTTGCATGCACAGCACTGTATTGGCTTGCAAAAAGGCATATATATATATGGATCTGATATATGCCATTCATCAATCATATCTTGCAAAAAGGTCTTTTGCGGGTGATTATTCTGCAAGAATAGCGGTGCTAGAACCGTACCCTAATCCTCAACTAAATGCAATAGGCATTTTTGCCAGCCGGCTAAAGGACTCCAAACCTGCTAGAGGTCGAAAAGCTGATCACGAAACCTTCATAAAAAATTTGTTAAAATATAATATGTAAAAAATATTCCTTCAATAAAATTAAAAAATAAATTCATTAACAAATTCTATTAATTCTTTTAATATATAATATAAATTATATTAAACCGAAACCCGCCTTAATCCAAACTTCATATAATTTCGCGACCATATCATACAAAAACCATAAAATATAACCGCTCTCAACCCCTTATACGACCAAAACATTTCATCCAAAAAACACAATAAATAAAAATCGATAGAATACCGCCCGAACTTAAGACCAAAATCTTCAAACAGTAACAATATAAAACAAAATCGAAATAATGTATACTTGAGGCCAAGGGGGTGGCGAAAACTAGCGCTCCAGAATGGGAAAATGGAGGGCAGCGAGGTAGGAAAAAATACGGCGCTCTTTTTGGAGGCAATCAAGGAGACGTCGCGGTGGCATCGCAAAGATCCACCTGTAGAGCAGAAGGCAGGACGCTTTGTACAAATTGGGCGGGGCAAACGATTCCAGGTAAAGAATTCTTTATATGTGGCTCTTTGCCCGGATCCTCCTGCGAAAAAAAAAAGAAAAGAAATGGAAAGACGAAAGATAGAGAAGAAAAAAAGAGAGAAATAAAAAAGAGAAGAAATGAAAAAGAAAGATAAGAGAAAGAAATAATGAGAATGAAAATCAGAATAAGAATAAACATAATAATGAAAATGAGAATAAAAGCGAAAGCGGCCGCAAAATACACAACGCCAAAAAGCGACGACGAAACGGAACCGAACTTACGAAAAAAGAAGAAAGAAAAAAAGGAAAAACAAAAAGCAAAGAAGAGGAGAAAAAAGAAAGGCAAAAAAGAGAAAGGGACTTCGACCAAAAAAATCAAAAATTAAGCTTTACACCCGCTCGAAAAAAAACCTTGCTATCGCAAGAATAATTCGAAACTAGCTTTCGTAATAGAAAAAATAATTATAACGAAAATAAACGAATCAAAATTACAAAATTCCCGAAAAAACAACCTACACGCACCATCTAAATTAAACTAACTTGAGAGGAGGGAGACATGAAAAGTAGGACAGCGGGAAGAGAAGAGAACGCGAGAGGCAGGAACAAAAATGCAATATTCGACATGGTGATTTATCCCCTCGGAGGCGAATTTTCGTAAATATATGTTCATATGCACTTTAAATGTTCAAATATGTGCTCTCGAAATGTTCAAAAAGATTCTTAAGAAAACAAATTGGCCCCATGGCTCAGATCATCGATAAGCATTAAATCGGAACATCATAGGATTTGAACTATCCTGAAATCATAAGAAGCTCACGAAAACGCTCCCCAGGAGCGAATTGACGTACTTCACATTAGTGAACCCCTCGGGGAACACCTTTCGTGATTAGAATTTCATAGTCACTCTTTCTAAATGTTCAAGAGGGTTTCAACTATCCTAAAATCATGAGAAGTTCACGAAGACGTTCTCCAGGAGAGAATTAATTTTAAAGGGGGGGGAGGGGGGTCTGTATTGAAAAATCAATTCCAAGGGGGGGGGGGGGGAAGAGTGACTAGGGCGTACACGGTAGAGGTGCAGACCGCTAGTGTCTTTTATGCGCAGAGTCTTATCCTCTTGCTCTTTGAGCCTTGAAGCAGTCAAGTATGGACACACTATATCAGCTGTTGGAGTGGAACCCTGTACAGGTAGGCTCTACTTTTCAGCAGGCACAAGATTCATGTCCACTCCTAGCTGATTGCGTATGTCGCACACTCTTTTTCTACTGCAAGGCTAAAACAGTCCAGCTAGCTCTAGCAACTTAAAAGAAAACTACGGTGCCATGTACTTACCTAATCCAGTGTGTTTCACACTATAGAGAAGGTAATCTCAAAGCTACTAAATACAGTGAGGGAGCAATAGCTGACTCACCTCAAGTACAAAATCAAAACGATAATGTACCTCGGCTGGAGACTGTACTTTTCACAGGCGAAGATACCATGTACCGGCGCTCACTAGCTCTTTATGGCCTGAGCTAAATCAAACTAAAAGGGAAAGCGGCTTTTTCTCTACAGAGACCTATAAAAGAATCAAACGACACTCGCGTAACAAGGAACTAAAAATTCAAGACCGCACAAATTGCAATGAATTAAAATGCCTTGCAAAATGCAAGGAGCGTACGGTCCGAGGAATAATCTTTTCGTGACGTGGTCTCGACCGCTTTCATCCACAGACAAAATAAAACTGCATCAAAAGGACTCTTTCTCATTCACATCAAAAACACAAGAAGGAGATACCGGCAAATGTATGTACAAAAAAAATCTTGCACTACAATTGCAAATCATGAAATGACTTAATCATCAACCATGACTGGTTGTCCATTAGAGGTCACTTCATAAGAGCGGTGCTGATAGATATCATCAGTTATGTAAAATTGTCCATACCTATCTGCATGCTAAAGCGTATAAACCTGGAATGCAGGAGTATCTTCTTTGACAAAAAGTTTCTCCTTGTTGTAAACCAGAGTTCATTAAAACTTCAGCCTGGCAACTTAAAGTCAAGCTTGGAAGCAAAGTATCAACTCTAACCAGAAGTATCTTCACTTCCTAGTCATCATTCAAATTTCAGCCTTCGCTCAGGAATTATGCCGCTGCAGACGATGAAGCTGCTTGATCAGAAGTTGGCGGCCTTCCTTTCTTTCTATTCTGCTTCTGTTTCTCCTTCCTCCGCAAGTTCGCCTCATGAAGAGTTGCTCCCATGCGATACTGTCTTCTGTCTCCAGATGAAAAGGAAGCTGGTCTGAGTGAAATAAACATTGGACCATGACTGTCCTCGTCAGTGGGCCTTGAACACATAACCTCCGTGTCAATCATAGCAAAGTTCTCTGAAAAATTACAGATGAACTCCTTCGTGCTCACTGTGGAATTTTCATATTCCTCTTCACTCATTGAATGACCCCATTCAACAATGGTAGACAAACATGTATCGCCAAGCTGTGATCCTTGGTATTCTTCTTTTTCAACAGTAGAATATTCTTCCCAGAGTTTATCAAAGTAAACTTCACACTTCTTGAGGACCTGTGAAGTTGAACTGTAAAATGTTCTGGGAATAGGTGCTTTGATACCAGGATCTGCTTTTACACGAGCTTCTGAAAACCTGCGGATCCAATGCTGCATGGTGCTGTAATAGTAGTTAGCCATTGGCTGCCTTTTGTACCCAGACATTCTGTAGGCCAAACTATTTGCATCACCAGAAATGATGTCCACCTCATAGACCAAACACTCGTAAAGCATCAATGCTGTCTGTTCTCCTGTCAGTAGGTGGGCATCCACAGCACGGTGTGTATCAACATGATAATTACAGACTCTGATGGTATGCATGTTCGCTCGAGTAAATGGAACACGCTTGTCCTCAGGACCATAGTCATCAAATTCAAAGTCTGCATCCTTGAAATCTTGACGAGGCCTTGTTTCTCCAAAACAAATCTCGTAGATAGCCCAAGTTACATCACGCTGTTCACAGTGACCAAGTTCTTGATCATGTCCAGCAATGATCTTGACATATCCACCTGGTGCCAATCTAGCCATCACTGCAAGATTCTCCCAATCATTGAAACAAACTGTCCAATTCTTTTGCTCAATAAATTCCTTGGCAGGAACAAGAAGATGAGCTTCCTGGAGAATCACGACATGTGCACGTAAAAAGAAGAGCATGTTGAAGAAAAGGTTGTTCTCAAATTGCTCATTCTGAAGTGACATGGCGCTCTGTTTGCGTGGCCTCATTGCATTATCAAGTCCTTGGAGAAACCTTGGTGTGGTGTACTTCTGACCACGAACCATGTTGCCATAGTTCCAGGATAAAAATGTCAAGGACTCTGAGCTGGCCAATAAGTTAGTTCCATATGGTTCTTCTATTCTTCCCTTGAGGAACCTTCTGCACAGCTCTTCATAGAAGGTGACAAAGTCCCAAGTGGGTCCCTTGGGACCATATGATTCCAATTCCTTCTTAAGTTCCTTCTTCGTATCCTCCAATTCTTCTCGAGCATGTTCTGCCCTTTCAAGGGCCTTTGGATCGACCTGATACTTGCCATCCAAATGAATGATGCGATCATCATTGATAAAGAATCTCTTCAAATCATGCTCTGGTTCGTGTTCATAACAATCAGGTGGAGGTACTGGACAAATATTACGAATGGATCGAACAAAATCATTCTCGTTGATCTTTGACTGATAATGAGGATGGGAAATCTCACCTTTTCTGAAACAAACATGATTCAGCAATCTTGCGTGAGTTTCCCTGAAGCATTGTTGATAAAGGCCAATACCTGGATCTCCTGTAAGCTCTCCAAGCAACTTCAAAGGTGAAGTATGCAACTCATAGGTATTGTCAACTTTTGTTGTATCCTTTTCAACAACTACTTCAGATGGAAAAGATTCCTGGATTTCAGCCTCCAATTTCTTCTCTCCATCATCCTCTCTGACCTCTTTTATTTTCTCCACCGCCTCTTTCTTCTCTTCCATGGTTGCATCATCCTGAATTTCTTCATGAAAATGAGGATCAGGTATTTTATTCAGGCGGCTTTTCTTAGATTTCGGCAGACGTGGAGTATCATCAAGGTTAGCATCCATCTCACCTAATGGTAAGTGCGATGCAGCCGAGTCCTCACCTATCTCTCTTGACAGAAAGTGTGGTGTTGACTCCTCCTTGGCTTCCTCCTGGTCCACTTCCATCTTTGGTTCCTCTGAAGGAAAAACACCTGCATTCTCATCAAATATTTCTTCTTCCTTTTCAGGTTCAACTGCAGGATCTTCTTCAGGAATTTCCTCTTCCATATCCTCATCTTCTAGAAGTGTCCTACTTCCAGTATAGATTTCACCAGCGATAGTGGAGACTCTTGTATAAGGAGGAACTTCTTCACCTGCATTAAAAGCTTGTTCTGCAACATCCTTGGTGAGCAAGTCCTCTACAAGATTTTCTCCCATGGTTCTGAGGTCTCATAAAAATCTGTCCTCTCTGAACTGAAAGCTTCTGTCGCCTTCTCATTATCCTTTTGATCCCTGAACAGGTGAGTAATCTTCACAGCTTCTCCCTGTAGCACCTGATCACCTCCTCTATACTTGTCGACAATGGAGCGCCATACTGGAACATTATCATCATCGAAATCAAGCTCCATATCATCTGCCAACAGGTATGAGATGTTTTGAGCTGCCTGTTCTTCTTCTTCATCACGCTCTTTGGCAAGCTCCTCATCCTTCTGGATCTTGAAGATACCCTTCAGGATGTCTTGTAGTACCTTTAAGTTCAGCTTCGATGATGGCTCATACGTCCCTGAACTTACAGGCTCAACTACAACACGAGAGCAAGAAATCGCCTCCAAAAACTTGGAATTGTATTGGCGTTCAAACTCTTCCTTCTTGATCATCTCATACAAGGGATCAGAAACTGCAACACGCGCTTGAACATAATCACGAAGTTGATAGCAAGCATGTTGCACAAATCTACTGTTGGAGTTGTGAAGAAAACTCTCTAAGTGATTCCTGTCACGGTCAATCAAATACCACACAATTCTTGCAGAAAAACGGAATTTCTTGAAGTTCATATTAAAATGTGTATGATACTTCTCTGGATCCTCTTCTGCTTGTAAGGCGGCCTCTGAAGTCTTGTAAAGAGGGAGCTTTGTGTGTGGATCCAAGATCATAAAGTCTTCCCACAAGATCGAATGGTTAAGAACCCACTTGGGAAGCACCTTGATGAAAAAATCACAAGCAAGTTCAGACAAAAGGTGCATGACACGGCCAATCTCTTCCTCCTGCTTGAAACGATAGTGCAGTTTGGCAAATAAAGGATTGTTGAATGCTTCCTCCACTGTGTTGCCAAAATTATCCCACTGAGGTTCTGGAATACCAAAGTTCCAACCCAGCAATTTGGGATCTCTGCACATATCCAAGAAACTTGAAAGTTCTGCAGAAGCAATGCCATGGTCTGTCAGAATTTCAGCCCAACGGCGTCCATTCTCCCAAGCACGGATGAAGAAAAACTGTTGGTATCCAGTTTGTGCCAACTCCATCCATTGAGAAACTCCAGGTTCAAAACTTGGTGCATACGTCTTGGGGTCCTCCTCTGTTCCATAAACACTTGGACGCAACAACTTGTATCTTCTACAAAAATATTCTCTCTGGTGCCTTGTCAACCTGTCCCAATCCCTCACTAGAATCACGTCTTCTCCAGTGCTCTGGAGTACACGTGTTCCTACACGATCATGGAGTGATACCATGCCAATGTCATATATCATCCATGGGTTGAGAACTAGGTTGTTGACATTCTGAATGAACCATGTCATCTCACGCTCAGCAACATGAGCAGAGTCATCTTCTTCATCTTGTTGAGGTTCTCCAGAAGTCCTGGCTGTTGAGCCCTTCGAAGTGATGTCCTGCCAAAGGTGGTCAAAACGAATCACTTCCTCATCAACCTTCACCAGTTTCGCCTGATCCTTGCTCATAACTAATGGGTGAATCATAAACAAGGACCTTGAGGTAACACCATCTCCATTGACAATCAACATTGGAGCACTATAGCCTAAGATACTCCAAGGATCACGATCATCAATCTCTTTAGGTGTAATCAAAGACCATCCTTGTAGATAATGGCCTTCTGACATCACCTGACGTGACCTCAATCGTGAACGATTGTACTCACGTTCAGGATGATTCTCATATTGGACAAAACGGGCGATAGCACCTAAATTCAGATCATCCAACCAAAGAAGCATATGCCTCTTAACTTGTTTTGTCTCAGGCTCATCGGCATGAATCCTCCTGAGAAGTTCTCTGGCATATGGCTTGTCAATAGATAGTCTGGTGAACAAGGCTCGCACTCTCTCTTGTTGCACCTTCTCACTATTGATGAGCTCCATCATCTCCTCTGCGGACTTAGGATTTCTCAACTCCTTAGCGGGATCTGGAGCATCTTGTGGTTGTGGCTCATCCACACTAATGTCCAAGTATGTGGGCTCTACATCACAATGTGTGAGCACCACTCCATTGTTGCTGAAGTACAGAGGACGTCCAGCCCGAAGCCAAAGAATCACGTTAAGCTTCACATACAAAGGCTGTCCATAATCCCTTGGAACCACTGTACCTGGGCCTAAAGGAATGTAAAGCGAAGTTTGTGGATTGCTGTACATAAAATGAACATAATCTCTTCCTTCACCTCTATTCCTTCTATTCCAACTTTGAGGGTCTCTCATCAAACCATACCTCTCAATGCTGGCCCAATTCTCCCTTCTGGTAACATGAAAAACATGTCCCAAACATCTTGCCTCAATAGAAGTCAATCTATGATTCAACTTCTCTGGACTGATATTATATGAGAGTCCTGTATGCCCTTGGTTCACTCCCAAACGCATGGAGAAGGGCATATCATATTGATTGCCTGTGTTGTGCCAAACATTCTTGCCCAAGCGAATCACCAAATGAAATCTTTGCTTCTCATCGCTATGCAATATAGCAAAGAAGGCATTAGGATAAATACGGAAAGGTGATGGCATACGAGCAGTTCCCTCTGTAATCAGAGGCATAAGCTCTATCATTGCCCTATTGTCCATCAACCTGTCGAGAGAACGATCATGTCGTAGCATATAGTTGAGCCCCGTGGCTATCTTTCCATAATCGTTTTGCCTCCACGCGACTCTTGTTGCCACGAACTGTCTGCTTCTCTCATATTCATCCTCTTCCTCTTGGGTGACATAGCCAAGAGCGTATCTGGCAATCTCTGCGAACCACCGTACTCAAAAATTAAACTTATCATGGTTCTCAGGTGCCAAACACATTGCAAGAATGTCAATTAGGATCAATTCATCCTGCTCTGAGTTCTTATGGAACTCAACTGGCGCACGTGGGCGTCTCAAACGGTTTGCCCAGTTCTGAGGTTGTCCCCAGGGAACCTTTTGTGACCAGTTTCGAGCATACTCAAAGATGTTGACCGGATTGGACGCTCCCTGACCGGCCATCTCTGTTGATACAAAGTCCACCGGTCAGAGGCCAGTGTCCTAAGTCTTAGAAATGACAGGTAGTCAACGATGCAAGGAAATAGTCTTCGAAAGAAAAGTGCTGATCTTGCCAAGCTAATTTGAGCCGCAGGCACAAATTCATGAAAGAAATTCAAATTTCTCTCAAACAAAAACACATGCATTGAATTCTCTCCTCTCATTCTCAGTGCAAAGAATCTCCAAGATAAAACACATCATGTGAAAAGTCAACATGTGTGCATACTGTAGGAAGCCATCCACGCATATATGCCTTGTGTTCAATAAGAGATCTAAAAGGTGGATGTGCATCGACTTCCTTCAAACAACCACTGCGTACTGCATCTATCAAGGCTTGAGGACTAGCAGACTTCTTAGTAAGACAGTCAGCAAGACACCATTGAGTGCGTATATGTGACAAGTCAGCAATTGCACCAGAGCATGCTTCCTTCCTAAGCATTTGGATCATATGAATAATCTCCTGTTGCTCAGGAACATGAGTAGTACTAGCTGTAGTCACAAGATTGTTAGCATCAGTGCGCATGTGAATGTCAGTAGAGTAGCCTGTAATGTCCTTGATCAAGCCTCTAAGCATTTGGCAAGTGCCATAACACTTCATAAATGCATACAACTCTGCAACAGTTGTGGACAAGGTTGTTCTCTTGATCTTAGAAGATTCAAAGAAAATAAGTGAGCCTTTAGTGTTCTTCTGTTTTGCCTTCCTTTGCTCACCCATAAAAATAACCATAGCACGTTGAGAGGATTTGTCACTGTTGTTCCTGAATGCGGCATCTGGCATGGCAATTAAACGTGGACTACCTTCAAGTGGCCAAAACCGTAACTCCATAGGGTCAGTCACGATTTGTTTGCACAGCTTGTTCAGGGCCTTGCAATCACCTATTGTAGGTCCTGCTGATGCTGATGCTGACCTCGAGAATTGGTAGCATGCTTGGAATTGTGTTCTGGATTGTAATCAGTTTATGCTGCCAAGAAGTGATCTGAAGGCTGTGTGCATGTCCTTGTCACACTTTTCCTCATCCTTCAAACCCTTTGGAATGATAATCTCAGTCAATTCTTGAACACAAAGGGATTGCTCTACTGAGATATATTCCTTCTTCTTGGTCTTCTCTTGCATCTTCCAAGCAACACGTTGTCCAGTAAACATCAGGTCATTAGTGTCCTCATGTCCAATTTTAAACTGTGACTTCACAATATCCTTGAACTGTTTCAAAAAGATATCATTACCTGTCACAAAAAGATCATCAACATATAAACAACACATACCAATGGGTGACCTATTCTTAGAATTACTGCCATGCACAGGGTCCATAAAATGCTCAAGCAACTCTTCCACAACTTCAGGTGTAAGCTGAGGCGTTTGTGTCACAGTATACGTATGTTCTGCAGGAAGAAAAAGACTGACAAGCGTTTCAGCTTCTTCCTCTAACGTCACTGCATTCTTCTCGTTTCTGATATCCTTGTTTGTCTCGAGAAGCCACCAAACACCCTTACGCTTAACTATTGAAGTCCGAAAACAAAAGCGCGAACGCGAATACGTAGGTTCGGGAGTGCGAAGAGCTTTAGCGCGATAAGCGACTTGAGCATGGCCATTTGCATATTGGTGCCAACCTGCCTTGTGCTCTACAGAGTCAAGGAAACTCTGGAGTTCCTGATCTACCACAGGAGTCCATTTTCCATCCTCTGCCTTAAGCAGGCTACGCGTCACCGTCTTCTCCGACCTATTTCCGTAACATACCGAAAACAGACGTTCTTCACAGAGAAAAGACCTACGAACTTCCTCCGCTGTGTCGTGGAATTCGTTTGGCGGCGCACCTGCTACGTAGAAGGATACCGGTTCCGGTTCGGCTGGCATCTCCTCTGACGAGTAGTTCACAGCCTTAGGAACCCTCAAACATCCGGAGTAGCAAACGTACGTGCACCGACCGGCTCGAGTCGGAACTAATCCGAGTGAGTGCAAAAATTTGTCGAGTCGATTCCACCAGCGACGAGGCGCATCACTCAATCCGTACACTGAACGGGTGCACAATCCGACAAGATACGGAGGCAATCCGATGTCGGTCGGAAGTTGAACGTGAATAACGCGTCGCTCGAGGTCGTAAAGTTCCCCCTGAAGAAAGGCAGTTTTCAAGTCGATGTGCAACAGGTCCCAAAAAGAAGAGGCTGCATGCTGACATGCTACGCGAAAACCATACCTGGTCGCGGTTGGCGAGTCCGTCTGGAGGTCCCATTTCTGGGCATCTTGGAAGCCTCGACAGACCCATCTGGCCTTAAATTTCTTAAAGTTACCATCTTTGTCAATCTTGATAGTCAGGACCCATCGACCGGTAACATAGTTATCGATCTTATGCTTTCTTCGGTCTCGATACTTCATCGCAGTAAAGTCTAAAAAGCTGCGAAATTCCTCTAGTTTAGCTTGCTTGGTCTCCTTCGCATATTTCCGGAGCACTTCCGGAGTAATCACACTCTCTGCCTTTGGCGTCTTCTTAGCCATTGTCTTCGCAAGATATTGGCAGAACTGTGAAAAAACCTTTCGGATCATACTAGTTAAAACTCGGAGGAGCTTGATTCGGACCTATGACACAAAAATCCATATCGTCAAAACTAACAAAAAGATTTTTCTCATCGTCCAGATCCTTGTCTGGATCCTTCTCAAAACCTTTCACATCTTCTTCATCAAAAAGAGGTTCTGAATCTGTCTCATTTTTATCAATCGTCTCATTGTCATCGTCTTCGACTGTGCTCGTAGGCACAGGAATGTCGGCTGCTTGTGGCTAATTTGAACTTGATGCTGTCGGATTCTCCGAATGTCCAGGGAAGAAACTTCTGGGCATTGACTTCGGAGGTGCCGGAATAGGTTCGTCATGTCCCGGTAATTGAACCTTAGAACGTTTTACCTGAAACTTCACCTTCGCCTTTGGCAAAGCATCAGTTGAGTCCACAGAAAGCTTCCGCATGTGCTTACTGTGACGTTCACGATTCTCCGGAACATATGGTTCTGGCTCCCGCGTATTCGAATCTGGCGACGGTACGAACGGATGAACGGGATCCGTATATCACTCGGAAACCCTATCGGTGGTTGACCCGGATCATCTGGCGGACGGAATTCACTCGTAATCTCCGGCATTGCCTCTTCCGGATCGCTCGATGGATATCCGAGTTGCTCCAAAGGAACATCGGGATTTCCGAACTGATTCGGACCAGCTACGGAACCTGTCGGAGGTGGTCCCGGAGGTTGACCACCCTGGTGATCATCAGGGTTGCCACCCGGTCCATCACCAGGCGGATACATATCTTCATCATCTGGATCAAAATATTGCTGTTCCCCCGAGACGGGAATCGGCTCATAAGCCATATCATCATCCATCGGTGGTCCGTAGTCTGGAGGTTGATCCTTTGGATCCTCTAGAGCTACTTCATCAGGAGTCACAATGCGCTTCACGGCGCCTGTCGTCTCTGCTTCGTAAACTATTATATTCCAATGATCTACCAAAAATTGTTCATGATGAGGAGACAGTTATGACACAAACATAAAGAAAACCTGATGGTATTTTCCTGGCTTCCACATAATCAACACTGCATCATCCTCAGAGTTGAAGAGAGGATGCACTCTACCAAAAGTACCACGATAGACCTTACATCTCTCAAAATACATCTGTGGCAAGGTTCTTCGTCTAATCTCCTTCAGGCCTGGAATCAATGACACAATTCGAGAATCAGAGGATGTTGTCACATCAAACTCTGATCTCTGAGGTAGTGCATCTACCTGCCTCAAGGTTCTGATCAGTTCAGTAGTAGTGAACCTTTGTGGTAGTATGTGTCGAAGTGGAACCGGAATTTCCGTCGTCTCTTCCGTTCTTACGGAATTCAACAAAATTGACTGATGAGCTTCTCTCTCTAACAAGAGAGCTGTTCCACACAAACTTCCAGAGTCAAAGTTCTCCAGAAGATCTTCAATAAGGAAACCTTGACGTGTATCTGAAGTCTCACTATAAGGAAAAAAACGATTCATCTCAACCAAAAATGAGAACAGAAATTTCTTCCAGTCAGGATCCTTGAAGTACTGGTTGCTTCTAGTGACTTGCACTGTTTTAGCTTGAAATGAACAGTCACCAATACCTTTCCATCCTTGGCAGGATGCATAGGAATGGAAGACTGTCACGTAATTCATTCCCTTCCGACAGTAACAAAAACAATTCATATTCACATCAAAGTTAAAAATCGGATCCTTCAACGAAGAAATGAACTTCTGCAAAAACAAACAAAACTTGTTTCCTTTGGGAACAGTCACAAACACATGTTTCTTCCTTCTCAACTGCCACTCAATCACATTACAACATAGCAACCAAATAGAAGCTCTGTTCTGTTTGGGAGAAGGGTTGTTGATCACTATACAGTGGGGCTGCAATCTCTCCAATTGCTGCCAAATACCATCTTGACCTTTCATAGTGGAAAAGTTGTATCCTGCCTTGAAATCCATAGGAAATGCAACTTTAACACCATTCTTTGAAAGGAACCAAGATAATCCACTGTTTCCATGAAGTAACTCAACAACATCAGGATAATCATCATTACAGAAGAAAAAGGACTGTTCTCCAAATTCGGCATCAACATACAGTTCGTGATCTTCACATAAGTTCTCCGGATTCTCATCGTCTAATGCCGGTATAGAAACATCATGCCACTCATCGTGATCGCGTCTAACCTTTGATTGATTCACACGTATCACTGCCTTACCAGTATTGGCTTGGACCATAGCTCCTTCTTGTCCAAGTACTGTGGCACGAACCCAACGTTCTTTATCCTTGAACTTTGATGAATCCTGAGTCCAAACAAAAACCTTCTCTCCTTGGAAATAAGGACCGTCACTTGGCATAGTCCTTCTTGCAAGATCTGCTCGAAGGTCCTGAGCTTGTCGTGCTTCTTGATGAGCTCTCAAAGCCACACGTTGTAGTTCCAAATTTGTACGATCTTGTGCGGCGGCATTAGCTGACAATTGCTCAGGGCTTGCGGTCTCAAGGTCAAAAAGATCTGGTGGACGTCTTCCAGTTGCTATCTCTATTGGTGAATATCCACTGATAGTCAACTGACAATTTCTTGCCCAAACTACCTTCTTGACCATTTCTCTGACCGTAACACCACGAAAACGTGGGTCATCCAGATCTACCTTCATAGCATGCCACATACGTTTGAACAAACGTACAGCTGTCTCCGCTCGGTTCGGCCAAGGAGTTCTTGGCGTTCTTGGCCCACAAGGACATTGTTGTATACCATGGAACCTGTAGTATTCAACAAAAGCATCTGTGAAAAAGGCTTCGTCTCCTACGATGGCCTTCGGAACACAGTTGTTCTCATCCGACCACTGCCTCAATGCTTGGATGGTGGTTTGATCTATGAGGTCTTTCTGTGCAGTAGCCCAGAGAAGATTTGTGGCACCATCAAGAACAAGTAAAATGATATACTTGTTCTTATGAAGTTCAACCTCACAATGATCAGCAAAAACAACATCACCAAAACATGAAGCTCTAATACCGGAGACTCTGGCTCGTGGCGGAGGTGCCACTGAAGTGTTACAAACACGGCAATTCCTGACAACTGATTCATACTTCTCTAAAACAGAGTCAGGAAGCTTCAATATAGAAACACGTCTACGAAATTGAGTAGGACTCATATGGTAGTGCTTCACATGAAGCTTATAAAGCTCTACCTTGTCCTCCAGTCTCTATAACATCTTCCTAAATGCCGGTGTCATTGCAACAACTTCACTACCAGGTAATGGGATTGAAATCCGCCTAGGCTCAAGAGCTCCATCACCTGGTTCAAGTGGTTCATGTTTAGCACTTGATGATCCTTTTGATGCTTTAGGAATTTCTACAAGTTCACCTTCTGGCCTCTCAGGTGGTTCTGAGGGAGCATACTCCTCAAGATCATCACCCTTTAAATCATTCTGAGGCTCAGATGGTTTCGACTTGTGTCCCTTCCAAAATGGATCAAAACCCTTGGAAGTATACCGAAACTTTGGCGGCACGGGCTTTTCCGCGGCACTTAATGGTGCACCTTCCTTCTCTGACGAGAAGCCTGGTTCCCTGTCCTTTGCAATGGGAACCTTCTCTGAGGAGGAGCGCACCACTGCATCGGGATCACCAATGCCACGGTGCTCAATGCCAGCCTTCCTGATCTTTAGATCTGGAATTTTGGCATCTGGTTTGAACTTAAAAATTGTTCTACCACGCCATTCATAGCCAATTTGTAGGTCCTTCCATTTTGCCTTGCGCCAATCATCTTGCTTCTTGATCTCTTCTCCTCCATCTTTCTTCTTGATGATTGTCAGTCGCAAGTCTTCCAGTAAGTCAGTGTCTACAGGACAGGACTTAGTTGCTGGAAAAAGAATCTTTCTATAATCCTTGTGATGACGTATCAATTCTCTCTTGTGAACATCTACTTCCCAGTAGTCAACCACAGGATATGCATGTTCAGCTACATCTTCATCACTATTGTGATCAACAGAAATATGACCATATTCATAGTGAGTGAAGTGAGAGTAAAAACTCTTCTCGCGCCGAGTCTGCAAATTCACGTCAGACAGATACCATGCAATATCTTGGAAGTCCAAGACAAGATGAGTACTGGCTGCAACCTTCAACTCCAAATATTTGATACCAAGAGGCACCGATGTCAGATAAGCATGTTGAGGTGTCAGCCTGAGTTCAAAGCCTAAGTTCCTCATCTGTGGCAAGCTCATAAGCAAAGGGATTTCTCCTTCTTCCACTATGTCGAACTCTGTATGGTGGATCGTCCATGCACGATCATACATGTAAATCACCAGTTTCTGAGAGCAAGTAGCCTTCTGGGAATTGGGAAAGTAAAACTTGCTCTTGGTAGCCTCAAAAGAGTACCATAATCCACAATCTGGGTGATTGTCGACATAGTTGCAAAAATGGTCGACTGCTCGCCTTGATCCCATAGCTCTAGTGCATCCAATGTCCAGGATTGCAATAGTCGGCGGGAAGCGATTCTCAGTCAAAAATGAAATGGCCTGCATCTCCTTCACTTCTTCCTCAGCGCTCATAAGCGCAAAGCCATCAGGAGCCTTTGTGAGCATCTCCTTTGACAAAGAGTACCTCACAGGGGCACTCATGCCATTGAAGATCGTCTCACCATTGTTGACCGCGCAGTCAACTTCATCTTGACATGAGGTCATCATGCCTGACAGCAAGTTCACCTCACTGTCATGGACTTCAGCTGCTGCTGTCACACAATGTGCAAAGAAACCTTGTTGACCTCCTGATGCTTGTGAAGATCTTGAAGGTGCAGGCAAAGAACGTGGTTGTTGTTGATTTGCATAGTTTGCATCTTGTTTGCCATCTCCTTTATCTTTTCCTTTTCCTTTCTTGCCTTTTCTCTTGCCTTTTCCTTTTCCTTTGTGAGAAAATCATGCTTCTTCAAGCTGTTGCCAAAAGTCATTGGCATCATCATATTCTCCTTGAAGATAATCATTCATATCTTCGGCAAGAATGGCATCATATACTACTTGGTTTGACTCCCAAGTGTCCTCATAAGGATTCTCTTCAAAGTACTCATCTGGATAAGTTGTCGATTGCTCATCAGCATAATGGCCTGTACCTCGTCTCTTTCCTTTTCCTTTTCCACGAGGTCTGAAGAATCTGCGGCCTGATCTTGCTTTACCTTTTCCTTTTCTTCTTCCTTTTCCTTTGCCTTTTCTGGCTCTTCTTCCTTGGAATCTCCTTTGGAACCACGAGAAATTTTGATCATCATATACCCAAAAGACATCGTCCAGGGCATCTAAAAATCCTTCTGTTCCATCTTCTTCATCTTCGGCCCAATAGCCAAATGTACCATCGAGTTCTCCTTCTTCCATCACGAGGAATGATCTTCTACCTCCAGCACCTGTTGGCTGCATCAAAGGATTGTCTACTGAAGTCTTTGTCGTGCAGAACATCTCCATGAACACTGTCCTCAGCTCTGTTGTAGTGTATTGCTGCAGGACCCTGCCACGATGAGTCATCAAAGAAGTCAAAATGTTTCGCTGGTCCTGAGACAAATCTGCAAGCGACAGCATGAGTAAGGCAATGAGATTTTCTCCTAGAGGAAATTCGTTCTGATGAAAAGTCCTCATATTGCCATTGATGGTCTGCATGATTTCCTGAATCCTTTCTGCCGTTGGTGCTACTCCAGTCAACGCTGCATCTGCCTGCATCTGAGCTAGGACCTATGGATGTGCTTGAGTGACTAATTCTAATATATCCATCCAACTGCTCATAAGCCTTTGGAGTAAACTCTAAATCTTGTCATCCATTTCATCATGTCAATTAATCCTCGATTAAAACGTACGAATTGCATGAACCTATACAGGAATACATTGATTGATCCTTTCACGAAATATGGTCGTAGTATTCGTTTGAAATATTCTACGCCGGCTCCTGGTGGATCATTTGCCTTCAATGCATCTCTGTCTAAAACACGCTTATATACAGTTGCTTCTCCTTCTAATCTGTTTCTCAATGCTGGTCCTTTCTTCTTATCTTCCAGCTCGGTGATATCCCACCAATCGTCTATGGCATCCTCATAAAAAAACCATGAAATCTTTCCATCATAAGATGGGAGCACCTTTGTAGTGACCTGTGTTGTCATTGCTATTGCCGTTAGTTCTTTTCTTACATGCCTATTCACATAGGCTGCTATTCATGAGCCACATCCGCATCAGGCTCTTCCCAATCGTCTATCCAATCCATGGCTATTTGCCCACTAACAAGTCTATGCCTAGGAAAGGAGCTCACCTGGGTCTTCCAAGATCACTGCTCCGCTACCACTGCAAGAGTGAAGTGCTAATCGCTAGTGTCTTTTATGCGCAAAATCTTATCCTTTTGCTCTTTAAGCCTTGAAGCAGTCAAGTATAAACACACTATATCAGCTATTAGAATAGAACCCTATATAGGTAGGCTCTACTTTTCAGGGTGGGGAGTCTAAATTAAACGATCAATTATTAGACCCGGACGTCCCAACACTTGCTTCGCAAGACAAACTCAAAATATCCCCTAAAGGGCTACCTTTCGTGATTTAATTAAATTTATATTCATAAAATAATAATTTTCATATATTAATTTTATATAAATTATATCATTTAAATTCAATCTTTATTCAATAATTCCTTATATCAATAATAATATTATATTTCAATATATAATCTATATATAAAATATATAATTTATATATTATCAAATTTTCAATAATTCGGATTATATATAGAATTAATATATTTTTCAATGAATATTTATTGGTGAAACATATTGGTTGATTTGCTCGATAGTGCATCAAGGCAATTGTTTTTCTTTTGAGGTATATAACGCAAATAATATGATTGGAATCCACTGGAAAATACAAGAATGCATAGGGTACATGACCACATGCTAGAACAACTTGACAAACTACCTGTAGTCCATGTCTTGGCGCCCTGTCCCTCGAGGATGGATGTTGAATCGTTGTGAAGAGCGCCTAAATGTGCCCAGCACATTCCTGACAAGTCTATGCCAATTTGATCCAATGGAGTGATCAAACACAAAATCAGACGCTCATTCTTCAGCAAAGTAATATCGCAGGATCCGTGGAGCCAGTTTGGGGAGCATAATCCGAACAGTGATGAGTGGTCACCTATTTTGAGGCTGATAGAAGGTTCATCTTTGGGAGGCCAAATTTGCCTCCCGGCAAACTCTCTTCGACATCAATGTCCTGGTAGAGTGAGGGGGGGCTTAGACCTAACATGCTTTGGTGCCCCAGAGCACTTCAGCCAGAATTTGTGCACGGCGCCACCATCACGACGTTGGTACATCCTTGTTGGCAGCATCAGAAAGGATAGTATACCTGAGTCAACCCTCGCAGCTGTCTTGACGAACCGGTCAAGCTTATCTTCTCAACCAGTCGGTTGCTGCGCCACAGAGTTTTCAGTATAAAGCAATATATAGGTTTCTCTTTGCTCAGAGTCTTGGGCTGCATGGGTTTTCAGGGAAGCCCAAAGCTGAAGTTTATTTTTGATAGCTGTATAGTACGGTATAGCTGCCCTCCAAATTCTACCCAAGGTCCATCCCAGCCCACTGAGCATGGCACATTTGGATCACTACCACAGCACGAGATTCGTCTTTGTCGTTGGTCATGGGCACAAAGGCATCCCTGGCCCGCTCTGTGTCGCGTGGTGTCGCTTCCTGGGTTTTTCTTTGGCGTTTGTAGCCAGAAAAGGTGCAGCGAAGATTACACTTAGGGAACTCAACGATACTCAACGATCCCTATCTGAAGTCGTCCAATGCTTTCATTATGTGAAAGTCTGCCCGGATCTGAGCTGGAGAAGCCCAAACAAACGCTTAACAACGCAACACAAACAACCAGAAAACACAACGCAAACAACCAGTTTCACACCACGCAAACGATCAAAGGCATGAGCGTTTGCACGCTCAAGCATTTCACACCACATGGATGGTGCCTCAATTCCATGCAGTTTTGAAATTTTTGAGGTGCCCTCGGTGACAAAACCCACAGGTTGGAGGCTTTTGGATGGTGCTCCAGGCAGCCCGGCCACAGAAATCGTCCGGTCACCGGTCGTCTGTGGGGAGGTGTGAGTCGCTGAGGAGTCGCTTCGCCAGAGCAAACGCCATGCGCCATGAGGATCTTGGAACAGCAGCGACACCACAACCACTACAAGCACAACGTGCCACAAGAACACCAACAAGAACAAGAACAAAAACAACAACAAGAAAAACAAGAACCAGAACAACAAGAGCAACAAGAACAAGAGCAAGAACAACAACAACAACAACAACAGCACCAACAACACCAACAACACCAACAACCACAACAACAGCAGCAACAGGAACAGGAACAATAACAAGAACACGAATAACACCGGCAACAAGACCAACAACCATAACAATCACAGCAACAACGACAACAACAACAACAACAATACCAACAAACCACGACAACAGCAACAGCAGCAACTGGAACAGGAACAAGAACAAGAACAATAACAACAGCAACAAGACCAACAACCACAACAACAACAACAACGACAAGAACAATGGCAACAAGACCATCATCCACTTCTTCTTCTTCTCACGCGCCCAGAGGGTAGCGCAGCCTTCACTGACGTTCTGTCAGCGAACTCCTCATTGGGAGAGCTTTGTAGCGCAGCCATTGCAGTGGCTGGGTTGCATCAGCAACCATCAGCAACCAAGACCATCATCCACAACAGTCACAACAACAGCAGCAACAATCACAATAACAAGAGCAACAAGAACGAGGACAACAAAACCAACAACCACAACAATCACAATCACAATCACAATCACAATCACCACCACTACAACAACAACAAGAAGAAGAACAAGAACAACAAGAACGATGACAACAAGTCCAACAATCATAACAATCACGACAACAACAACAACAACAGCAACAACAACAAGAAGAACAACAGCAAAAAGACCAACAACCACAACAACCACAACATCATCATCAACAGCAGCTTGGAGACATGGGAGAAACATTTACATTGAACGACCAGAGGTTGTCCAACGTACTCTAGACAAAAGAACCCGCGGTCGTGCGGTTTAGGTGATATCCGCATGGGAGATTTATTGCCTCTGCCAACTTGTTGTTCATCCTGTAGCAGAATGGAGCATTCGCTTGAAGCAAAACCTTTGATGAAAGGGGTGCCGGTGGTACCCCTGAACAAATGGATCTTCACCTAAGTCCTAGAAATCCTTACGGACACTCCGATGTTGACACATCATTTGCTTCTTCATCTTCTTCCTGGTCAAACTTGCAGTTAGAAGAAGCGGTCTGTGGAACTCCAACGAGAAAGACTGCACACCTCCACCCCGCCCGCCACCCTCGCGGCGCGCTCACGCGCACCACGCCTGCTGGCACGCCAGAGGGAAGCTGGGCTGCGCATCCGCAGAGGAGATCTAAGGCGCACAAGATTTCGGGCAACAGAACATACCCTCCTCTCGCCAGATTTCAGAAAGCATCGATGCCAGCAAATCCTTCTTGACTTACAGAATCAGCTTCCGCTATGCTTAAGCTAGCCATTGTCTTGCTTACATAGCCAGTTATTTTGACGCAAAGCTCGCAGTGCTCCGTACTAGTTCCACATCCTAGCAGTTGATGGAGCTTGCAGTGCTTCTTGACAACAGTTTTGCTCCTTCAAGAAGCACTTATGGTGACTACGAGCAAAGGGCTTCATCTGAAAAGTTTTCTACACACACCTTATGCATCGGGAAGCCCGGGTGTAAACGCTGAATTCGTGCGACCTTGGGCCGAATTCAACCTCTACAGAGAAGTATGAGATTACAGTAGGTCTCCAAGCTTTTAACAAAAAGGACTGGGTCAGTACAAATATTACAGAAAGTATATATATATATAGAAAGTATACATGTGATTGGAAGCCTCAACCTTGCTCACACACGGCTTACGCATCGCGTCCTCTGATCTTTACTTCCACGAACCCTATGCAACCCTTACGCCGTGCGAAGTTTAGCTTGCGGAACAGCCCTGGAATTTAATCAGATCATGCATGATCATGCGATTCTTTCATGAAGGTGGTTTTCCGAAAAATAGAAACAAAACACGACAAGCTGCTGGGGTGGCTTTCAGCATGTCTTTCTTCAACAATCACTGCAACATCATCAAAAAAGCCCGGAAAAGTTGCCAGGCCCCCCTTTTCAACATCCCTGCGACATCCTCCGAAGCCCCGACAAAACGGCTAAAACCGACTCTTCACGAGGTATGAGGCATTATGAGCTCCATCACTCTTAGGGGGAACAGGCCATCGCGGCCCAACTGACCGCCCAAGCGGCCGAGATGTCGTCCAGCGCGACGCCCTCGCCGGCGCGGGTGACGTCCCCCAGGATGGCCAAGCGCGTCAAGCCAGCGAGCACCTGGTGGTGCGCGTGCTCGTGGAACCCGGACGGGAAGGCCTTGAACTGGACTGTATTAGTGAATCTGGCTAAGAACAGTTGGATGCTGGCGAAGTGGTGATCCTTGAAGCTGACCTGTTATTTTGACCTATTAGATGAAGTTGAAGATGGATGAACATGGTGCTTGCACTTGGACCAACATGTTGGAGGGGATCCAGTGCATCGACCGAACTTGAAATGACCGTGCTATCTCTACCATTGAATGCCACAACTGCAAATCGCCTGGTGGGTGGTGCTCCAAACTGTCTTGATCTCATCCGAGTGAGCTGGTGACCGGAGCTGCAACTTATTGAAAAGGCGAGAGTTTCATCACCCCCTTTCCTCCCGACAGTGCGAGTTCTAATGCCAGGGGCACCATGCAACTGCACAGGTGCAAAGAGCTAAGAGCATGCAGAAAGATGTTCCATCAAATTTTGGGTGCTTGGGTGTTCTTTTACTTCCGGATGTTCTCTTACTTAAATAATGTTAAATACTATGTTATCTATATATAATTTTTGTGTCTAAACACATGCTAAACACCATGAGATCATAGATGGCACTAACCCTCGTTTAGATTGATGCCTCCCCCCTTCTGGCCACGCCAAGTGCCCAGGCTGCAGCCATCTCACACTCCGTGGCCGCCGTGAACGGCAGAGCCTGAGCGCTTCTTCGTTCATGGCACAGCGGCGCCGCGCCCGGAGAAGTGGGTCGAGGTAAATCACCAAAAAGGCGGTTCACGAGGTTCAATTTCTCATTCAGAGCGGACTCCAGCTGGGTGGCACTATTTATGGGGCACATGGGGGCATGAAAAATTATGGGGCAGTGGCCTTGAACATCGATGAATTGAAAACTGTGTTCACGATTTGTGGAACGGCTTTCACTCTTACAGCCCCTGAATAGAGCGAGATGTCATTCTTGGCACCCACTATTTTGCTGATGTGTGTGCACTGTCTGACAAATCCAGACATTTCCTGATTCTCTGATGGTCGGTTCAGGAGTCAAGAGGTTTCTTTTTGAGCTCTGATAGACCGTGAGTTGAAATACGAAAGAGCCAACAAGTGTTGGGTACTGACACTGATACGACTCCTATTCCTGTGTGCTGCGCAGGAAAACAATGATCTTTGAACTCCAACATGTCGAGGAAATCCTCCTGCCCACTTGCTCCTTGCGAGAAGGACACCATGGATTGTGAAGCTTCTGGGATGCCCGCGTTGCTGCCCACACGGGCCGCCACACGCAGACGCTTACTGTAGATCGATTTTGCAATATTAAGAATCCGGCAGAGTCTCTATCCAAACATTGTTTTGTATATCATAGATACGCCTTCTGATCTCAATATCTTGGCACCCCTAGCTCTTGCCTCCCCCTCTTGGCACCCCCCAGCTCTTGCCTCCCCCTCTCATTAGCATTTCCTTGGCCAGTGGCGGCATTCATTGGATCCCGCCACCAGTGGTGACCAGCAGCTAGGGTGACCTGCTGGTGTATCGAGAGAGCGCGACGAAGTTCACGTGTAGATTGCTCTTCGAACCGTGTTTTTTCCTATGGAAAATCAGCTCTACAAACAGTCGTGATGTTCTTAACTTCCGTTGAACAGGTGGGACCGCACCGCACTATTCCTGTCAGAAACAGGTGGCATCAGAATCCTTTCGGTCAATCTCCTGAGAGAGTGCAAAAAAAATTCACAAATGGGTGGTTCTTGGCTTTACAAGCATTGGTTTGGTGAATTCCGCTCGTAAAGGACGCCCCTTTGCAAGGTGTCCACTCAAGGCAAACATGTCTCCAAACATCACCCAAATGAAGGCCTTTAGTTCCATGGCGTAAGTGAGAGCACACCTCAAACAGGATGGGGTCATAAGAATGAACTTGGACTTAGCCAAATCACCACCAAGAAGTCCACGCGAGAACACGCCCCCAAATGGATGGTTACGAGTGGGGATTCCCTTCTAGGTGAACTGACCAACCGTAGCTCAAGTGACCCATTCTCCTTTCTTTTGCTCTGCCCAAAAAACACCGAACCAGGGGCGCGACGGGAAGGCATTTCCCTGAGGCCTGCATCACCTTCTCTCCGCCAGACCACTCCAAGCCATTGTCCTCCAGATTTTGCCAAGTTTGCTGAGCGGTGACTACGTGACCAGGCTGAGCTGTGTGTGTACCCCTTGGAATCACAGGGATCCTGTTGGATTGTTTGATTTTTACTTTAACTCGCAGGGGGCAGCAGGGAGTCCACAGTTCTGCTGCCAACGAGGACAGCTGTGGATACTCCGTGATGCCGATTGGGACGCCAATCTGTCTTAAGTATGGCAAAAGCTGTCTAATACGTTGTTTCTGCATTCCGTCTTGCTGCAGTAAAGGGCTAGTGCATCGGCGATTCACCTTGGAGCTTTCGTGAGCTTGAGACCTGAACTTGAACTTGCCTTTGGAGGCATTGGAGGTTTTTAGAATAATCGTTTTTCACTTACCTGGCCTCTTAGGTTTTCACTTAGGTTGGCGTGTGGCAAACCGCAACCAAATCAGTACGCATTTCTATAAGTGTGTCTGGCTTCATGCCAGCCCAGGGTGACCCTGCAGAGTGGCCCCTGTGGACCCGTTGAACGGGGGTTTGTCTTCGTCCCTGCGCACAGGGCCAGAGTAGTCCGCAGCGGACAAAGTAGGCTCAGGCCAAAGTCACTTGCCCGGATTTGATGAATTATTGAATTCCAAGCTGGCTCTATGCCATTACGTGACCGCAGCGGTTCAAGCTGGCTTAACGCCTCCACGTGGTCAGAGCGACCGTAGTACTTTTAGGTTCATTGGAACCTGTCGCAACCTTGGGTGCACATACAGCATGTACATTAAAACGAGGCAGATTTTCCTAGGTCGTTGGAATGGTGTTTAAATTATCGGTTTCCGTCCCCTCCATTTGGTTCCCTTTTCATCCTTTTTCCCCTTGACACACTTCTTCTTCTCTTCTTTTCTTTCATGTCTTCCCTTGCCTCATGTCCTGTCATCTTATCTCTTTCCTTCTTTTGCGTACACATGGCTTGGCCTTAGTATGTACATGCACAACCTACTTTCAACCAAGGTTTTAGGTCGCCCAGATCTTTACAAGGTGGGTTGTCATCGGTTGTCCCTGTGCACTTGGTTCCTTTTCATTGCAACCACACACACACACACACCTTTGTCCCGTCTTGTCTCCTCTTCATGTCTTCATTCTTATGTCTTACTGTGCGCACATTCACACATTTGCTCTGACCTTAGTGCTTCTCGCCTCCCCTCGGGGAGGCGTGTGTGTGTACCCCTTGGAATCACAGGGATCCTGTTGGATTGTTTGATTTTTACTTTAACTCGCAGGGGGCAGCAGGGAGTCCAGAGTTCTGCTGCCAACGAACACACCTGTGGATACTCCATGATGCCGATTGGGACCCCAATCTGTGTACCTGCTCTTGAGAACCTAAGTATGGCAAAAGCTGTCTAATACGTTGTTTCTGCATTCCATCTTGCTGCAGTAAAGGGCTAGTGCATCGGCGATTCACCTTGGAACTTTCGTGAGCTTGAGACCTGAACTTGAACTTGCCTTTGGAGGCTTTGGAGGTTTTTTGTTAATTATCGTGTTTCACTTACCTGGCCTCTTAGGTTTTCACTTAAGTTGGCGTGTGGCAAACCGCAACCAAATCAGTACGCAGTTCTATCAGTGTGTGGATCGCTCACAATCAAAGCCTGTGACGAGTTGCCTGGTCAATCCTGATGCCCTTTGTAGCTTGTGGGACATGTACATCTTGGATCATCTTTGGGATTTGCGAGACGAGCTCGGTGAGGTAACGGGCTGCCCAGCGAGCGAGAGTCGTAACGAAACCATGCGCCGGCCGTTTCGGCGGGTGAAATGCCATCTCTCATCACCTCTGGGTCGGAGTCCACTATCGCCACACTGTCCACGAATGATCACTTCAGCAAGTACAGTTTGGGAATCTTTACTCGATTGACCGGAACCCGGAAGGAGCTCAGATCCGCATGTTCAGAGCATTTCCACCAACGCTCACACCACCTGGGCGCTCTCGCTTCATCGACTCCACCCTAGGAGCGATGCCTTCCACCCTAGTAGCGATCGCCTCCGACCTAAGAGTGATGGCCTCCAAGCCAAGAGCTTCGGAAAATCTCGTTCGCTCTGGCCGAGGTGCTGCGTAGCGCACCAAGCGCAGGCCGCGGGCACTGTTGCAGGAGGCGCATTCCAAGGTGATGAAATCCAGCGGGGAGTTCCTCAGGGCCACATGGATCGTGTGGATGACATCCACGCTCCCAAGGTGGCTCGCTGTGGAAATAATCAGCAACTTCAGGGTGTATTCTGTAGAATCCCGTACAACACATACCCTGCCAGAACATCCAAAGCTATTGTGGAGTTTGAGGAGGACATTTGGTACTTTAGAAGCTGGAAGCCCGGCTTCTCACTCATGACTCAGGACAAGATTTGGCGCCATGTGCTCGCTTAAGAAACAATCATGAGTTCAATTATTTTTGTTCACCAAAGCCACGAACTGGCAACATGCGTGATTCTACTCCCAAAAGCACGCTGAGAAACCCGTCCATTCCCTTGATCTCTCAATCCCGATTAGCACTCTCGGCACGCCGGCAAATGGGCGAAATCCCCATAGTTGCTGGCAATGGTGAGCTTCAAGGTCCTTCATCAACGCAAAACAAAAGGATCGTGCGTCTTCAACGCGTCGTTTTAGGTAAGAATCTCGGGAAAAGGGTCAAATAAGCCACAAGAATTTGGATGGTCAATGACATCAAAGGATGCAAACAACACTCAAACGACAAATTAACATTGAACCCTCAGGTCGCATCTGGTCGTTTGGGCTTAGGGGTCATCTTGAAGTGCATCCAAACGCATTCACTAGCAGCTTTCACACCCCGTCCCGTTGTAGGCTGCGGCAAGCTCTGGCAAGTAGAACCTGTAGCTGTTTGCCGGAGAGGCAAGCTGCGGAACTCCATCAACTCACCAACTAGTAGCTTCTAACTTCTAGCTACTAGTAGTAATGCCGGGTTCTACTAGTAGCTTCTTGCTACTAGTAGTAAGGTGCCTTGCTACTGGTAGCTTCTAGCTACTAGTAGAAATGCCTTTGTTACTAGTAGCGATGCCCTTGCTACTACCATGTGTTCTCTGGAAAGACTTGGCAGCCTTCGAATTGGCAGAGTTGAAGTGACGAACCACGACGCCAACGGAAAGCGTTCCGTCTCAAGGTCACACCACAACCCACACGGCCCACTTAGGTACAGAACCCTTTGCGTAAATTCATCCAAAGACTCAATAAAAGGTCAGCTTGTGGATTGGATGCCAAAAGGTCTTTAATTTCAAACTGAGCTCTCCGGATGAGCCAGGGAGAGCCACAGTGAGCCAGGGGGAGCCACTGTGGCTGCCCACTTTCACACAGTTCTGGTCTAACCCGCACGGGCAGCCAGGGTCTCTTCTTGCCAAACGATGGGGGATTGCCATGCTCCTGGAGTAGCCTCTGGGGCTATGCACTGTTGCTGCAAAAAACACCCAACTCCTACTGTACTTTGTCTATACACCAGCACTAAGCTCGCAGCCCACCACTACTATCTACTGTACTTTATGCATTTTTATGTATAATCTGTTGCTAGGACCTGAGCAGGACATCTAACTTCTTCTTTGACACCCCAAGCGCAAACTTTCCACTCAGCCAGTCCACTCAGCTTGCATATCCTCTGTACCCTGTGCATCCTCCACATCGGCCCGAATCTGGGAAGCTGGCTTGCCCGGAGGTGCTTCGAAGTACCACTTGGACCTTCCAGGCCGTGCGTGGTAGACACTCGGCCGTCCTTGTTTTGAACCCACCAAGGAACTACTGAAGCAGCTTGCAATTCTGCAAAAAATACACAAGAAACATCTGTCAGGCCGTCAGGTGACTATATAAACTGTATAGCATTCTGTAGCATTCTGTTGTTCTTGTGGTGTGTGCTTGTTTCGTATTGTTCATTTACTGTAATTATGTGTTCTCTTCCGGTGTCCAACCATGACAGCGGAATGTCTACTATGTTCAAGATGATAAATACATACATACAGACTCTAGCGTTGAGCTCCCAGCACCCATCGTTCCATTCCATGCTTGCATCGTGGTTTCATGGTAGCCATCAGACCCGTAACACGCATACCACGGATTTGTGCCCTGGCTCTTGTTATGTACTTTACTCGGCTGTGCTTTGTTTCGCTCCAACCGATCTCACCAAGCGCCAAGCTGGTCACTGTTGGTGTCAAAGTTGATGTATTGAACCTCATCAGTGCCTCATGTTGGCGGGAAAGGACTCGACTCAAGTCCAGAATGTTTCTTTGTCAACACGACTTGTTTTACTAGTTGCATGATGAATTGCAATTGCTTTGGGGGTTTCTGTTTGGAACCCCACACGCACACCACAACCGAAATATAAAAGTCAAAGCGTGCGTCCAAACTTCCTGCAGCCAGCTGAGCTGATCAACCACACTGAAGTGGTGGGGCGGATACCGAAGTGCAAAGAAGTTGCCACTGGACCACCTAGTCTTGGAAACAAGTTACGGAGAAGAAAGAAGAAGGTGAAACAAATCATCCTTGTTTCTGGCACAAGTCACAAATTCGGACACTTGTTGCCTCAATTTGGCAACACGTCTTGTGTGACCAACTGTTGAATTGCTTGGAGACGGCCTTCCCTGCTCACACTCACGAGACGGACGCCAACGACTCGCCGG
>CAXAMN010022373.1:815911-850683 GCA_963970005.1 Durusdinium trenchii | reverse complement strand
TACTATACCTGGTAGCTGCACTATAGCTACCCTGGGTCTCTATACCTTGCAATCTGCCAACTACACCTTTCCATTCAGATGATGCAAATGATGCATTTGGCATTTCTTGCATCACCACCCCTCAAAAATCACCTCCAACACAACCTCAAAAAACCTTCCCTCGAAGCACCCTCCTCCCCCAGCATGTGCCGAGTTTACGTGTACCATTCCCGGGCCACCCCCCCAAACCCCCTAACTACTCACTTCGTTCGCCAGACACAACTCCGCTAGCGCCTTCTAGGAAGGCTGGCTTTCGTAATCGTTATATTCCAGCAGGATGAATTATATCAAGAGGTTTTGAGATGTCTATCGTCTATCGAAGTCTTTTTCATGAGAATCTTGTTCCCAGAATGGTGGACTTCCCCCCTTCTCTCTCGAAGACTGGGGGTCTCTACCCCATACTTTGAACCGGTCAGTTCGTGGCTTGACTGACTGGGCGAGATCCGTTGGTTCGCCTGCCAAGTCGGAGTGGTGGCATAGATATTCCCAGAGATCGTCCAGGCCTGGTGGTGCTTTCGGCGACGTCCAGGACGTGGGACTGGGGACCCAAACACGACGATAATGGGACTGCCATAGGACTGCCGGTCAGTTGGGGTGGTGCCAGCGGGGGTCAATTGATCGGCATATACAGTATGGCATACATGGAGTGTTTGGGCTATGAATCCGACTGGTGAAATGTCCTGGATGTTTTGAGTGATGCACAGAATCCGACTGGTCAGATCTGCAGGGACTCAAGAGTTCATCGATGGTTCCTTTTAAAGAGAACTTTCGGATTCTTTTGGAAACAGCAACTGCAAGCTCCACCACTGATCATTCATCAACACATGGATAATGGGCATTCAGGCTACAAGTAGGCTACAAGCCTATATTAGTCCCAAAAGTAATTACAGAGGTAAAAGGTTTGAGTCAACAGAACACCAATCATTGGTAAAGGCAAAGTAAAAATAAAGGTCTATTCAAGAAGTGCACCAACACCAATCAGGGCTGTTCATGTGGGTGTCTTGCGTTCATGTTGCCTGTTTCATTGGGACGACAACGCACCGACATACACCTGTTACATATCGAGTGGAACATAGTGGATGGCACTACCCATACAAGCTGGCCTGTTTTCTTCACCATCTAATTAATTTGCACCATCTACATCCACCGCGAAGCTCAACCATCTACTCTGCACCTGCCATATCTTTACCATAGCCTACCTTCAAAAAAGTGCTCCTTGCAGTCTCTTCTTTTGGCCATGCGTGTGGCGGTTTATGAGGCAGGTCTCTTGCTGCCTGGGTCCCTTAATGGCCATAAGGTTCTGGGACAGTGGAAAAGAACACACAATTGCTAATGTAGATCAGTGTCTATCATTCCGCTGCGAACCCGATGACACTGGCTTCTTTTTGACGTATGAACATACGACACTCGTCTTTGTCGTGCATCAAAGCTCAAGCTTCTTGATCTTGTCCTCCAACTCCTTCTGCTCTGCCTTTAGCCTTTTGGCATCTTTGAAATTTTCATCCTGCTCCGGACGCACAGTTCACAGGCGCATGTTCACTCCCTCGCAGCGAAAGGAGGGAGGAGCGATCGTTTCATGCCCTCCCCCCCTCCAATAACCATCCTAATTGAACCATCAATGACATTCCAAACTCTTCCCAAGGGGCAAAGCCCACAGTACAAGTAAATTGTGAATCCTATCCCATCCATCCATGTTCACATGTTGTCACCCTCCAATCCATCTACATCTAACCCATCCATATAGCATTGTCATAGCTGCCATGGCTCATCTACAGCGCCCCCTTTTTCACCTGATGTAGCCCCTCAGCCAACATTATGATGTTCACCCAGGATATCCCAAGACTCTCGCCTGAGTGGCCTTGATCTTTCGTTCCTTGACATCTTTCAGCTGGGCTTCCAGCTTCTTCAGTTCCGCTTTGGACGTATCCGAGGGCGCCGAAGAAGACTTGTCCGCAGACTTTTCCGCAGGCTTGTCGTCCGGCTTCGGCTCCGGAATACCCGATTTCCTGAGTAGCAAATGAAAACCACAGACTCCACTTAAAGCATTGAGTTTTGCACTTCAGGCTTTCAAAACAAATACAAAATCCACCCAAACGTACATCTACCACATGAAACATCCAAAAGTGCCCTTGGGTCTTTAAAGCTTGCTTCACCTTGAGTTCGTTTCGCTGAGATTCTTGTAGGCCTTCTTGGCCTTCTTGATCGCAGACTTCAGTGCCCGCTCAGCGGCACTGATGTCCTTGGTCAATGAATTGGAGAGACCGAACTCCAGCTTTGCATTGGCATCCTGGGCCGTGACCGGACCGGTGCAAGGCGAAGGACGGACATGCGGCCCATGGTGTTCGGGATCTGAGAACAAAACACCACGTCTGATAAGCACCATGTAGGTCACCGGGATTCACATGATTTTTCTCCATGGATTTTGTCCCAAGTGTCCAGAAGAAAAGTCTATCACAAGTATATTTATATACAGGTATATAATTATCTTCTCTTTAACTAACTTATTGTTTTTTCAGATTGGTATGCTTGTACATGTGCCTGTGTCAGTCTGTGGATGTTACAACACAAAGCTAGTCCGGCGAGTTCGACCCTCGATCGGATTATCATCACCGACCAACCAACCAACCAGTACGCACCAAACATCTGATAGCGCAGCGGTCGGTGGTAGAGAACCGAACCACACCAAACCCAAACGACCAATCAAATCTGAGCACTGAATGTCAACCAAATCTCCCGGCGTTCTTCTTTCAGAGTCTCCAGTCGCTGTTCCGCCTGGACCACCTGCGAAACCGCCGGTCGCAGGTACGTCCAAGCGTTTGGATGCTCCAACGCCTGTTTATTTGATGTAGACAAACTATGCATTGGATGTGAGATTGATATATCCATTTTGGAACATGCAACAAAAAGCAGTCCAGTACTGGCCCCATCAGAAAACACTGAAACTAACCGATTGCGACATGACAGTGATCTTCCGGCTTCCGCGCGTTCAAATGTTCAGATGCGTTCACCGAACTGAATCTTTGCTTGTTTTGACATGTGTCACTGGGAACGGAGACCTCTGCCAACTAAACAGACCATGGCTGGCGACTTTTGAAACCAACCATCATAGCTGCTAATTTTTTGGGAGTTGCCGCCTTCGCTTGTCCTGGCGACCTTCCGAACCCCAGAAAATGAAACAACAGCGAACATCCAGTGCAGAAGCGAACACCCGGAGCATCCAAAAGCCAATGCGAAGAGTCAAACAGGATACTAGATTTGACTTACACTTATAATAGGCCATTTGCAAAATGTCATTTATAAAATTCCCACTGCATCAGACTTGTATGACACATCCATAATATAAAATCCACCCTGTTTTCTTCTTCCCTGGCGTGTTGTGTGTCCGTCGTTCCGTGCCAACGGTTCGTCGCAACCGAACGGATGTTTTCACTGACTCACCCTGGACGTTCTTGTCCAATCGCTCGTTCTGGTCCATGAAACTGACCAGCGACGCGGGACACCCGAGGTTTTCGAAAACAACCCCTTCACCAAGCATTGAACGTAGCAAAACCAAATACCATGCGAGGGGAACATGTTCGTCCTGACACCTCGTCCTCTCTGTTGAAAACCACTCAAAATACCAAGGATACACTAACCAACCAAAATCACAGGGCACCGTCAGAAGAATCATAGCCGAAGCACAAAGCAAAAATATGACACCTGCTGAATGAAGCCTGAAATCCAATCTCTTTGAGTGCCTTTGTTAACACCAGAAACTGATGCAGGAATCCACATACCTTCTCAGGCGATTGACCCTCCAAAAGACCACCTCAGAGGGTTTGTGCATCCCTAGTGGCACCGTTCCGTAGAACATCATGGTTTTGATTGGATTGGTAACATTCGTCAGATTGGTCTCAAATGTGCATATATATATATATATTATGTATGTATGTATATACTAATATATCAACATGTTTACAGGAACCCCGAGTGAGAAACTCCGACTCGCAAATGACCTCGGGGAACAGCAACCACGGGTCCATCTTGGCTTTCTCCTCCTCCAGCTGCTTCTTTCGAGCCAAGCGCTTTCGCTCAGCTTCCTCCTGGCCAAGTCATGATCCTGACTACCGTGGTCTAAATGAGACTTGTCAAAAATGTGTTATAGAAACATAATGTATAAACCAACTTTTCAAAAATAGAAGGCTCTTTATTAGAACATGTTACTGCATGATGCACGTGCCACTTTTGTTGCCCTCACTCCTGTTGTCGCTTCTTCTCAGCTCTCTTCTTCTCCAGGAGCTCCATGTTCTTCTTTCGCTCCTCATCGCCAGCCTCTTCCTCTTTCCGCCTGTCCTAGGCCAACCGGTCAAGATCAGGTGACCGTGACCGTTCCAGCAATAAAATCATGCCTCTGGGCGGGCAAACATGTGGAGAGGTTTATTCATACCATCCCAGATCTCTCTGCTTTCTGTCCTGGAGAGTGTTGGAATTCAACTGTGGCCTCCAGGGTGGGTGGGAATCCGATAGATCTGGAAATTCCAACTGATTAGTCATCACCAAGGCCCCGCCCTCCCCCGGTTCAACCGACCATCTTCGGGCTCATCCTCTCCAATTCGGGGTCCGCGGACGGGACGTGTCGCCAGCCACTTCAAAAGACCACGAAGGACCGTGGCCACGAAGGCAGCTGGACAGCACGTGTCTTCCATTGGTGCTTGCCAATTGGTTTCCAAGGACCGTGGTCTCACGGGGGCCAGCGTGAGACCAAGTTCTGCTAGCAATTCTGTGGAGGATAAATCAGGATAAACACCAATAGTTGTCCAGCGGAAATGGTGTCCTCTTCTACGGTGGGATGTTCTCTGCGTATCGTGATATCTTTTGGTCCACAATGCGGCAGTTTTTTGGAGTGTCTACATCACGCTAATAAGCTAATACAGAATAAAAAACAACATGTTTACCTTTTGGGCTAATGAAGTCGACCCAAGTACCAAAGCCAAGAACATCTATAAGTTAAGGAGCCTCCTCAGCCTCTTCCTTTGCCTTAGCTTTCTCCTCCTCCTTGGCTTGAAGAGTCTTTTTCATCAAGTCCAAGCCCTCCTTGGCACACACGTTGTGATTCCGATGATATGCAGCTCATAGCTGGCGCAATCTGCCTTAAAATCAATGGAACCAACCCTCAAGAGGGCTGTTCAAAGGTCCAGCACGGTCCTTTGCAATCGATTGTTTTTTTTTGTTGGAAGACTCTGTCAATTGACAAAAGAACACATCTTTTTGCTGAACCCATCTACACTCGCCGCCGTTCACACTCTGTGTCTCATATTCCAGCAACCCTTCAAAGTCCACCTCAGGCTCTGCTAAGCTGCTACATGTACTGTAGGATCTGTGAAATTTTCCAAAACCAATCACACGATGACCACGAGCCGGTTTGGGGACCAAAACAATTTGTGGCTTCAGATATGTTCAGCAAAATGTATGTTAGATGGGGGTCCCATATAAAACCACCTATAGCTTGGGGAATTGTGCCAAACCACCGTAGAACTCCTGACTCCTCTCCAAGTCCTCTGGTCGTCTCGCCGTCTCGCTAAAGAGAACAATCAAACCACTGTATACAACGCCTCTTCTCTCCTCTCGTCGTCCTCACCGAGCTATAGAGTACTAGTAGCTTCTTGCTCCGTTCGTAGCGATGCCAGGAGCCCCGAACGTAGCATCCTTGCTCCTAGTAGTAAGGCCAGGAGCCCCTAATAGTTTCTTGTTACTAGTAGCTTCTTGCCATAATATATACTCCTTTCGCCTCGCCCCAGGCGTCCGAGTTGGATCGCCAAAGCTTGGCACTTTTGTCCCAGGCAGACTTCGCGTGGTCGTTCACCACCTTCGTGGCCGACTTCACCTGGTGCCGAAAAAAGGTCTGGATGGAAAAACGAAGACAAAGCGAACCTTTTTGTGGCTGACATACTCGGTATAGACACATATACATATTTAATAAATAGTTGTACATGGACCCTCAAAGTCTACCTCTTAACATGGGACGTGTGTAAAACTATGTGCAAGTTGCAAAAGCTAAGGAATTCGAGAGACATGCTTCAAGATTACGGTGTCAAATTTCTGGCAATAAGTTTGGCAGATTGAAGGACGTTTAGGAAGGTCAACACATTTACGAGGATCAAAGCATTCTGAGGACATTAAGGAGATTAAGGGTGCTCGAGATAATCCATGTTTCGAGTAGAGCTTCACGCCAGCACTGAGGAACATTGCAACCGAATGCACAAATGGCTGGTTTTAGTGGGTCATTAAACACACAAATTAGCACAGGGAGTTGGTATGTACAAAGTCTTGTATACAGTGTAGGAATACAAAAGCGTCCAAGGGCCACACAAATTAATGCAAGTGTGCTGTTGTGTGCAGTTGTTATGTTGCCTAAAGTCTTTCAATGCTACGATGAGAGGATGTGCAATCTGGGTCGCGGTTCACGGCGGCCACTCAGCCACTCAAGATTCTGACCGGCCACAGAGCCACTCAGCCACTCAAGATCCTGAGTGCCTGAGTGGCTGAGTGGCTGAGAGGAAGAAAGTCTGAGTGGCTGAGTGGCTCGGCGAAAATCCGAACGAGGCCAACCCCAATCGGTCACCAACTGGTCGCTGATTCGGAGTTCCCGCACCAACCCGAAGCGAGCCCGAACCAAACCAATCCGAATCGGTCACCAAGTGGTCGCTGATTCGGAGTGCTCTCCCCAACAGGAATCGATCGCCAGGAGTCGGCGCAAATGTCGTGGCAACTGTCGTGGCAGGCACAGCACTTCGTGGATCTTGGAGTGTAGATTTCGTGGCAGGCACAGCACTTTGTGAATCTCGAAGTGCATATGTCTGTCAGCCACTCAGCCACTCGGACTTTCCTCCTGTCAGCCACTCAGCCACTCAGACTTTCTTCCTGTCAGCCACTCAGCCACTCAGACGTTCTTCCTATCAGCCACTCAGCCACTCAGACTTTCTTCCTGTCAGCCACTCAGCCACGCAGCCACTCAGACTTTCTTCCTGTCAGCCACTCAGACTTTCTTCCTATCAGCCACTCAGCCACTCAGACTTTCTTCCTGTCAGCCACTCAGACACTCAGACTTTCTTCCTGTCAGCCACTCAGCCACTCAGACTTTCTTCCTGTCAGCCACTCAGCCACTTAGACTTCTTCCCTGTCAGCCACTCAGCCACTCAGACCTTCTTCCTGTCAGCCACTCAGACCTTCTTGCCGTCAGCCACTCAGCCACTCAGCCACTTAGACTTTGTTAGGCACTCAGCACTTGGACTTTCTTCCTGTCAGCCACTCAGCCACTCAAGATCCTGAGTGGCTGAGTGGCTGAGTGGCTGACAGGAAGAAAATCCGCATTTCCACGTACAATCTGATTTCCCACTAACTACTACACCCCAACTCTTGATATTGCAAGAGTGCTTAAAGTAGCTCTGGGAACGCTTTCAGGGCAAGCTTTCGCCGACGTGGAGCGCCTCAAAACAGCAAGTGGGTAGAGGATATCCTCAACTTGGAACCCTTCCACTGTTGGTGGTTGCGAGATGCTTATTTTCTTACCACCACAGAACTTGCTAATCTATTCGGAATTGTAATAATATGCAATAATATGTTAACAAAAATAACACAATAAAATATACCGTTCCGTCGAATCTAAACGAATCCCTTTTATGACTTAACCCCTGGATGCTCCAAGTCTGTCCTGGACTGGTGGTGTCCACCACCGGCTGCCCATTCATCTTTTCGCTTTCTTTTCTTTTTCTTTCTCCCTTTCCTCTTCCACTCTCTTCTCTTCTCTTGCTCTACCTTCTCCCGGTCCTCCCAACCAACCGACCTGCCTCATCCTCGGAGAGTCCGAAGGCAGCGGAGCGCGCGCGGAGCTCCGTGGTGCGTTCGACGGCGGCGAACTCGGGGTGCCACGCTTGGGCGAAAAGCACCTGGCGTTCCGGCGTGCCAGTGAAAGAGAAAAGGGGGGGGGCTTGGAGACCTTTGGTTTTTACGAGTCAACTGGTACATTCTCAACGATGTAATTCCTGCTCGGACTCCAACCTGCTGAGAAACAGCCCGCCTGTGCTTTCTCCTTGGACTCCAAGCCTGGGATGTGTGAGGTTGACACCCAACAAAAGTTGAGATGGGCTGAGCTTGACAAACCGTGATTCACACGCCAGTCCACTTATACACAAAAACCATCCTACCCATGTATGACCCTTTAAATACCCTTTACTAATACTAATGTGGGTGACATTGGTAACTATTCCATACATGGATCGTCTGGGTTAGATCATTTTCTTTCTCTGATTCCCTTGCGGCCGCGGCACTGACTTCCAAGCAGAAATCCACTCCTAGGGCTTCACCCGCCGTGAGCTCGACGGACTCAGATCCGGCCGTCACGCGCACCCCGTCCTGCAGAGGGTGAAACCATGTGAAACCACTCCGTTTCATGTGAGAGATGGTGAGTAGCATGATGCGGCAGGACGGACAATGTAAGCTATGCCGGACGACTGTGATTGTCGGTGACTGGTGTGATTGGTCCTTGCTGGAGATCAAAAGCCCAATGTTGGCATTGGTTGTGCAGGTGTCGAGGCTCTGTTTCTTATTCTCCTTGAGCACCAGCAAGCGTGTCTCTCCAAAGGCATTTGACTGAATGTCTGGCACCTTTGCCAACCTGAGGCTGCAAGCGGCTCCACATCACACAAACATCAGGTCGTCAACTCTGCGAACGTACGCGTCGATGACTGAAGTCGATGAGGCGACAGCAATCGTCGACATGCAACGGCTGTGAGGTGCATTGATGTGATTCTAATTGATTCTACTCTGGGGTCAATGCATTACATAGCGACCAGTTGCGTGACGAGCAGCTTCTCGCAAAGAACGGTGCTTTCGTCCTGGAACACCATGTCCGAGACAAGCAAGCGACACAGATAAAGCAACTATATACAGACTACATCAATAACCTGCTTCCGGCACATTAAATACTTCAACATCTTCAGCTATCCGAAACATATCAACATCTTACATACAGTACAAAAATAGTAATACACCATGCAAGCCCAAGCTCTCTGTGCGCAAGTCGACTGGTTGCCAGCGATAGCATATTATACTTGCCGCCCAATCCACCACGTCTCTATTACTGAACAGGGTCATCCTCGGAACTCGACCGTTTAGTACTAGTAGCTTCTAGCTACTAGTAGCGATGCCAGGAGCTACTAGTAGCTTCTTGTTACTAGTCGCAATTGCAGGAGCTACTAGTAGCTTTTTGTTACTAGTAGCAATGCGGGAGCTACTAGTAGCATTAAAAAGCAATCAGAAATGTAATTGGGTCACCTCACACTTCCCAATGCTCAAACTCACAGGTGGTTCTTTCTCTTCTGCATTATTCCTGGGATATCATGGCATATCCACATATCTTCACCCAAGAAAAAAGCCGTCGGCGTCTCTCCACCCATGTGTCCCTTCTCTCCATCCTCTCTGTTTCCCACCTTACAACCGGAGCCAGCTTTCGTTCGCTTCAGCAGCGAGAAGGACTTGTCAACCGCTTTCAGCTCCATCACAGCCTTGGCCACACCCAGGTCTTTCAGCTCCTGACAAGAGCGGAGCGCACTGAAGAGTGACTCACGGGCTGTAGAGCGACTCATGGTGGCTCCGGTGAAGGTGTAGTAGAGGATATGTAGATAGAAGATGTTTGCTAGACAAACGATATTCGCCTGTGGGACATAGGCAAGCCTCGACAAATTACAAAAGCTTTAAACTGTTGTTCGGCGTGTTTTCTGACGCTAAACACATATATATATATATGGGTATATTATGGTCCTTTTGGAACATGGAACCTCTATCGTTCTACGACAAGGTAGGTTCTAGGTCAACTCATCTTGGGAACACAAGCCGTTCCAACGAGAAGCTTCTTCTCAAAGCGGTTCAGGGAGGTTCTGAGGCCATGTTCGGAAGCCTCTTGTTGAAACCTACTTCACAACCAGCCAATTTTCACAAAACATGCTTGCCACGTGGTCCATCTATGCATCTGGCACAAACATGCATCTGGTTTCATGCTCGGGCTGCGGAGTGGAGAGCATGTGGGGTTGAAAAAGGGCTTCCATGTTTCCATGTATTCCAATGCAAAAGATCCACGAACTTGTACGCTCCCGATTCCATCATGGTGGAAGTGGAGGATGACCGTTTTCCGCACCCCGAGTCCGGCCCCCACGGCCCTTTTGGGTGAAGGAGACATGCCCCAAATTGGAGCGTAACAAGAAGCTACTAGCAGCAAGGTGCATTGCTACTAGTGAACGAAGCTACTAGTAACAAGGCAACAGCGTCACAAGGCTCTCTCCTTGGCCAGCGCAAGCCGCTTCTCAGGGATCACTGGTTCGCTCACCATGCTCCTGAACATGACATATTGTGCGCTGTCAATCTGTCCAAGCCCGCCAAGATGCTTGTGATTCAATGGTCTTTGACATGCGCTATGGTGTTCTGTATGACTTTGAATCACGGCAAATTTGTGTTCACCACCAGCCCAAGATTCAATGGTAGCCAGCTTGGGGAGAATCGTGTATATACAGTCTATAATATAGTGCTCAGGCAGCCCGCAGTGCTATAGCAACCAACACAAATGAACATAGAACCACAACACTCGACATACTCTGCAAAGAGTTTCCATTGAAAGGTAGGAGGGCCGACCAATGCATCGTCTTTATCCCGCTGCTCAAAGCGCCCTGGGTTCCAAGAAATGCAAAGGTGTTTCGAAAGACAAAATTGGGTTATGAAAAGGAACATCTCCAATTAGATGAGCGAAATAACATCCAGGCAGTTGTTCAACACTTGCAAACTGTGTACCATACTGTAAAATCACAATGTTCCGGTGTGGGAATGTCATGTATATATATATATTAATATATTGTATATTATATATAGAGACAAAGAGAAAAAGAGAGAGAGATTCGTCTTCTTTTGCTAGTGCCTATGGCATCCTATTATATCCTATTCTGGTTATAGTTTTGCTGCTCTTTTTTTGAGACCACGCTGCGCCGCTCTCGCTCGTTTTCCAGAGCAGCAGGGGAAAAACCGGCCTGACATAAAGCATCGAGCCCGTCTTGCCCTTGCTTTTGCTCACATCCAGGCGTAGCTTCTTCTTTTTCTGCATGGAATCCACGGATGCGATCTGACCATCGAGCCTCAAGTGCTGCGAGAGCTTGCCGAGCTTCTTTCTTCCCATCAAACAGAGATGACAGTGGTTGGAACACCAGCAAAACTGCGAAAACCAACGGCAAACAGTTGACCCAAAGAACATGTACCGCAAACACCCGCGCCATGCCACGAGTCCAAGGTATTGTCGATGACTTCTGCGAAGCTGAACACTTCCTTGAGGCCTGGATGTGAAGGGCTTGACAAGGAAAACCATGTATGAACATATATATTTGATGGACCGTGAACTTGGCCAAACTCTGACACACAAAAGTGACCCCCAGTGTGCACCAAGCATTGCTTTGCAATAGAAAATCATAGAACATCTCATCGACTTGAAATAAGGACCCCCGGCAACACTGGGCGCCAAGCATGAAGGGAATGTAAGAGAAACACCGGTTTTGACCCCACATCACCTCGTCGGTCGATTTCTCAGGCATCCAAAGCATCCGTGTCCTCCGTGTCCTCCGACCATCCTCTGGTCACCAGCGTCCCGACGGATCGGGACACCGAGTCCTTTTCTTTCGGCCTGGCACCTGCTGCATGAGGTTGGGCAGAAATTGACCTGTCTTTCCATAGCCGGGAATCTCCTCCACCAACTTCTCCAGCGGCAAACTCTGCCCACCTTGGCTCATCCTCGGCGCTTGAGGTAGACAAAAGATGTTCATCGTTGAGGCAACGCCAATAAGCAACAGGACATTTCGATAGGAAAAACAGGGAAAGTGACTCAAATAAGTATAGAACACAACATCCAACATATACTGTACACATCAGATTTATCCGATCACATCGGACAGCGGCGACTGGAACGCCCATGATTGTTCGAAGGTATTTCTGCTGATTTCGGCGACCGATTCCAAGGGTTGCTCTTCCAGAATTGACCAAGTTGAGAGTGAGCCGAAACATGTCAATATCCATATTATATATATATCGTATATATTATATATGTAATATATGGCTTGCAATAGCTTGCAGGTATAGCCTGAATTGATGAACACTACTACGCAGATCTGCTCAAACCTGTCTAAAACTTTTCGACCCGCCTCATCACAGGTTGCTTTTCTCCGAACAAAGACCCTCCAAATTCTCATAGCTTCCCAGAAGCGAAGCAACTTGCAACTTGCAACAAGTTCACTTCTTTAGCAACACCTTGCATACCACTGCAGAGCAACAGAACAAGTGCAAGAGTAGGAGACTGCACAGCTGAAAAGCTCATCCCAAAATCCTTCTGAGCATCTGTTTGTGGACCTTCTTCAGCACCGATTTCAGGTTTCGGTCCAGCACCTCACGGCAGCGTCTCAGCTGGGTACCTGCCTGGGTGAGCTCAAACTTCCGCATGAAGTCCTTAGGTCTGAGGATCCACTGGTGGACAAATCAGAGTGCGATTTGTCCAAACCTTTCAGAGTTGGATGGCAGGTGTTGGAGGCTGTCAAGAAAAAAGGGTTTCAATCACATGCCCACTTTGAAGCGCAGTAGACTCATTGATTCCTTCCCATTGACATCATCCAACTTCTGGATTTCGTAGAGGGGCGGGCTCAACTTAGCATGAGGAACATCCAAATAAAAGGAACAGATCGTGGGATGATCCTGAAAGACTGCCCTTCCCACCCAGGCACGGCCCCCTGCTTGGTGAGTGCGATGGGTGCCAGGTCAGGGTTCTTCATCATGAAGTCCTCGTTCGGGACATTCATCTCCTCGTTCGCGCACCAGCCGTTCGGGACGACTCGGCAGAAGCGCGCGAGAGATTCCCGGCGGTTCAAGGGCCGAAATTGCCGAAACGTTCTCCCCATGGGGAGAGGTCGAACACCGATGTTCGACCTGACTTCCAACCTGATAGCGATGGCCTCCAAGCACCAAAGAAACACATATCAACATCACTGCTTGGGCATGAGCTTGTGAAACTCAAACTCACCATCCAAACATGCAGCTCCATCCAGTTCCAAATTGTCATTTGGTTTACTGTACCTATTTTTGTTGAACAACACACGAAACGAGTCAAACAACGGCCACTTCCCCAAGATGTTATCATTCCCCTATACAGTGATACAGTGTAGATGCTCAGCTGAAAGTCTTTCCACCCCCACTGAGCCCAACCAAAAAAAGAGGTCCGAAAGCCAGAGACAATTCTCGCTTTTGGGAAGGGGAACGTCTCTCCCGATGCCACCTTCTCTCCCGATGCTCTTCCGCCCACAACTCTGCGATACTAAGTATGCTGAGACCGCCAGGCATCTGAGATGGCGCTTTCCAGGCGTTTGGTGGCCATGGGCCAATTCTCTTTCTTCAACTCACACAGCCCCAAGCCCAGCCTGGCGACAGTGACGGGAGTGACGAAGAAGAGATTTGCGTGCCGAGAATGCCAAGACGAAATCGAAACGGCTTCGGCCGGTTTCAGAGTTAGTGTGAGGTGAACAGTTTTCTGGATGGGGAGGAGACATGCAGGAATTTCCATGGGGATCTCCTGCTGAAATACATGAAAGGACCAAGCTATAGCTCCTTATGACCAAAGTTTCGGTTTGAACAAGCTTTTTGGACAGGACGTGTCTGCAGTATAGTATATGAATCATCCATATGGCTTCCAGCTAAAATGTTGGTGATCTAGTACCTGATGTTGAAACATGTTGAAACTAACCCCCTCCCTCACAAAGTGAAGCATCACATTCAAAACAACCTGACCAACGACCCTAAAAACCTGTTTATTGTCTAATTACACCAATGTCAACATCTCGTACTCCTCCAGCCCGTTCTACGCCACAGTTCCATCCTCACCACCAGGTCGTTGCACGTTGCGTCCTCCTCACCACCAGGTTGTTGCACCAAGATCTCACACCTCTGGACCCAATCCCAGGTCTCGGATGGTCTTCCCAGGTCTCGGATGGTCTTCGTCTCACCATGTCTAACCCAGTCAAGTCATCAGTCAAGCAGCAAGGTTCTGGCCCGATAACTGCCAGCTGTGGAGTCGCCCTTTCCGGCCATCGCTTTCAACAGCTTCTCGCGAGTCTCGCAGGTCACGTCGCCTCGCGGTGTTGGTTTGCCGCGGCGGGTAAAGCTATGGTAGCTTCAGTTGGGAGTCGGGTCAGTGATTCAGGGGGTGCCGCAGGCTGAAGATAAGCCTGAGTACTCTGGAAAGCATTATCATTTCCCATGAAAGACTAGGATTCTGAAAGTCTTTTTGAGGTTTGGGCACTTCTCACAGGAGGCAATGGATAGAACCAGGTGGAGATTTGGTCCAATGAACGTGAGCCTCTGACATGCCAAGAATGAACTACAGTACATCCAGGCATGCCTGTGGAAGGAGACGGGCTTGGTGGCAGCCAAGAAAAAAAACAAAGTCACTTGTCACAGTGTCATCCCAGGTTTTTGCATTCCAAGATGCCATAGGAGTTCTCATCTGACTCCACATCATTGAAAAGCTCCTTCCCATCATCATCCAGCCACTTTGGTGCGTCCATTCCTTGCTTGCGCGGCTGTGCAGCCGCAAGGCCCACCAGCACCGGAATCGCCACCCATGCCCGTCGCATGGCGCGCCTTTCCCGCGAGTCCCCCCGCGCGTCCGCGCGGGTTCCACGGCGCGAAGGGAGCCGTGGGGCCGTGGGGCCGAAGCCAAACGCTGCAGGTCCGGCGGAGGTGCCGAAGCCCAGGCGCGGCCATGGTTTCGATGTCCAACTTTGGGGAGCAAGTTGGACTGGACTGCAACTTCACAAGTTCGACATCCGCTGCATGATGATCACAAGTAATTAGGTGCATCCGAATCCATGGGCAGTTGCAAGCGTCGGGCGCATCCAACTTTTTCAAGGGTCCAGGGGAAGCGTACAATAATGCGGGGAAACTTTCCGGCGAGAATCGACCAAGGATCCACCAACCAGTTTGGTCGACGGGTGGAGTGATGAGCTTGACAACTTGAGACAAGGATGAGACACTTCAATGATCTCCTGTTTGGCTGTGGGTCATAACCAGGATAGCTTGGCTGACCTACCTGGGAGGTCGTTCGGTACATGGTGGACTGGTCGGGAGGCACTCTGCTATCGCCAGCCCCACCAGGCGCCCCACGCAACGAGTAGACCCAAATAGATACAGCCACAGCAAAATGTTTGTGCGCGTTACTGTTCGCTGCTTTTCTTGCTGTGAGTCAAAACCAAGACCCTGTAGAAACCGGAGAACTCAACAAAAAAGCTTCGTCAACCCCGCCATCTTCGTCAACCCCAATCCCGATCTCAGGCCCTGCTCGTGACGGTTCGCTCGATCGTTTCCAGCTTCGTCCCCGGACGTCGGTGCCGCCCACGAAGGTGCTCTCCGCCACCCGCTTCGAGGGGCCTCGGACGGGTTCGGAGCGGAACAGGAAGTGAAGTGCATCGCTACGTTCGGAACAGGTGCCTTACTAGTAGTAACAAGGTTCGCTACTGGAAACAAGTGCCTTACTAATAGTAACAATAAACATTTAATTAGAATTGTAATTACTAGCAAAGGAATCTATGGAGACCTCCCAGAAACCCCCTGGAAGAAGGAAAAAACATACACGTTCATATCTTGGAGGAGGAGCCTTTACTTTGAGGCATGGTCAACTAGAATCCACATGGACATGCGAGAAAACAAAAAGAACGCAGCTTTTGGCTGCGGAAGCCGAGAGAAACTCATTTATTGCAGCTGGTCTCATCTAGTCACATCTGGTCACTAGGCGGTGGTTTATCGCTCTAAAACATTAAACTTCGGCCCATGTAATGACCGACACCCAAACTGGATTGGTGAATATCTTCAGAACAAATCTCCGTAGTCCGCTCATGGTCCAGGGTGCTTTGCCTGTGCTGACCTTAGGTTGAGAACCAAGAACTGCGGTGACCTAGATGGCAAAGGCAATGTGATGGAATAGCTGTCGTTGTTGGTTCGCAGAATCTACAAAACACATCAACACAAATTGTTAGTTTGTTCCTTTAAACAACATGAACAGATTATTGGATCAGGGCATTCGTACATACAGCTGCGAGGTCTTCAATCTGAGGTCTCACAGTCTTAGATCATTCTATAATCATAGCCAATAGAATTGATTGTGTCACTCTACCTGGCCACTCTTTCGCAAGAATGTTTCATGAAAAAAAAACACAAAAAAAACAGCCCAAAGGCACACAAATCCATAGTTGGAAGGTCCAAATAATCGTGCCTGTATACAGGATGTATTTTCATATATGTTCATTACATGTCAACTTTCCATGTTTTGATCGTTTCGACTCACCCACATGGCACCCACGCCGAGGGCGTTGACGGTACCAAAAGTGACTGGCAAAGAAAACCGGTCGTCTTCAAGGGGCTACTCAAGGAGACTTGCCCCGGCTCTGACTTGTTGCCACTGGAAGGGTCCTGGATTGCGGTGAGCCTTTTCGGTGAACTTTTTAGTAACCACACGACCCATGGGGCAGGTTTTATGCTATAACATGTAAGGACTCATGTACGGGGTAGTTGAAAAGGGATCAATGTAAGCATATACTCCATGCATGGTGCATGAAGTGTTTGGAGGTTCAGTGAGTCCGTGTATGTCAAGACTCTTCCACTATCAACTGTGCACATGCAAGCAGTGAGGCGTAGGATTCCTAGGCCAGAACCCGCAATGGCCTAGATTGTGTATTGCTGGACATGTCAACCATTGGAGGTTAGTATGGGTCTATCTCAAAGCAAGACACAAAATTGGAGGTGAAAAAGACACCTTCGTGTTTGTGTCTTCTCCGACCGCTTGCTTTTGTTTTCCCATCTGTCTCACTACTGGTCATATTTGGTTCAAATGATTCGCGCAACCCATGGGTTTCTCCTTCAAACTCTTCTGAGAGACCAGAAGTCATGCTGTCCTCAAATGTTCGTAGCTACTGTATCTTCCCTCATGTACCCGCCTTTGGTAGGCTATTCAGATCACAAATCTCGTCAGAATCAAAGCGGAGCGCTGTAACACCACAAGTGGAAGGCCAAACGGAAGGACCAATCAATCGAAATTATTGGTCGCACCTGCTCTCAAACTCCATACCCACTGTTTGAAGCAAGGGGTCCAAGTATATTCTACTGGTAATTGATTGTATAGATTATGTACCTTAATCGACGCTCCCAATCTTCAACAAGGACACATTGACACAGGTCATTTCCATCCCCGAAAAGTAGAAGAACACGAGCTTGTTCCTCAGTCGACCAGCCGAAAAAAAATAAAAATAAAAGAAAAGAAAGGGAAACCACAACACAACTCGGGTTTGCTTCAGAGCCTTCAGTCAAACCCGAACAAGACTCTCGTCACCCAACAAATAGCAACCACATGCACCAACCAATCGCCAAGTACCAATAGTTGGAATTTGGGAATGGAATAGCAACCAATCCCAAAAACATTCCATTGGTCCAAACATCCAAATACAAGCCCCGACATGCTCCATCCATGCGGCGACCTTGCTCTTGAACCTTCGCCGCGGTCCTGGACCTCGTAGGTCATGGCCGCCCAACGTCCCTCAGGTGGGAAGACGTCCGAGGGGGGGATGTAGACCACGCGCCTCGGCCCGCAGGGGGGGGGCGCCTGGATAGGTGTGGAACCAAAAAGCCGCAGGGGTGGGTTCTGCAGCTCAGGTGAAGCATATTGAAAGATTTGCTATGTGTAAATGTGTATGTTTTGTCCAGAATTTGATGTCGTAGTTATGCTTGTATCGTCAACTGTGACAATTTCATACAATTTCTGCTTTTTCATCTAAAAAAACTGCCAAAAGGCAGACATTTGGCATAGGTTGGAAGATCCAGGTACATCTTTTTAATATGGGTAGAGCATGGTCCCAAAAAACTACTTCAACTGGCGAGGAATACGGATGACATGCGCCTCCCAGTGCAAGTCCGGGGCAGGACCGACTCCCAGGGGCTGGGCATCACTGACTCTCAACCTTTTGGGAGTCTTGCCCCTGTTTGGACAACAACAGATGTTCATGGCTTCACCGACTTTCCCCTTGGCTGGCTCTCCCTCCCTCTCGGTCTCCAAGCCCTAGAGGATCAGTGACTCGGAAGGGCAGCTCGTAGTCCTCCACCAATGATCAATGGGTCGATTGAATACCACGGGCCGTATGGTCTAAGGGAGGTGAGGTGAAGCAAGGCCGGAGGGCCCCACAAATGCCAAATGTCAGTAACTAGACCTCCAAAAGGATCCGGAGATGACAACCAGTCTGGTAAATCAACTTTTGACTCATCAACTGTCTATGACATCCTTGAAGAAAAACACATCAACCTCTCTCTCTCTCTCTCTCGCGCTCTCTCTCTCTCTCTCCCTCTCTCTCTCCCTCTCTTCTTTCCGTCTTGCCCTCCTTGATCGAGGTCGCCGCATACTTCGGATCGGTGCCATAGGTCCGGAAGTTCTGCGAGGTCTCATACCTCTCGTGGACTCCGGCGAGATCACCGGGAGGATGTTGATTCCTATGGTCCTATAAGACAATAAGATGTTTTTTTTGCATGTACAAAGGAGATATTTGCATCTGATGTGGCATGTATATTGCCAGCCGCCGGGCCCTGTCGGGTCACCACTACTGCCACTGTCGGGAGACCTGTCGAGTCGGGTGATGGTATAGAGCGGGTGCCAACGTGTTTCCAGCAAAGAAGAGCTTGGTCAAGACAAACTAGCAGCCGCTAGCCGCGGGTCGCAGGCCTCTGGGTCGACCCATGCTTCAGTCGAATTTTGTGACACTCGCAGTCGCGAAGTCTTTTTGATTTGGATCACCCTGCAAGTGGAAGACTTTTCTTTACGGAAAGACTATGAAAAGGAACACGTCGTGCTGGAACGTTCGAGCGTCGAGTCAAAGAGCTCTCGCGGTGTCGACGTCCGACCCGATCGCCGTCTTTGTCGGGCGCACAGGCTGCCACTGGAGGGCAAGGAAGTGATGAGATACTGGAGCTCGGCACCGTTCTCCTGACACCGCGGCGGCTCGCTCGTCACAAGACATCAACTTCTGGAGATCAAAACATTCAGAGAATGAGATCTATGCAAGGATGATGTCATTGAGTCTATCGGGGAATTTTAATGAGCAACTCAAGCAACGCAAGCTCCTCATATCCAACGAGTGTGCAAACTGTTGCTTGACCTCAGCCAGAGCTTGCCATTGCAGCGGCATTGACCCATTGACCACTGTCACACCTCCCATTGAACACTGAAACTTTACGCCACCCAAAGGATACTTTATAGACCCCCCTGGAGATGTATTTGCCAGCCAATAACCACCCAAACTGGGTGGTGCTGTGGTGCTGGAGCTGAATTGTTACATGTCCTACTTCAAACGGAACAGGCTTTAACTTTTCACACCTCTGCATCTTGGCCTTTGATGGTCTTTGACTGGGTACAAGACGAAAACGAGGATGTCGTGCAGCGAGGAAAACAAATACCAGGAATCTTTAAGGCCCCAAAGGGGCTTGACTGACCATGTATCGACATTGATCATTGGATGATACTTGTTCACGTATCTGATCTATAACTCAAGCAGGGATTAAAACACCATGAATCACGTCTTAACTCCCGCCGCTGCAACAGCTAGAGTCTAGGCATAATAATTAACTGATGGTAAGCTCGGACTTGGAGATCGCTCACGGTTGAACGCTCAAGTCCCAGTTCGTCCACAATTTGCTGAGCACCGTGGCACTGTGGGTAAGGCTTTGCCCGCTTCAATGGGCAGGAAGATTCTATCAAAGAACAGGAGCCAATTTTCTGCGCACTTCCTTTGATGGAACAGACCTTGACCCAGCCACACCGAGATTGACGTGTGTGTAATACAATCAACATGATTGGCCGTAAAACCTCCACATGCATGTTTAAATCAATCTCTACAAGGCACATCAAGATTAAAAGTTATTCCCTCTGAAGAACCCTTTATATATATATATATATTGGATCATAGATGACTTCGTCTCTTTACCACACAACACAACTCAACACACCAAATCTGGCAGTCCGTCTATCTGCTCCTCACCCTCCAGGGCCGATGTTGTACTGGGTAGGCAAGCTAGCGTGACCATGAACACGAGCTGAACCCGTCCTAAACTGCCTGTGATACCACAAAACCAAGGTCAGCTAGCAGGATGAGAACAGAAAGATCTCCGTGGAAAAGAAATAAACGCGTCTCAAACAAGGTGGGCGAGTGGCCCAAACAAAACAGCAGCCAGGTGGGCCACAGTCTAATAACCCGGATGATACTAATTATTCACCTGAGCCACCTGTTCACCTGAGCCACCTGAGATTGCTGTCTGTTTCGAGTGAAACCCGTATATTATCTCCGAAATCTTCTCAACATTCAATAGGAGTCTCCATTCAATGTGGATGAAACTGGAATCTCAGCAAGCTCAGTAATTCAAGGTAGAAAAGGGGTATGATCAATCGGTTCAAGCAGAAACACATGCATTTCTGGAAATTAAGTATCAATGAATGGGTTTAGACTTCAGGGAAAATCTGCCGGAAAACAATGCTTTCTGGGGTGAAAACCATGGTTTCCTGTAGATTTTCCCTTGAACACATTCATTGAAAGTATCTGAAGGCAAAGGCAAAGGGCAACTTGAATCAATTTGTCGGTTACGGCGTCCTTGAATGTTGATCAGCTTGATGCCTCTGAAACACTCGCATGAGTTCAATTGGATAGGGAGCATGGTGCGTTGATTGACAATTGAAGCCTTCTGCAAAATACTTGGTATATCCGAATCCCAAAACGATGCGAACTTATGGCTCTATTCTGACTTAACGACTCCGTCTTTCAAACACCTTCTGCGGATGACTTTCATGTTCCTTATGAACCCCCGAAATCGAAGAAACCCACCAGCTGAGTTCTTTCTTTTGGGCGACATGTGCCCCAGCAGTGGGCTGGCCGCCTGTCCGAGGCGCGGCGGTGGCTTCCGGGCGCCCGCGCCCGCGGCCACCGGGCAGGCGGTATGCCGGGCCACCGGATTGCTGACGGGTGCAGCGGGACGGTGGAAGATCAAGGAGAAGCCATCCAACCCGAGCTGCAAATGTTTTTTTTGTCAGAAAAGGGACACCTTTCTTTGCAGGATTGGTATTATCCATCAATGTTGAATCGGAATTATGGAGGTAAGGGACCAGTAACAAAAACAAACATATATTATATGTGCTCATAAATAGATTGTATGGGATAGATATAATAGAACGAAAGAATGACATTGAGAATTGTTGTATTATCTCTCGTGATGACTGGGGCTGGTGAGCAATATACTCAAAGGACCATCTATGGACTATGGATAAAGAACTCTTGTTTTCTTTTGGGGGGGTCAACAGTGCGTGAATAGCACCCCAAGCAATTATGGGTCAACAGTGGCTGAGGGGGATTCAGGGAATGAAGGCTATAGGTGTTTCCGTCATCGGAACTCCTGTCGAACTGAAGCAGACAGATCAACCCAAACAAAAAGAAGAGCAGTACCTCTACCCTGCACAACAAAAAAGAGCCAAACATGTTTTGATATACTGTATGACTGTATGTCTTCACACATAGTTCGTTCTCCACACCAAACACCCAAGAGCTTCGCGTCTTTCGCGCCGAGTTTTTCTCCCCACAAGCCCACCGGACCGCCCGGTGGGAGTTGGGTGAAACTCCGATCTTTTTCCGCCAAAATCTTGTTTTTTGCAGTTCTGGCCACTTGGGCCACTTGGGATGCTTATTGTTTCTCCTGGAAACGTGGAATACCCCAGCCGGCACAAGAGTTGGGGGCTGGGAAGTCTAGCCATGACAAGTCGATGCTTGCATAGAACGCCAAACAACACCATCAACAAAAGAATACACCTGCAGGATCATCAAAGATCTACGTCTGGTTCCCCTGGTCCCACCTGGAATAGAGGATCGGAAAGATGTTGTCGATATCGGCCCCAACCCGCACCAGGGCACACGCCTTGGGGGGACGAGTTCGGACACTCCGACATGCGGAACGGACGGACGAGAGGAGGACGGGTTCAGTGGGCTTGGGCGAGGTTTCGGTGAAAGAAACGCGGAGGCCAAAGAGAGCTTGCCATGACGTTTCTCTATAGTTCTTCAGTACCTGACGGTGCCGTGCCGTTGCTGCCGAGAAGAAAACCTGGATCATCGAAGGGAACACATGAATGCCTTGTTTCTGGAAGAAGAAAGGCCGTGAAACGCGTCTTTTCCCAGCCCTGTTTCAGACCGGCCAAACTCCGGTGAAATCGACAGTCCAAGACATCGGCTGTGGATGAGCTGTGGATGAGCTGCTCTTTTACTCTTCTTTAAATTAAGAAAAATATGTAGCGTACCATATCTATACAACGTTGGCATATCCCTCATTGTCTGGAGAAACACAGACTAGTGAGCTGCTCAAATTGCAATGTCGCTGACCTGCACTTGGACGACCCCTTCACTGAGCCTCCAAGCCCAAAGTATCCGTAACATGGCGTCTATTCACCAGCCCCGTTTGGGGCCCCGTTGCTGTGAGCCAAGGGTAGCGATATTGCCCCCGACACAAACAGACTAATTAGTGTTTCAATGCTCCAGTCTATATACAGTTCATATATCATCTCAGAGTTGGTGTATTTGTGGGTGGATGACATGCTCTGGTCGCCCTGCCATCAGTCGTGTTTGAGTTGAATGATTTGGCCCAAATGCATCTGGTGCACGGCCATTCAATAACCAAACACGTGACACGTGTTCAGACTTCTGGAATACCTCCGCAATTGCGTCCACTCTCTTTTGAGTCTCACAGCTTCTTTTTTGGCGCGGTTTCTGCTGTGGCGCCACCGGGAGTGAACAGGTGGACCACGGTGCTCGAAATTTGATCCAAAGGGAATTCTCCAGCGATGAGGACTTCGGGAAAGCTGTGTCCTGCAAAAGGCCCGGCGGCCCATGCTGTGTGCGGGTACTACAAACAAAAGGGCGCTGTGTCCAGCGCTGGTGCAGAAAAAGAGTAGCAAGGTCCAGTTCGCCACTAGTAGCGATGCCCGGAGCTCCGTTCATAGGCGATTGCCCTTGGTTTCTCGCAGCGATTCCCGGAGTGCCAAGGACTGGAGAGTGAGTAGCTGCTGGTGAGGTCGAATGGCCTTCGCAGAAACCGAGTTCTCAAACGAGATCCCCCCAGTTGGTGCGACCTCGCCCATTTTTTTCGCCGAAGAGTCTGAAGACTTCAGACTTGGCTGGTGAGGAATCCAAGCTCTTCGACCAAAGCATGGAGGGTTGACATAATACCTCTATTTTGTCCACCAGGGTGCCAGGTCCAGGTGCCAGGTCCGGGTGCCAGGTCCCGCCACAGCCCGTTCGTTGGGCATGTTCCGACTGAAAGGGATCCCTGTGGTCCTGCCATCATCATGTCCTTCAAGTGGTAGCCTCCATCCCTCAGCTCTCTGGGCTGAAATCCTGAGCCGATTTCAGATTGAAAGCGGAGGAGGGCTGCCAATCCATGGCCTCCCAAAACCTGCCAGTTCAGCTGCCAGACCCACTGGGAAGATGCTCAAAACCAAATGATACATGAAATATCATGAAATTGTATGAAATTGTAATGTGTCATTGTGTCATAATCATTTTTTGAGCCATGCTCCATCTGAAAGGCTCGAAGTGTCACCAAACCAATCTCTTTAGGGCTTGGGGACCAACACCCCGCTCTTCCACTTCTTAATCCATTGGTCACGCCAGTAGCCTACAGGGCCCACAACAAAGCACCTAACAAATCCACAAGAACCAAACCCCAACGAATCGAACCTTTGCAAAGAGGGATTTCTTCCAACCTGAAAAGCACCGGTGTCACATCTCTGAGGGGTCAGGCTGAACCAACGAAGTGGAACGAAGAAAACACTCCCTGAAATCAAATAAGAAACGGCCTGCCAAAGACTTTGGAAGATGATCTTGCTACACTCCCTGAAAACCCCGACGGACTTGGATGGCACCCACTGTTTGGTTCGGAACATATGGTGCTTTCGGAGCACAAATCCTTTACCCACCTCTCCGCACCAAAAGAGTTGCTCCTACTAGACCGTGTTTCATTGAAGTCACTTCTTCGAGAAGTCACTCCTTTTCCACAGGATCCTCTTCACTTGGATCTTTTAGATTGAGGAAAACAGTATCGTCAGTGGTTCACCAGTCTCCCGGATCTCAAAGACGATCATCTGAAACCACCCGACGAGAACATCCGCTGAAGGATGATATTGCTTCCTTTCTTCCGGCTCCGATGAGAGCGGCTCCGTGGAGCCAAGAACAACCCAAACCTCATCGCGACCTTCCGAAGTGCGACGTTCGCGTTCCGTCCGACGTCCGCGGCTCAACAGGCTCCGCCTGCTTGGGAGAGGTCTTGAACTGTAAATCCCATGGCTCGAAGTTGCCGGGCACCCAGAGTGAGAAGCTCCTGCAGTAGGGCTCCGTTGGAGACAGTCTCAGTCTGAGACCCATTGCATCTGCAAGGTACAAAATAGATGCCACCATTGGCTCTGAACCACCCCAATGTATGCAAATATTTGCCATAACATGCAGTGACGAGTGTCTCGGTCATAGTGGCTTTGTGTCTCTTTGACATGTTGGGGCTAAGAGGAGTCCTTCATGACCTGACAACACCGAGCCCTGAGGAATGAGGCCCCACTGTAAAAGTACTTGTATCAATTCTAACATCAGTCTGAGCCTTGACCATCAAGTTTGGCCTTGAAGATCAAAAAGAAAGGCATCCACAACAAAATTGAACAGCCCATATGGTGCCCTCAAGGTTTTCACCTCACGGCATGATTTGAGCTCCACTCCTTTGCTGTGAACCCAGCATCTTTCCTCAGCTTCGAGCCGCTGCCGAATCAACATTTATGGATATGCTAGTGCACACACCCACACGCAACTTTGCTGACATCCGTGACATCCATGTGAGGTTTGCCTCGGCGGTCAATTTGATGGCAAGTGAATCTCCTCTATTTTGACGTTAAACAAAGTCCTTAATCAATTCCTTGGTACTCACTCCTTGAAGCGCTTCTGTTTTGCATCGCCATCACGTGTACAAATCTTGGGACTTCCTGCAACAGTCCTCTGGATGGCCAAAGGTGCAAGGCCTCTTGCTGCACTGACGACGCGTGCGAATGACCCTTTACTGAGACCCACAAGGGGTGGTTAACGGACACCCCCTAACCGCCCTAACCTCTGAAGTGGCTATCAATAGACACCCCTTAGGGTGTCCTGGTACTGGGATCGGTTTGTTCAGACCTACACATCGGACTCCCAAGTTCAGCCAACCGACACAGCCCCCCCACTTACGGTAAAGCGGCGAACTACACCGGTGATCTCGCGCAAGTTCGGTGCGTCTCCGGTGGCAGGCCCTTCCCAAGTAATCTCGAGGGCTCGCCACCCAGCATCGCCAAGCATCAGCTCTTCTGGTGTCCATCCAGCCTCTACCAGCTCGGTCGCCCTAAAGCTACAGCCTCGTAGGTCAGCTGCCTAGCGCGCAAGGACTCCCCAACAAGTCCAAAGGAGTGGGTTTGATGATGTTTGATGAGCGAGCTGTAGCTGTGAGCTCTGTGGCCCCGGCATCTTGGTCACTCCCTATACCCTGAGAAGTTGATCGACGGTCAACCCTTCACAGGGAGTACCAATGTTGAAAACTTCATGGCTGACCAATGTTGCTTGATTTACCATCACATCCATCCGAGTTTCATCCTAACTCAAAGAATGGACTCAGCAGAACTGCTGCTTTTGGGTGGCCGTTCCAAAACTGTTGGTGTTCCAAACGAATCTCCGCCGTCCACTTCTCAACTAGCTGAATATGCATGCAATTGCATGCAGCATAGCCAGGGTTCCTTCATGTTACAACGCCTGGCGTGATGACCCTACCTCCCTGTCTTCGCGGCCAGGTAATGACGAACACTCTTCATAGCTACAGGAGGCTCCACATTCGTATCGACAGAAATCGACAGAAGCCTGTGCCGACTCAACGACGTCACCGGTCACTTGGCCTGGTAGCCCAGGGACCTCAACACGTCAGCGCCACAACCCAGATCCTGAGATGCTTTTGGGTGAACGGAAACTCTGTGGCAGCTTGCAGCCAATCTTTTTCCGCAGGAATTTGGCGGAAAGAGCCCTGTAGAAGGGGAAGGAACGAGTGAGGCTCTGAGGCGCGTTTGATTTTGTACTTTTGTGGTTGCTTTAGTGGGCCAACCTCCACTTCTAAACTAATGAGCCTACTCAGGGATGGTAGATCAAGCTGTGATACACTAATATGGACATATATGGACATGAGTAAACGTCAACTGTGGCCTGCCGAAAAATACAGTGATCATTACATAGTAGATCATAGTAGGATATCGGGATATCCTTGTTCTGTGGTTTCAAATTGATTTCTTCCTTTTGGTGGAAGACGCGTCGCGTGGCACATCGGGGTGACGCTGGTTCTACGTCTGTGTCATCCGTTCTGTCTGGTCCGAACACAACCAGGTGATTGGATTCGCGGCTAGTGGGTGATCAACATATATATATATATATCATGAAAGCAAGCCCTGAAAGCCCAACAAAATGTCCAAGACCCATCTTCTCTCTGCCCCCCTGCAATCTCCTGGAATTCTGGTGCTGTGCAGCCAGCTTCTTTCAGGTCGGCTTTGGAATAGCCTCTGGCAAAAGGGCTGGTCAAAATGTGCTGTTCAGATATCAAAGATCAGGGGATATCAGGGGAGAGTGAGCTGAGTGTATCAAAAAGGAAACAAATGAACAAACAAATAGTAGCCTTGCAAAACAAAGACAAAGCACACTCTCTGCAAATGGGCAAATTATGAACGGGCTTCATACTTTTCCCAACCTTTCATCAAATGCTCGAAACACACGTTTCCTGCATGTAGCTGATCAACCTGTTTAATTAGCAACTGGCAACCGCTCCCAATGAATCTCCAGCTCACCGTGGCATTCGCCCCGCATGGCGGCTGACTCTTCAATCTGCGATTGCCGTCCCCCAAATCGGTCGCTCACGCACCCAAGAGTGCTCGCTTGGCAGGATGCACAAGTCCACGATTCTCCTCCAAAGCCTTGAGCATGGCACTTTGACTCTTCTCACTGGCTTTGATATCATCGCGGTTGGCCAACTTCCTCAAAGCTTCGGACATGCCAACCTTGTCAGCCTTCGCTAAGACCGTCGCCTGCAGCTCCACCTCCTCACCCTTGAGCGCCTTGGCTTTCACCACCTTTGCCGCTCCATCTGCCCTTGGGCGGCCACGCGCGCGTTTTGGGGCATCGGCTGCAGCCTTTGTCTTGGCTTCCTTTTCCATTGCCTTGGACTCCTTGGCCTCCGACAAACGCGGCTTCTTTGCTGCCGGCTCTTCAGCACCTTCACGCGGCACGGGCACGTAGGACTTCATGGCTTCGTCATAGGCTTCCTTCTTGGCCTTGTATTCATCCTCATAGATCGTCTTCTCTTCTGCACTCAGCGCACTCCACTTGGCAGATGCCAGCTTGGTCACTGCGGTGATTGGTTGACCAGCGGTCTCCTTTTGGAAAGCCGCGCGGTGCTTGGCCAGGAAGCAACCATAAGCGCCTCCAGCAGGGCGCTTCGGGGCATCTGGGTCTTTCTTCTTCTTGCCATCCTTCTTGCCCTTAGCTTTGCGCTGCTTCTTCTCGCCTCCGGCTTCCTCGAATGCCTTCAGGTCCGCTTCATACTTGGCCTTGGCAGTCACGTACTTCTCCTGATAGATGGCTCGCTCTTCTTCACTCAAAGCCTTGAACTTGGCCGAGGCCAGCTTCGTAATCTCCGTCACAGGCTTTCCTTGAAGCTCCTTCTGTAGCTCCGAGCGCTTCTCAGCTAAGAACTGTCCAAAAGCACCACCTGCAACCTTCTTTGGCTCGACCAAGGCCATGTCAAATGCGAGGAGTACGGGGAATCCGGTGGAAGAAAAAATGGCTCAAAGGCTTGAGTCTGTGATTTACCGCGAACACAAAACAAAGCTGGCACTTCGTCCACCTATATAGGAATTCAAAGCAACATATCATATGAGGTATAGAAACGTTGAGATTTCTAGGATTTCCTATACAGTTGGTTCTACTGCAGTGTAATGGTAATGTATCAACTTGTACCAACCGAAGAGCGCTGAAACAAAGCACTGGCTGTCCGTGCTGAGGCCATGGCCCAGGCTGATGAGCTCTTGTGCGGGGAAGCCAGCCTCATAGAGGCCTGGCCATTCGTGCTTTCAGGCGTTTGGAGAGTCTAAAGGAGGCGCTGAGGAAAGACAAACTTTTGAAGGTAGCAGAACATGGTGTAAAGAGTTATATGTACTTGTTACTGTACTTATTGGTATCAGTGGGGTGGTCACCGACCTTTTCAGCTCCAGTATGCCGCAGAAAAAAGGGGCACACATGACCGGAGAAGACGTCTGAGTGTCGCATCAGTGTGTGCATTCTCGCGGGAGGGGTGGTGATAGATAGCTTCGTGTCTACCTCAGGTCATCTATCCAGCCGCTCAAACGCAACAAAATAGACCTCCCACCTAAGGAGGTAGGTGGGGTGAACTACCCCCTACCAGATTAATTATGTATTTATTTTTTCATCCGGTACTCCAATTATTGAATCCAACCCTGCTCGAGTGCTGGGTTCTGAAATTCAAGCCTAATAGTATAATCAGAGGGGTTTGAGCATTAACCAGAAACGATCAACAATCAGTGAGAAATGGAGTAAACAATCAAGAGGGCCTTGACCTAATCATCCGCACTATTTTGAGTCATGAAAATATATGAATGAACATTGTGTTTGGAAAGGGTGGTTCACTACTTACATATCCCTGGATCTACTTCACGTATTTGTTCTTTCCTCTCTCCCTCTCACTCTGTCTCTCTTAGCCAATCCCCATCCCTTTTGAAACTCACAGCACTCTTGTTGCTGTTTTCTTAGGTCATTTCGTAGAGCCGGCACACAACAACGCCCAGCAAGTTCAGATTCAATCCACAAAAACATGAAATTAATCAACAGGTAGTCAAGTTCTCTAAAATCTTTTGAGTTCTTTTCTCCACACTTTGCTTCCCCACACCCCTTTGCATCATGAATCTGCCTCGAGGTGAGTCAATTAATCTTACAACATTTTCTGAGTGATGTTGTATAACTTCTCATCATCAAGACAATTTAAGTAGACCCTTGGATTCAATACCTTGGGTAGGGTAGATCGGAACAAAAAGACACATCGCTAAAAATGGTGCACGAGATCCTTATGACCTACCATAGACATAGCCAAAGTGGATTCACCAACCACTCAACCCATCTCTCCTGTCCCCTCTGACTCTGGCCGGCACGAACACGAGCCCCACCTTTCAGCGGAACGTGGTGCACCAACGCAGCGGCGGAGACACCCACGGCGCGCAAGACTCTGGGCTGGTGACCCAAGCTGAGAAGCTCGGGCAAGCCATAGCCAGCCTCCTGCGATGGGTTGGATGGCTGGCTGGCTGGCTGGTTGGTTGGTTGGTTGGTTGGTGAGCTTGGCTCTCAACCACAACTGCTTGCATAAACATATAGTCTCATACAAGGATAAGGTTATCATAGGTTATCATTATCTACTTGTGGGACTGCAGGTCTAAGCATGGTCTAAGAATAAGAAACTTTCCCATTCTCTGATGGTGAGTTTGCTTTGTTTCTGGTGGAGAGGTGGTCCAAAAAAAGATTTGATTGAGTGCTACACACTTATCCAGACACTGGGAGAAGATAAAACTCAGTGGAGCAAGAATTCTGAGGTCTAGCAGTATAGCCGCTTGGCTTAGCCCTGCTGCAGCCTGGCTCTGACATTTCACTACTGGCATGGACATGGAACATGGACCATTTTCCGCCGTCTTGGGGCCAGAACCATGTCATGGTGGCCGTTTTCGACTGTGGGTCATTAAAAAAACCAGCCGACCACTAGGAGCTCCCACCAACTGGGTGGTCCATTCTGTTCATTCTGAGTGCCTCTGCCGTTCCGCTGGCGCACCCGGCGGAACGTGCGGTCCTGAAGGATCCTCACCACCGCCGACTCACCTGGCGCCCATGAAGGGCAGCGGGACCCCAGTGCGGAGGCCGTCAAGCAAAAGGTTTTTGGAATCCCAAAAGCAAAGCTTTTTCGTGTTAGAGGTGGTCAATTGCATTCATTGATGGTTTTGTCTAGAGTCTAGTGCCCTTTCTGTTTTGTCTGGTGGTTACAGCAAATTCACCGACTGAGTGGATGAGGCTTGAGGAGTTCCACAACCAATTGAAACGAACAAGCTCCATTGTAAAGAACGGATTTCCACCATTTCCGGGAGCCGTGAGACATGGTGAGATGTGTTAGATGTTTGTTTCATGTTATATGATGTATAGCCCAGTGCATCCCAGGCAAACCACGTACTATAAGGAACCAGGGATTCTAGGTCAGTGGTTTTAGTCTTTGGAACCACTGGTTACCAGCTATAGTGGTAACTGGATGCCCTGGGTAGACTATAGACAAAAGTGTAAAGCATCCAACTCTCAGTGCTCGAGTCCCCAACCATGGGCATCCATAAACCGTTGGTGCCGACTGGAGCCAAACACTTGAGGTCCTTTGCCCATGAGACACTGGGTTTTCCCATCACCCGAACCGCATGACCCCTTTTCCAGCGAAAGGGTGCATCATTGCTTTCAAAGACCCACATCTTTCTAGACGTCCTTGAGACTTGCAATGTCTTAGTGCCACAGTACGACTACACTTCACTAGACTCTTCTCTGTCAAAGCGCCAAAAGCAAGCTCCCCAGATGATTTGTCACTCCATCGCGGACGGCGCACGTCATGGCCTTGAGCTTCATCTTCCAAGGCAAATGGCATCAGCACGTCATGGATGGTTTTTTTGAGGTCTGTTGCTTCCGGATGAGAAAAAACGAGTCTCCCAGAAGGAGTCAAAGCACATTGGATGTCTGTCAAACAAAGGTCTGTTGCTTCTGGATGTCTCAATCGCTCACATTCCCGCAGCATGGAAAAAAAAAAAAAAAAACAATATATTCTGAGTCTCTGTGGTTGATGATGGGCCACGGACTTGCAGTTTGTGGGCCAGATTTCCCGTCGTTGATCCCTTCCAAAAGGAGGGTTGCTGGTGTTTGGCAGGTTCTCCAGGACTTCCTGTTTTGAGTGGAACATGAAGACCCCTGATCTTCCTTCTTTGAGTGGAACTTCTGATGCTTCCTTCACTCAGACATCACCTGGGAGGGGGCCTAGACTCGATGCCAATGCTCACATTTCTCCGGGATGAGCTGTGTAGCATGCAGCTCTCGGTTTCAATCCGAGGAGAGCAGCTTCCATTGGGCTGGCTGCGCTGTGTCCGGGGGGACGAAGCAGTCTCCGATGCTGCAAACAGTCACGGCTCAATCATTGAATGCTTCATTTGATGGGATGAATGATGGCCAGCGAAAACAAAGGACTCACAACAGCGGCTCCTGAAGAAGGACAGTTTTGCCTATTGAACATTGAGAAGACTGAGACAGAAGACAACTTTTGATATCTTGAGTGTGTTCACTCTTGTCTTGCGATGTATTGAGAAGCTGCGCAGTCTCACCTCGGTTCTGCAAATCTGTTCAACGAGCTGAGGCTTTGAAATTCACAAAAAAAAGAAAAACAACACAACATATGGATTTACCGTACCAATGTTTGGTGCATGGACATATTACCTTATAGAGCGGAACCAAAACCATCGGATGATGCGTCATGTTGCAGCAAACAGGTAATTTGGCGAGCAAAAGATACTTGTCCCAAAATCTGCCCACCAAATGTTAAAACATGTTAAAACGTGCGGTCACAAAGACCTCTTCAGAATGGTATTTCTCACCAATTACCATCCAACGGCACCCAAGGCCCGCTGTCCTTTTTGGGCATTCAAGGTCAACTACACAAGACTACAAAATGGCCTGTGCAGCGACGATACAGTGACAGACTTACGATTTAGGCTGTCCCTGAAGCAATTCAAACACAAATGGAAAAACTTTTCGGTTGATAAACTCGGGTCTGCCAAACACAACTGGAAGGCAATTTGATGGTTCTCTCACAAAAAACTGCACATCTGGATGGCCATATACTTGGTGCCCATATGAGTGTGTACTAAAATAGGGAGACCCCCCCAAAGACCATCTTTAAGAAGGGAAAAAACAACATAAAACATTGGTTAGGGGTCTTCCTATAAAAATACACACCCATATGATCAAAGTGAGCATCAGTTCATTTGATTAAATATATTTGCAGGGACAGCTTCTCAGCTACCGCCGTTCATAAGCCCAGACAACATCTCCTGGGAGTCTTTGGACTTCGATGGGTGATGAATTCGGTGTATGGGTGAAAGACTCGTGCACAACTTGGTTGACAAAAACTGAACGTGTGCATAGTATAGACTACGGTGTGGACTAGGGCTTTCCGAAAGTGGTTTGAAGAAGTTCTAGAAAACCTAGAGCACACCAGAAAACCACTACTGCACATTTTTCCAAGAACAGGAAAACTCAGATTTGTGGACCAGGCAAAGAACAAAAACAAAAGATAGGAAACCACAAACCACTTGTGGGGCTCAGTTGGAATCATCTGACGTCGGACCAGCAAGTGGTGGGGCAGATAGGGTCCTTCGATTGAGGGTCCTGCGTCACACACACACAACACAAATCACACACAAACACACAGACACACACTTAGATAAGGTTACATGCAATATCAGAATCCACGAAGAAAGGGATGAGGGAAACGCACGGCGGCTGGGTCAGCAAAACACTTGGAGTGATTGAACATCTGTTTCCAAAAGGCCCGCAACTCTCGGCAGTGGTTCAGCTGCAGTCCGCTGGGAAAAGGGTTTTGGTGAATATGAAAAAACCATGAAAGCAAACCACAGCGGTGGAGATTGGAGTGTTGTCATCAGCAGGTACACAGGGATGATCAGTCCCTGCATCTTGGTCATCTGCATAGAGCTTCGTTGGCGACAGATATGCAGTGACCCTGTCGCCCCCCTGCTTGCCTTGGAGAGAGAGAGGTTGAACATAAGCCCGTGGGAAAAGGAGACTGAGAAAAAAACCTTGGATACCGGGTGTGACACACACACGCACACTTGGGAAATGCATACTGACATGACTAGTGGTTTGCCACACGCCAGCCTAAGTAAATAAACACCCAAGAGACCAGGTACAAGGCCGTCGCACCTAGGTGGGAAGACCACGTAGCGGGTTGGAGGCCATCGTCAGTAGGTTGGCTGCATGCAAAAAAAACAGCGGTAAGAACTCACACCGCAGCTTGATTTAACGGAAAGTCTAGGTCGGAGGACATTGCATTAAGGTCGGAGGCCATCGCAAAATGGTTGGAGGGCATCACAACGGGTTGGAGGCCATCGGAAGTAGGTACTCTCCAAGGGTTCCACACACACTACTTGCAGGTACACCAGGTTGATCAGACCTGGCTTCCACCAGCACTCATAGCTTCGTTGGCATGCGTTTGCGTGATGGCCGCATGCCCCCCTGCAAGTCACCACAAAGTTTGCCGTGACTCCAAGGGTTCCACACACACGCTCCCCGTAAAAGGGAGGCAACAGGCAACAGTAAAAACTATGGTTCAAGCAAGTGTGCGGGTATGCCCTCAAAACAGACAAAAGGATGACGACATGAAAGGAGGACAAAGCAGACCGAGTGTATGTTCTTGCTGCAATGGAAGGTAACCAAGTGACCAGGGACAACCGATGAACCAAGCCTCCTTATAACAAACAACCTGGGCCACCTCAAACCTGGGTTTCAAGTACAAGTGCGCATGTACACTTAAGGGCCGGACCGATGTATGAGCAAGAGAGGAAAGAATGAGACGCCAAGACATGAAGACAGAAAGGCATGAAGCGAAAAAAAGGAAAAACACGTGTGTAAAGGGGAAAGGATGAAAGGGGCACCAAATGGAAGGATCGGAAAAAAAGCCACCAAACCTCATTAAGAAAACCTGGGCAGACCTAACCTGGTTTGGTATGCGCACTTAAGGGCAGGACAGACCCCAGTGGGTCTTGAGTAAGCTTTGGCCGCTGCGGCTGACTCATGCCATGCCAAAATGGCGGGCTACTCTAGTCCGCTATCGACACCTGCAAGACCATGCATGGCACTTCTCGGGCTCACCCGGGGCTGGCACGAGCCAGACACACTTGGCAAACGCATGCGGAAATCATTAGCGGTTTGCCACATGCCATCCTAAGTAAATAAACACCTAAGAGGTTGGAGGCCAATCACATCTTTTATATAGGTTGGAGGCCGTCGCATATAGGTGGGAAGCCTACGAAACGGGTTGGAGGCCATCGTTGTAGTAGGTTGGCTGCATGCCAAAAAAACAGCGGTAAGAACTCACACAGCAGCTTGATTTAACGGAAAGTCTAGGTTGGAGGCCATCGCAAAATGGTTGGAGGGCATCACAACGGGTTGGAGGCCATCGCTAGTAGGTAATCTCCAAGGGTTCCACACACACTCTGACAATTGTATTCAGTTAACTCAGTTCCCCAAGGAAAGGAATGGCTCAACGGAATGGCGAAAGGTCCGAGCAAGTTGAAGGTGTTTTAACAAAAGTTGACGCGTGACTGCAGAAAACTAGTTACTGAATACTTAGCAGACCTAGGAAAGGAAAGAGTGAACCGAAAGGCGAAAAGTCCGGGTACTTGAAGGTGTTTTAACAAAGGTTGACGC
>CAXAMN010022373.1:785697-815901 GCA_963970005.1 Durusdinium trenchii | reverse complement strand
CCAGAGGTTAGAGGTGGAACCCTTAGATACAGGGGGTGACACACACACACACTACTTGCAGGTACACCAGGTTGATCAAACCTGGCTTCCACCAGCACTCATAGCTTCGTTGGCATGCGTTTGCGTGATGGCCGCATGCCCCCTGCAAGTCACCACAAAGTTTGCCGTGACTCCAAGGGTTCCACACACACACACACACACGCAAAGATCTACATGTTCGAATGCGCATCCGGTGCAATGGAGTTATCAGGCGAATCATATATCATAAGGGTCCTATACTATGGGCTATGGATGGCTATGGGGTCCTAAATACTTACTGCAGAGAATTGGATAAAACAAATATATAAGATCAATTGGGCACCAGGAACCTGCTGGAACCACCACAACAGCCTTCAAAAAAAAACCGTGCTGGGTGCCATTTCTGAGTTTTTATGTGTCTTTTGCTTTTTGTCTGAACTTGTTCTCGCCCAGGTCCTTCTGAACTTGATCTGTGGCGACCTTCATCTTCTTCTCCAAGAGCTTTTCAGCCTCGATTGAGGCGGGGCCGGATGTATAGCCGCAAAATGTGCCCAGCTCCAAAAGATGACCAGTACCAGTAGAGCGTTTGGGTCGAGACCAAAAACACCAGTGCGGCGGGTGGATTGGCCAGGAGGATTTGGCTTTCCTGAAGCTCGAGCTCCTACGGCAAAATGAAGCCACCACCTGAAGCTACCGACGCCAGTCCTCAACTTCCCACCTTCCTCCATATCTACTTCTTCGCGATGACACGATGACACCACGATGACGGAGTGCGCGCCTTGCCCTCAGAGATCTTGAAAACGGAGGCCAAGACACCTGCAGGAGTGGCTCACAAGCATGGCAAAGCCACTAGAGCCACCAGAGCAGGGCAACACTGGTCCCATCCAAACGAGATAAAACTACCGTCTACTGCTGCGAAGAATTTGGGGTTGAATCCTACACGATAGAAATCGATAGAATACTTCTCCGCGATCAAGGTGCGAGTGGCTTCCCGTTGTTTCAGGCTAATTCTCCAAATCTTGTCCATCAACAGGACTTTTGAAGGAAGAAATTTGCGAAGCAGCTTATGAGAAAAACCATGGTTTCCTTGTTTCAGTGGCCTCATGAAGTGCGATCAAACGCTGGTCCGTCATGGTCTGTCGTGCCGAATTAATCTGCGAGTGGCCGATTGCGGTGATAGATCCGATGGTGCGAGTTCCAATAGGAAATTCTCCAAGGCACTGAAACATGGCATGTGTCCTATTAAAGAATGTAGTCGGTAGGTCTTGTTTCTTTTCGGTCCGAAACGCCTTGAGCCTTTTGAGCATCCTCTGCCCGGGCCGTCATCTCTGCTACCTCAGCCACAGGTGTCTCGACCCTTCTATGGGCTCGGGAGGCGTTGGTGAAGGGCGGAACTCAGCATACTCAGCGCCAGGCGGTCTTATTCCCGTCCTGACAAACAGCCAGACAGACATGATGGGCAGCTTTCATGGTCTTCAAGACACGTACCTTCTCCAAAGGCAATTCCCTGCACCCGAAAAACAAAAAACAACGCAGCTTCAATATCCCCGCTTCACCCACCTTCTCCCTCCTTCTCCGGTCCTCGCCACCCATCAAGGAGCCGAACATGGCCTGTGTGGTCTGTTGGAGATCCTCCACGGACTTGTCCAAGTACCTCCAGCCACGAGGAAGTGGTTCTTCTCGGATGCAAGAAGCAAGATGCCTTCAGCTCAACTGCATATATCAGGTGACTTCAGACGCCGGACACCAGGAGCTTTGGACTTACAAAGTCACTCCCATTGGCACACATGAGTGCCTCAATATTATGCTGCTCAAGGTCCACCAAAAACTGCCACACAAATTCACTGCCCCCTTCGTTTCACCCCAAATCGACCCTCAGCCTTCCCACTCTTTGAAGTCCCAGTTCTAATTTTATTTGTTTTAAGCGAAAGCCAGGCTGAAAAGATCCCCCTGGCTTGAGGGTCTTTTACTTAGTTGTGCCTTTCCACAGTTTTAAAGTTCCACATCATGTCGTCTCAACATGGCTCAACAGCGACGGCAGGGCGAACACGTCAAAAAGGCCCTCGAGGGTCTTGTATCTCAAAGAGCCCTCGTACACTGGTAGGCCTCATGTCTGCAAGGCGACAACCCCAGCGTCAGAGTGGTGGAAGAAGTCAGATTGTAGTCGATACTCTCACCATGAACACTACGTCATCCCCCTGAAAAATGCATGTGACATGAATCATCACCTTGTTGAATCGGTTTCCAAACGGAAGGCCTGTCCATTCTCCTACCGTTGGAGCTCATGGTTGCGAATACTCGCGTCACTTGAGGCAGAACCATGGGGTGGCCAGTCAAACCATTCAGCAGAAGCAGTAGACAATGAATATGCACATCATCGAGCATGGCTAATCACAACTCGGAACTACCCGAAACGGTAAGAAACTGCCAAGGCTATTGCAGACATGTAACGAAAACATCGTTTTTTGCAAACACTTAGATAAAGAAAACACATCGTCGTCACTCGTCCACTGCCATATCAAAATGCCAGCTTCTTGGAGACATTATGTTTTTTTTCTCTCAAAACTATATATGGAAGCAAACAAACTTCTCGTTTACTGTAGTCTTCGGACAGTTTCTTCGAGATGACCGGCATGAAAAACACGAACATGGTTCCGATCCGGCTCGACTCTCCCAAGGTTGCCCACACCTGCTTCCACATCAGGGGTGATGGTATTGGTGAGGCTTTGACTGTTGTTGGCCAAAAGGACCTTGGCCACGCCAGGTGCGCAAGCATGCGGCACTGTTCTTTCGCCCGCGCAAGCGCCACGCCATGTGGGCAGTATCAGTGTGCGCTGAAGTACACATGCACCAGGAAGGAGCTTTGTGGATCCTTGTGGAACTTATGGTCATGGGATGTCATGGCAAATTAATGGAAATTATATATAGCCCCAAGGAAGGTTGGATTCGATGCGAATGGATATTGCCGTACATCGCAATGACATGTTGGTATCGTGTACTTGGTGTCGTTGCAAGATCTTGGTGTCGCACACAAAGATTCGCTTGTAAACAGGGGTTTCACTTGCGGTGCACAAGAGTTCTGGAGCGACACCATGCGACACCGCTAGTCGAAACTGAAGAAATTGACGATTTCGCCCCAAAACCGGTTGAACAGGTCACAGCTGACAGGTTTCATGTCAGTGACAGGACACGTGAGTTTGTTTGTCCCACACCATCCACGGGACAGGAATATTTACCATACATGGACCCCTTCTCAACTACCCCAATATAGGTAAAAGTAAATCATGGTCAATATGCGCGTCCGGATGATTGGGGTGTTCCTCTTTCCTCCGCTTGTTCATCGGATCGGGATCCGGATCCCGAAGTCGAATCCGGTGTGATGGGTCGCTGAGTCGAGGACCACCTTATCAAGCACCTCAATCTTGCCCTTGGAGTCCTGGAAGAACCCGAGCGCCACTGGGTCGAATTCACAGCGAGAGCGCCCGCACAGCAAGAGGCTTGGCCACGCAGCGAGAGCCCCAAGTTCGCAAGTTCGCCATCCAAGGATAGATAGTCTGCTGTTGAGTAACATTAAACGGTGGCAAATGTTGGTTCTGCAAAGATGTTTGCAACGATCAATTCTGAAGGCAACTGGTAGAACCACTGAGGGGGGTCTCCATGACAACCGTGCTCCCAGGGGAAAAAGCAACAACCTCATCACATCAATCTTCAGCCGGGAGTTCCAAGAATGCACAACACTCACTAACACAGATGGGTTGAAGCTGACTAAAGAGGGCCCTCCCCATCGAAGTCATGAAAGTGCAAAGCTTTGTATGAAAGTAGTCACGATGTGTACTCTAAATCTCTTTGTAGCTGGAACATTACATATATATATATATATAATATAGATCAATTTATCCCAACCATATCATCTTTTTGAAGCCTGCTTCTTAAAAAGATGCTAACCATTCTAGTGACACGATGAATGGTCTTAACCAACTATAACAACAAACGATCTTAACCAACTACAACTATAACAACAATTGCAATACAAAAACCATGTGTCCACCAACTAAGTGTTCTCTTTGCATTTACCAGAACAACAAACAACGATGAACACAAACCCTTGATCTTGAGCCCTGGCATGCCTCAGTTCCCGCTCTCACCTTGACACCAGCGGCTTGCTCCACCATCTCGCGGATCATGGACGTGGCCACTTTCACCGTGCCCTGAGACATGGCGCGTCCCGGTGAGTCCCGTCGAGTGGGTGATGACCCCGAGAAGGTCCTGCACGCACTCTCCCTAGGGATCCAGTCGTACCTTCTCAGAAGGTACGACTTGGAGCCTCAAAACCCACATGTGTTTTTCCGACTTACAGTACAAGTAGAAGGTAGAAGGTACCGCACAAGTCTGGGTCGATCCGATACAAGCCATCCTGCACCATCGATGGTCCGAACCTGTGCGGACCAACAAACTAGGCTTTCTCAGTGGCCACAGGGGAAATGACGAATACTGACTCCCTCAGGTTCCCTGGATGGTAAAGGTTAACCCTTTGTCGTCTTTCTCCACCTGTTGATATCTGTAGTTGTGAAACCCGTCCACGTTTCCAGGGCCAAAGTTAGGGTGCTGAGGCATGCTCATTCAAGACGAGGCAATCACTTCAGCTGTTTCTTTGGATCATCGTGCCCCTCCTATGTTGAAGAAACCTTGCTAGGATCATCGGGTACTGCAAAAATCTGGAGATCCATCAACCTGAAGCCGGTGGATACATATGCTGTCTTCAACAGAAAATTCAGCCATGTCACCGAAGACTGGGATTCAGCCGAACCTCAGGTTGGCTACCATTCTTCTGTGCCTCCGCCGCCTCTTTGGGCTGCAGCTTCTCAGCCTCAGCCTTCACCTGGCGGATGCATATGGGAGGAGAACAAAAAGAACATGACAAGAGATTGTACCCAAAACGCTATTGGGCCCTTATATGGAAGGGGTCGGACCCTCATATGGAGGGGTCTGGGGTCGAACCAATCCCCTAGGTTTTTGGAGCGTCGACCGGTAACGGACAGTTGTTGTTTGTGTCTACCGGTCGACCTGGTTCGCTTCGTTTCGGTCCAAGGATTCGTGTGATTCGGCAGGTTTGATGGATCTGAACGAGCGGAGAGCCTTGGCATGGTGATTTCATGGTGATTTCCAGTTCTTTTGGTTCACCTTTTTGATTGCATGTGGAGCATCATAGATGTTTAGTTCTTCCTTGGCATGGTGATTATAAGGTGTGATTGTTTAAGGTTTTAGATTGCATATGAAAACCGGGGCGGCTTGGCGAGGTGAACCTTCGTGCTTTGCTAGAAGAATAGGCCTAGGATTGGCCTTTAGCCATGCCTTCTAGTCCTTTCGCTCAAGAAGGAAATAGATTGAATAGGGATTTCCCCAGTTCAAGACCGCACCTTGTGAAACTGCGAGACCCTTGAACATGCAAATAGCATGTTGACCTGTATTCCCTCGACCAAAACAGCCCTTCCCACAAAATGACGACACACCTCCAGACTGCATGACTTGGTGCTTTCAGGGTGTGAGAACATCAAACATGGTAGAACACTTCTGTAGGAGAAACCATTATCTTCCCAACGGCACTGCCACTCACAATCCTTGTTCGTTGTGACCCTGAGGTACAAGTTGTTCTTTCTTCCCAGAATGAGGCAAGCTGATGAACTACGACGATGGTCTACATTTATATACATCTGATATCCAACTCGGTCACCACTGAGCCACCATTTTCCAACATGGATACGGCCTTTCCAAACTTGGCTTCCCCGACGGCTGCATGCAGCAGGATAGATTTTGCAGGGACCTCTGTTCAATGATGCTGATGCTGAGAAGGGACATGCTAGTACTAAATCAGCAGACAACCCGGTACCCCTAGTACATGGTGGCGGATTGGGTTCCTTTCTTGGGAATTGTTTCCAAATTCCTTTTGGGCTCCAAGTTCTCTGGTATATACAAGAGATTTGTTGGACATCGGATATCTTATCACAGCAGCTTGGGCAGCCGGTTTTGAATTGCTGTTGTCTGAAACGCACTGCTTCCGTACATACAGGCACTTCTGGGTTCCCTCCGCCTCCTCCCCCAAAGTTTCCAAGACAAACCAACCAAGAAGTGATGCAAGGACTCGTTTTGCTTGCTTGCTTGCTCGCATCCTTCTTTGCTTGCTTGATTCGGTCTTTTCCTTTTGCTTCTTCCCTTGCTTCCCTCCCTCCCATTCCTTCCTTGCCCCTAAACAATCAGGTTTTCCGTCAAACCCCATCATTGCCGTTTGGAACCTGCTGGAGGTCGATCACATTGTGTCAAATGTGTCATCCTTTGATCGATGGGTTCAAAGACATAACCAAAGAAAGTGCAGCACAATTATGATATGTGTTTTCACTGATCACCCCACTACCTCCGTCATATCACCCCCGACCACCACCGTTTTTGACTGATCATTCGTCTATTTTCCTTATGTTGCTCACCCCACCCGTCTTTCACCGGTGTTGATCGCCCGCTTCGCCCGCTGGGCTCCCCCTGCATGCTCTGGCACCACCTGAGGGTCCCGGGGGGGGTCCCCGACCAGGGTGGGAAGGGAGCCTCAGCAAAAGTCGTGGGTTGTTGGTTCACAAAGACTCCATTTGAGAATACCTCAACAACTTGTGTTACAACTTCCCCAAAAAAGTAATGCCGAGCTCCTTGGCAAGAGTGCAAGGACAACTCAGTGTATAATACTGTATAATATATATACTATATGTCAAAATTATTTTGAGACGATACAAAAGAAATTGTGAGTCCTGTGAACTCTTTATAATTGGTCCACCACTTCTGACTGGCCTTTTGAAGCGTCCTTTCTACTCAGGGTTCCAAGAACGGGCGTTCATTTTTGGGATCTACTGAACACAATTCAAGGTCCTGGTGACGAAGCGGTGCGAAGCATAGTGCTTGCTTTTTGGCTGGAAGGTCCCGGAAGGGAATCCGAGACAAAGCAGGAGAGGTTCATCCTTTGGAAGGTCGAAATGAGCTGTATTCATCTCCCCTGCCTCCAAGAATTCATGATACTCATGGAAGTAGATGGCTACAAGCCTGTTACAAATAAGGGCACAAACCGTTCTGCTGACCCCCGCACACCGACACCACCGCACACCACCGACATGTGTTCACTTCACCTCAGTGACCGAGGCGCCGTGAGTCCCTCGGTGCCCTCGAAGAAGCCCGGAGCATCGAGACCTCGGGAAGCGTCGGTCGCTGCGTCGGGCGGTCGGTCCGGTGGGTGCCGTGAAGCGGTCGGAGTCTGGGAGATATACCAGACTTGGTCCAAAGCGTTTCGGATGTGTAGATGAGCACATGGTTCACCCACGACAAGGAAGATGGGGTACCATCAATGTGCTGCGAATCCAGCGAACCGGCCGTGCTGGGGATGCCGGGTCGGAAGATCCATGGTCTTTTGGAACGCCCTGCCGGCTGTGCACAGTCCTTCAGCTGCTGTGCTGCTGTGTTGAGACAGCACAAACAGCACAGGTGCTTTCCCTCTCAAATTCCGCCATTTGGTGCGCTCTTCAGACCTGGTTGCTATGACATGCTATGACATGTTGCATCATGTTGCTAACAAAACCAGTCGTGGTCACCGTCTGTCCGGCCCCTGCCCAGGGAAAAAAAAAGGGGCCGTCGCTGGTGCCGGGCGGCACAGCTCACTGGCCACGGCCCGGTAGAACTTCACCGGCCTTGCACCAACGGAGATCTTGCCGTGGGCAAGCTGCTGTGCCCAAGGAGGTTGAGATTTAACCAATGGGATGAAGGGATTGGATATGATTGGCTTTTCGTCTTCCATAGAATTGTTACAATTTAAACTTTAACCAAGTTAAGGCAGGGTTTGGCGATGTTCTTTTTGGCATGCAAATAATCTATATCACTACCCTTTCGCAACTCTGCAGCTTCGCTGATTGATCAAACATAATTACTGTTGGGCAACTGGCCGGGGTGTACCCTGAGGCATGACATGAACACCTCCAAAAAGCATCAATATCATCAATAAGCTCTCAATTTGGGGTGGTAAGACTATAGCTCAAGACTTGTAGGTGGGTGTGCTTGTGTTTGCAATGACCGTGTTTTGCATGTGCGGCTTGTCTTGATCAGTGAGCTACAGTAGCTGGCAGCATGCCTCTCTCGTCTCCCAATATCAATCGTCAGGTCCAAATTCCAAATTCGACCGATCCTCCGTGGGAGCCAGCGGAATTGACCGTCTGTTGGGTGCATTTGTTCTTCCGTTACCGCAAGGCAACATGGACGAGGATGCGAGGTGATGTGGAAAATACACATAAAACGAAAGCCTCTAGGGGGATTTGTCCACTCCCAGTGCCATCAGTGAATCCTCCTGTGAAGATCTGAGATAATCACATACATGAGTGATCCATCGTGTAGCATGCCTCCATGATCTCGACTTGGTGCTGCCGTAATGTTTGGCAAAGAGAAGTTGAAAACACAACAGTGTAACACAAACTCTGACATATTCTGATCATGGTTAGTCACCTTTTCTTGCAGCCCCAAGCTTACTCTTTAATATCAGAACATGGTTTCTTGCATGGCCCTGAAAGAAAGGACTTCTTTGTTTCGACCACTGAAAGCGGGTCATTCACCTCCTAGTCCTCCATGTGAACTCTTCATCGTCCATCTTACGGTCCGAAACCGGTCGTGAACAGGAGTTCCTTTCGTTCCGTTTTCACGACCACAGACATGTGAGTGGCATGGGGTCTGTGAGTGGCATTCCTCATCCCTCCGATCATCCCGAAATCATGCCTCCTATTTTTGGTTCCCTTGATCTCTTTCCGGACAAAGGCACTCATCCTCCTTCTCTTCCAAAAGCTCTCCAAGCTTGGGAGCCTTCAGCACGCAACAACCGTCGGAGGCGGAGCGGTGTTTTTTTTCGTGGAGCGAGAAGCCACCGAAGCAAATGGAGCCACAAAAGCTGACGTGTTCATTCCCCACGAGATGTTTCAACGCATTAGATCTTTAGCTGGCAAGGATGACAGGCTTTGATACCGCATGCTCTAACTCAAAGCTCCATCTTGTTCTGCGTATGATTGACTTGTTGGGTTCTAGCTGACCTGTCTTGAAGGGGATCAGAATAGCAAGTGTCTACTATTAATGAGTCTATATTGACTTAATTACTCAATTTTCAAGTGACTTGTTTCCCGGACTTGATCTCTTTATGGAAAAAAAAATTGCTTCAAATCAAACAAACACTACCTGGTCAAACAGAACACAGCCTGTGTGCAAATCGTCTCCCGTGTGTTGATGCTGTGCGGTTAGTGATACCTCAGTGGATCATAAAGGGTTCACGGTTCACCACATTTGCCTCCAAAGTTGTACTTTTCTTGAAAAGGGTGGGGTAGGCCGCGAGTAGTGGAAGGTTAGCTATATAGGTAGGTAGCTGGTAGGAGCAAACGCAACGGTAGCTAGTAGCTATATACAAGAACGCTAATAGCTTGGACGCATGATAGCTGGCACTAATGATTTGGTTCCGAGATTTGGTCGCACCAAGTTGTACTGTTCACACCGGGAGATGTCATGCCGGATGTACTTGTGTTCGGGTGTGCGAAGAGGGAATGCTGTATGTGTCCGTACCCCAAACTCCAGCTCCTTAGCTCTCTCCGAACGCAACCCTGGTGCGTTCGGCGCTTCTGCGCCCGGCGGCCTCCGTGGTCTTATTCCTGCGTCCGAGCGAAGGGACGCTTTTGTCGATGGGTGTTGCTGACTTGGACAATAGCTGATTGTCTACGAGTTGTGCTTCTTATATCTTCTTATCATTGCAGATCCTCCAAGCCTGCAAGACCTCCATGAAAGTAGTATCCTCTCATTTAGGCTTAGCGCCACATTGTCACAAGCGGATGTCCTGTTCAACAGCCATCCGAAGCCTTTCTTTTCCTTGGCCTGCGACAGCTGCAAAATGCGCAGGATCTCCCATTCATTGACTCGCGTGACAAGGCAAATACCATCAAATACCACGGCTAGGAAAGAAAAAGACCACCAGTAAACGCCAGTAAACCAACCCCTCCCCCTCTGTAGCCTCTGCTGACGCTTTATCCGCTTTCGAATCCTCCTTTGCCGAGGAGCTTGAAGCTGCTGGTGGGGTGGCTGCGGCGGGTGTTGCTGGTGGGGTACTGGAGGCTGTCGGTGGAGGCGTGGTAGCTGCCGGTGGAGGTGTGGTAGCTGCCGGTGGAGGCGTGGTAGCTGCGGGTGGAGGTGTGGTAGCTGCCGGTGGTGGTGTGGTAGCTGCCGGTGGTGGTGTGGTAGCTGCCGGTGGAGGTGTGGTAGCTGCCGGCGGTGGTGTGGTAGCTGCCGGTGGCGGTGTGGTAGGTGCCGGTGGTGGTGTGGTAGCTGCCGGTGGTGGCGTGGTAGGTGCCGGTGGCGGTGTGGTAGGTGCCGGTGGTGGTGTGGTAGCTGCCGGTGGTGGCGTGGTAGGTGCCGGTGGTGGTGTGGTAGGTGCCGGTGGTGTGGTAGGTGCCGGTGGAGGTGTGGTAGTTGCCTGTGGTGGTGTGGTCGGTGCCGGTGAAGGTGCTTTTTCTGCCACTGGTTTGGAGGTCGTAGGAGTGGCAGTCGGGGGGCGGCATGGCCGCAGGGGTCGGTGGAAGCTGTTTGGCGGTCGTGCTCGGAGCTTTCGTCTCCTTGCAAAAGAGCGTCGCATCGTTCTTCCAAATACATTCCACTCAATCCTGAATACCATCAAAACCCTTCCGATTGAAAACCCTTCTGTTTCAAAGGGCTGGTTTGTTTCAGTGATGCATGGGGATCGCTGGAATCAGTCAAGGTTTTCTCGTTTTCTCACAGCGTGGCCCTGTCCTCAGTGCTTGTAGACCTGCGGTGGACAAGGGGCATGGAAACAGAATTACCAACGTTTGTGGAAGACATCCAACGCAGGGAGAGGGATCATTTCAAGAGAACAATAAGAACCACCTGGTCATAGGCAGGCAACGTCGCAGCGTGGCTGGGGAAGGGCACGAGTTGTCTCCTTTCGCAACCCTGCTTTGCGCTTGAGGGGATCCCCCTGAAAGAATTAATTGCAAAGCATTCATGAACGGTCTTGGAGCTGAATTCCCAGGGCTCACCAACACCCATAGAGAACACCTACACGAGGCTTGCCTCCATCGACTGGGGATGAATTTGGGGTCTCCAGTCTCCAGGTTGCAAAGAAATCCCTTGGGCACTTTGCCATGCCTGGACCCAACAAGTACCTTAGAGAATGAGTATGCATGAGTATGCATGAGTATCATATTTCTACACCTGTGCCCAAACTCATTGTCCATGGATCATCTGCCGCGCCGATTCGGGGCCGCGATCGCCATGGGATGTGTTCGAAAGACCTTCGTCTCAGGGGACGAAGGGTCATGGGCGTGAAGCGAGAAGTGCCTGAAACGAAACAAACTCCAAGAATCCCTCTCTCTCTCTCTCTCTCCCTCTCTCTCTCTCTCTGTCTCTGTCTCTCCATTTCTCTGCCGTAGAGTACGAAGCCCCGCGGAGTTGGCACAGCGTTTGGCCCCCAGACGAAGGAACTGTTCCAGCCAAAGCACCTGGGGGCGTTGGGCGGAGTGAAGTTCGGCGGGCCTCCAGTCTCCACCCCGGGTCCAAGCAGTCAACCTGTCCGACTTGCGTTCATCTTTTCTGGGGTGTATTCAGTGTAGTCATGATGTTTCATTCATACTTGGCAATCGCTCTAGAGTATTAGGATGCCCTTGTTGCATATATTATATATAGCCTGGATGCCGGGAGGTGTCTTCGGGAGGTTCAAACAGCAACCCCTCCATCCTTTCAGTGCACGCTGAATCCTCATCCACGATGGTGGTACAGCTTGGTTGCGCTACACCCAAAACTGAACAAAAGCACCGACCTGCCCATGGTTGCCCCTGGAGCATGGAGCTGCGAGAAGTCGCAGCTTCAAACTCTAAGGTGTATCGTTGGGACAGGAGCTTTGGAGGAGCTTGGGCATGTCCGTTTAGATGTTGGATGACGTACTGTATAATCCCAGCGTGCCCGTTCCGTTTGGTAGCGAGGAAGACTCAATTAAGTCTTAGCAGGACTCAAAGTCATATATATAAACGAACAACCCAAGCTCCCACCTGCGAACGACTGAACGCCCCAAAATAATGAAACGTTCACATGAGCTACCCAATAGCTGGTGTTCGAATCCTTTAGAGAAGTTCAATTGCCCACTTGGGGGTTCCATATCCACTGCTCAGTTCTCCCTCCTTCAGGCCGGCTCGAAAGCGCCAACGAAGGTGAACGATGCCAGGGTCGGGTCGAAGCAGCTCGAGACTTCGATTCCAAACAGCTTACCTGGAGAACTTGCCGCCTAGGCCCCGCTCTAGGCCCCGCCCTAGGCCCCCGGCTCTTCTCTAGGCGAAAGTACATCTCGGCCATTGACCTCGAGAGAGATTCACATGACCCGGCAAAGACGGTTTAGCTGTTTGAGGCTCACCATGGTGTTTTCCTGTCAAAACACAGATCAATGGGGACCTCCAACAAGCACTAAGAACAAACCCCGAAAAGTGACATCAAAGAACCCTTTTCTGCACACAAACTGGGGCACCCGCAGTTTAGGCGCGGACGACTCCTTCTTCGATCGTCTGTAGAGGTAGCGGACGCCAAGGGCGACACCAACCTGACAGACCGAAAGCCTTCTTCGGTGCACTGTGCCAGTATTTTTGGGGATGCTCACCCAAATGGGTGCATGGTTAGAAGCAACATGATTCGACAAGCACAGCAGTGGTGACCAAATCATGTGAGAAGTGTCCAAGTTGTTCTCTCTGCTCACTTCTACTACTCAATGATGTCTTCTTTGTCCTCCTTCCTTCTTTGGCCCAGACGACCAGTGCCACTACAGCCCATGTGGAGGGCTGCTGCCAGAAGGGAGGTGGAGGAGGTGGAGCCTCAGGTCCAGGCGACCCGCTCCTGTCAGTGGTTTGCAACCATTCCCAAACAACCCCCCTGGGAGTCAAAGACTATAAAAAGAATGGTCTTTAGGGGACCTGAAAGGGAACTTCCTTTACTTCAGCCGGTCAAAGTATAGTCTTTGGACTTCTAGGGAACCCATATAAAGAATATACAACCCACGGATCACTAAGGAGTTAACGGAGACACATACCAAAATTAGAGTGCCCTTAATCACCAGGGGCTGGTAGAATGGAATCATTAGCATCCCATATACCCCATCAAGAAAACCCATCCATGGAAGTAATGATCTTAATTCATGGACTGTCTGAAAATTGCTGGTCAGGACGGTGGGACCGCGCGACCAGACAATTATGTGAACGGTATAGGGACTGGAGGTCTCGACCAGCATCTATGATGTTCACATCACAATCGTACACCACCTATACATATATACCTATACCTAAACATCTAGGGGGGAAGGTCGAAGGTTTGTTACTTTGCGAGGTGAACATTGTACAGTAATTACATGTAATTACAGCTTAAGGACAGTTGGCTGACCAGCTTGAAGGACATTTATGGACGGACAATGCTGCGAATGATTGCTCCCTTTCAGAACTCAAGCAAGTGGTCCGCCGCCCTCGCACAACGTGTCAAACTCCCAAAATGGTGAAGGCATTGTACTTTCTCCCTGCTTGGATGCTTCCGCTTCTCCCAAGCCGGGCCAACAACTAGTCCAAGAAGGTGTGATCAGTTCAGGTCCCAGACTTTCATCGTCATTCAACAGCTCGGTCATACTGTAACGGTCATTCTCAATCGAGTAACGGTCATACTTCAGTTACACTCACTCACTTCAGACCATCCGAATGTTCGGAAGGTGACCCTGGGAAAGTCCTGGACCACGGATTAGGACACCAGGTCCTGGACCTTATTATGGCACCCATCTTCTTCCTGTCCACACTCGACACCCGCAGATCTCCGGCACCCGCACTCGACGAAAGAGCCCGGCACGCGCCACGCGGGTCCTTGGGCGCAAACACCATCTGCTTATCAAAGGGATGTAGACTCTTGATTACTAAACCCCCTGATTTGAACTGGAAATCCTCTTTAATCAAGAGTCTACATGGTCTACATTGGGTTTGGACGCAAACAACATCTGCTCATCACGTCAGTCATCTTCCATTCTGCAGTTCTTCTTCCACTCCGATCATGGGGTACCCCCATGATCGATCTGAACATAGATGGAAGACAAATGGAGAAAACAAAACACTCAAACCTGCGGAAGTCTTTGGGGGGTCGAAATGTATTTCCCCAGTTGGGAACCATCGAGGCCTCTGAGAGACCGACTGCGATCTGTAGGCCTGGCGCGAGTTGCTAGCTTATAGCTGAGGACTATTGATGCTGAACTATGTCATATGCAGTATTGAGGACGTTCCTTTGGTTCACATCCATGTCTGCTTTGGAACTTCTCGACATGTTCTATTTCCTTGTACCCGACAGCTGATCCTGATGGTCCAATGCACGATAGTAGATGTAGCGCCGACCGAACGGCGCCCTGTAGCTGAACCACCTTTCTAAGTGGCCAACACCATCGCATGTTGATCAGCACCTCCTTAAAATAAACACAAGTCTTTGCAACCAAACACACGCAGCCTCACTGATCTGTCAGTTTCGATGATTCTTGAACATCCTTTTGCTGGCCTCCCGAAACACATCTCAGAGAATGGCCACATACCCACTGTAACCCAGCAAATCTCCAATGGAAGCTTTCACAAACACCAGGTTTTTTTTCTATCCTGCAGCCAGGTTTTTCACGTCGATCCAACATCTTTGGAATCGAGAGAGCTCTTTGGGCGCAAACTCCTCAGGTCCTTCGTTTGGAGCCCCGTGTCCTTCCTCCTTGGCAAAACACTGCATGCCAAACGTGTTGCCTCAATACATGGGGGCGAGCGAAACCAACTCTCTTCCTTTCAGTTTTCTTGAAAGCGAGTCCATTCCGCCCCAAGGTGTGGGCACGTTTTTGGGCAGCTTTGTACACGAACCTTTGATTAAAAAACGTTTACTCCTCCAACTATCTCCTCCAACTTGGGCCTCAACCGTTGACCAAACAACTCCGCGGTCGACGAACATCTGCCTGGAGATCCCTCTGAGCCATTGCCCGGCATGGTAGGGCTGGAGCCTGCTTGCGTGCATCGGATATATATATATATATACACATATTGTCACATATATTATATATACACAAAATGGCATTCCAAGAGCAAGAGTAGATTGAACAGTGACCCACCTCAATAGTTTTCAGCTTGAGATTGTTCTTTACTGTCTGTTTGGCACGTCTATGAATGAACAGGGGAAAGCAAAAAGCAGAACCCCCCCCAAGTTTTGCCAACCTTAACAAACAAAAAGATAGTTCTTCCAAAGAGTCCAAAACCATGATGCTTTATGTTCTTCGAGTGAAGCATTGCCATTCACCCCCAAGCATCCCCAAACACTTCACCTGAACGGCCACTGGCAACGAGGGCATCGTTGCAGTCTTCGGATCTTCAGTTGACAAAACGCTGGTGAACCAACCAGCTGACTGCATCTGAAGCTAGCTTGAGAGAAAGCTGAGAAATTCCTGCGAGAGCTTCTGACCTACAAACTCTGCAGATCTTCTTTGATCCAACAAACCCTCTGTGAAGTTGAAACCCGGCTGAAAGGCTAGTATATAACTTCACCTGGATTTGGCTGTTGACAAAATTGCTTCATTCGAGCCACACAAGGTCGTCAGAGCGCACAATTGAGGTGTCCCAAACAGCATCACTGCTTTCCAAGAGTCAAACCCCAAGTAGGCACTGCTCACCTAACACTTTGTTACCTCACCTTTCCAACAAACAGAACACAGTTCCGTTGGACAGCTTCAACTCATCAATGATCCTACAAATCCTATAGAGTCTATAGAGATCAGCAGTGTAAATACTCATACGATCTCACACGGAGTCATTCCTCCCTTTCGCCACAAAAGGAACGCTGCCAATCATGATAAGTTCATTAATCTTCCTTACTTTGTGACCCTTGCCCAAATCGAATCAATCTAGAATCCTCATGCTGCCCTCTTTCTCCCTCGTGCCCAAAGAACAATCAAATGTCCCGCTGGCAGGTGTCAATCTTACCCCCCCAAAAAGAGTAACTGAGTCGTTCGTCAGTTTTGGCATCAAACACGTGGTGTTTTGTCATGGATTCGATTGGCAAAACCTTCGCAAATTACCTGTGATAATCTATATCCCGCCTTCTTAAAACACATGCCAGCAGCCAATGGTCGCCACTGTCCTTTTCGTTGCGAAAGATCACTGCTCGGATGTCTCGTCCCGTCTGCCCTCCTTCCTGGCAAAGGAAAACGCTTTTTATCGCGGTTTGCAACACCGCTCCAACAGGTGCAAAACTGATCCGTTGATACATGGCTTACGCATGGCTATGGCCAGAGCTTGGTTTCTTCTGCGTTTTCACTGTTCCGTGTTTGCAAGAAGTTGTCTGTTCAGCAACATCTGCAAAGTTACATTGCCGAGCACCGGTGAATTTAGAGTCTTTACACAATACCAGGACCCTCTAAGGGGTGTCCAATGGACTACCCCACACTACCTATCGGCTTCCATTGGGCACCCCTTAGAGGGTCCTGGTATTGTGTATCAGTCTCAGGGAATTACCGTAGACCAAGTCGACCCAGCGTGACCACACATCCCTTGCAGAGTGGCAGGTATGGGATTAGGGTGGTTTGAGTTCGAGCACAGTTCAAGTGGGCCAATGTTCTTCCCACATGATGTGCCACTCATCCCATCACTTCTAAAACACATGTTTCACAACTTCGCACATAAGCCATGGGGGATTGCCTCTTCAGGCCATGAGAAAATAGCTTTGGCACCTCAAGAACTTCATCCCAATGGATTCCGATGCCGTCCATCCGGGCAAGGGCAGAAACACCGCAAACGCAAACGCGAACGCTGCGCTGACCGGTGCATCCGACTGTGTCTGGTGGCGCCTCGTGTCTCTTATGGCACCCAGTCTTTGTCGGCAGCCGCTTGGCCCCAGTCCATGGCTTCTTCCGCAGCCGCTTGGCCGCCCTTCTTCCCGCCAGTGCCGGTGGCGCCCTGAGCATCCCAAAGGCAGAGAAAAAGGGGATCTCCTGTGATCTCCCGTGGGCTTAAAGGACAACTTGGAATACATTCATTTTGGCTGGGGTGTACATGACCAGTGGAATACATCCAGTTGACAACAACACTTGACCACTTGGGAAGATGGCTCGTTCATCACCAACGTTGGATCCTTCACCACGTCAACTTCCCCCCCGTGGGGCTCGGTCGGTGATCCTCCGCGCCTCCGCCCGGGGGCGTTAACACACATACTGATAGTCATCAAGTTAAAACACTAAAGGATAACATACTATCCACCTACAACATCAATTAAATGATCTATACATCTCTCTCTCTCTCTCGCATAGTTATAATATGCATGAAGGGCCCTGCACTGGGCCCGCCCCCGGGCCGCCCCACATAGTCCATGCGAGCTCCACGATCCCGCTCCAACCTCCGTCGCCCGGTCCGCAGGAAACGTGACCAAACGCAGGACAGCGGGACCAGTGCGGAAAAGGTCTTGTATAGTAGTTGGTGCATATGATTTCATTTTTTCGCATAGGTTCTTTATCATTAATGCGGCCATTTTAAACCATCTGCATTGCTGAAAAACAGGTGTTGAAGAAATAATTTGCCACACTACAATAGCCGGTCGAGGGTTTGTTGCAGCCAGAGCGCATCTTGCTGACGAAGGTGGTTGAAGTCACATGAAATCGCCACCGATGAACCAACTGCTAGGAGGTAAACAGTGAGGCACACATTCCAGGTGTGCATTTGATGATCAGTGAGGCTGTTGCGATGGTAGGAGGAAGTCACGAAGAAGTCTACAGGAATCCACTCGCCTCGAAAGAATCCACTCGGCTTGATCATGCCGAACAAGGACGGCAACGATAGTCCGATAGACATCGAAATGAATGTAGCGTCCACTTTGGTGAAGTGCCAAGATCAGAATCAAATCCCGAGTTGGTTGGCCAACTGGGTGGCTTCAAGAAGGGTAGGGCGAAACACGATGGACGCTCAAGCAAATGCGGCAAGTGTCAGAAGATCCCCCGTGGGTGCGCCCGTTTGCTTCGATGACAAAAATCTGCTTGGTGTTCAATACGTGGCGATAAAACCGACCGACTTGAAATGGCAAACATGGAATAGAGCGTCCGAAAATATGCCAGATAGAATGCCATAATATAATGTTGAAGAAATATCTAGCCGTCGGCTATCAGCAAAGTAAAATGCCACGGTGGGGATCACTCGAAGTACATGTTTAACATCAGCCTTCGAGATTCCCAACTTTGAAACTGCTGTGGTTGGCCCGACTAGAAAAAGGTTGAACCATCATGAAATGTCCATGTTCCTTCCAAAACCGCCACCGAGCCGACGGTCGGTCACCGGGGTCGCCGCTCATCACAAAAGGCCTTGTCCTTGGCCGCCTGTGGACGCCAGGAGAAACCGACAAGTGTCTTTTTGGTGCCCGCAGGGAAACCTCCCGGGTGACGTAGACCGACTGAAAGCGTCAAAGACCTGATCGATGATCCAATGGAGATCCAATGGAACAAGCATCTACAACAACCTCGGGAGTCTAAAGACCTCGGTCCGTTTCGAAGGGCGGACTGGGATATAGGGCGATCTTGCTATGCTTCTTATGTGGTCTTTGCCTATCAAGGCATAGGCTCGCACAACTACAGCCCTTTTTGAGCCAAACCAAAACACTGGTCGAATTCTCCAGTTTTCGGTGTGTCTCGCCTGTTGGATGACCTCGTCTTCGTCGTCGGAGCGTCTGAACATGCAGAACCAGATGAAGCCTGGCAAGACGGCCGAGACAGAATCTCCAAACGACGAGTGGCCGAATATCGCGAGAATCGAAAGAAAATGAAGGAAGCCTGCATATCATTGTGGACCAAATTGTATATATAATTACTATAGAGATATACAATGAATCAATACTGCAACCGAATACTTCCGCAGAAAGGAAGATCGACCCAAGGCAGGATCAAGACCCAGTTGTCACAATAGCGTGGTTCCATGTGTTCACGCAACCCGAAAAAGATTCGGACACAATGTGTTGACTTGAAACATCCTAAAACCATATTTGCATACACTTGCAACAATCCTCCAAAAACTCCAAACAAGCTATATTCAGGTGAACCATGGCTCTGCAGCCTGTGATGATCATGCAGAAGTCGATGATACAAGCTGCGAAGAACGTCCAGCCGAACCTTGAGAGGGACTGAAGGACCTAACAAGTGCAATCACTCTGACTCTCAGGATGAAGATCAACAACACATAAGGGTTATCCTGGATATAGTTGTATGAATCATGGAATAATGGACTTCTATGCCCCCAAAAAGGGTTGGGTACCTGAAAACCTTTACAGTGAAGGCCCAAGGGCCACATCCACTTTTTGCTGGGAACAGTGCACACAAGCTAAATAAGTTAAACAAGAAGAATCGATGCGACTCAGGGCCGCTACTGTACCTTATTGTCTTGCGCATGTTGCACGGAAAACAGCAAGCCACATGCGCGCCGCTCGTCCCAGTCCCGTTGGCTGGTACCAAATGGTACTACAACGTTGCATCAAACTCAAAGCGCTCCCTTTGTAGAGGTTCATAGTGCTTCAAACCTATGGGGGACCCCCGACCGATGAAATCACACCAATAGATTTCCCCAAACAAAGGACGTGTCATCGGTCGGCTCAAACAGGCTAAACACTTGGGCGGCGCTGCGGACCTGTTCACATCACATCAAAGCCCAAAGTCGGTTTGTTGACTTTTTACTTATCACTTCAACTTTCTGAGCATTGAACATTGAAGATGTACTTGGGGGGTTTCACCAGAGGGTCTGGAGTCTGGATGCCACATGGATCAAATCCAACGAACCGCTTGGGGTTTGCCGCTTCGCGTTCTTCGCTTCGGCGCTCCAACTGCCCAGTTGCTGGAAGTCACGGGTTTCCGTGTACCTCGACGGGTGAAAACTGCTGTAACCGCCTGCTGTTCAAAGGAAACACCTCTCTTAGACCGCCTGCAAACTAACTGAGAGCTACAGTATTAACAGTAGTAGTCATCAGTTGAGTCTATTCCATTACCAGTAACAGTGGATGATAATGGTCCGTAAAGGCCTTTCTCAAGAATAGTGACATTTACCGACTGTTAAAAGTATTGGGACAGACCCAAGCTATCAGTAGTATAAACGAACATGAGTAAACAGGCAATCTCAGTCACACATCTTCTACATCACTGATCTACGCTCTTCGGACATATGGGCCACCTGAGCTCCAAACCCAAAGGCGTCTGATAATCCAAAGCCCATGGCCTCACCAAAATCAGTTCAGGTGCCAGGACGATATATCATGCTGCACATGCGGTACAGTCCCTATGGATCCACTGCCACCATCTGAGAAAGTGATTGGAGAAACTCTTTTACAGGCACGAAGGGTCCAAGTAACTACCTTCTCAGGTATGTGGATCCCTATAGGGAGTATTCATCTGCATGTGAATATGTCCTTCTGCCGGCTCAGCTTCTGCATGAGCAGATCAAAGCCTGAACCGTAACTCAGATTCCTATAATATACCTAGCTTGGACGACTTATATGTCTTTCTCACTGCGTTGATTCAGAACATGGTACGCAGCACTGGTGTCAGCCAAACGCGCGCTGCTAACCGTCGCTGGGTGCCGCTGCCAGGGTGGACCAGGACTCAGTAGTCGGATGAAGTGAACCCAAGCAGTGGGTCAGCAGGGTCAATGGGAAGGATCCAGCATGCTTGGAGTTGTTGATACACAGTGATCAATATGTTTGAACCCTAAACCCTACTGTCAGTGGTGTCAAAAGTCTGGCCTTGCTGCAGGAGGAACATACCAGCTTTGGCTCTTAATCATTAGATTGATGAACATTCATACCAGCTTGGGTGTGGCTCAAAGGGTGGGCAAATGAAACATGGCACAAACTGAACATATTAAACAACAAATAACAACAATCTATACTGGGTCTTAAATTCCGGGACCCCATATTGTATCATATTTTATTAACTCGATCTGTATCTGGGACACGCACTCGTAGCGACAAACTACATGCGTACCGCACGAAAGACACCTCCAAAAAAGTCTCCACTTGCAATCCTTGCGTCAGGCAAACACCCCCGGAGGGCTAGCCGCCTACTCGTACCCAACTCATCGTAACAGCAAGTGATTCATAGCCGGCCAGTACACGGTCCGAAATGTGGTTGGGACTACAGGCTCCGGGTACTGTCCAGGGAACAGCATGGCAATTCTATACCATGCGCGATATTGATGCATTCTTAGACCCAAACCAACCCTATGTCAGCATCTTCACCATCGAACACCGCCGTCCTCCCGGTCCCCGGTCCGTCCCCGGTCCCCATCCGAGACACGCGTGGGATCTCCCCGAGGTCCGGCATCATCACTGCCCAGGTGACGATGCCACCGGTCCTCGAGTTGGGTCCGACGGAGACCGGAAGGGCGGTCTCACACCTAACCTGTATGAGCGATGACCTGGAATGGAGAGAGGAAACGACCAGAGAGACTGGGAGGTGGGAATTGCGAAACAAAGTAGAACTATATGGCGAAACATCGGTAGAGACTGCAGAGACTTTCTTTGATTGTTATTTTTTGAAACAAACATCGAAAGAACTGGGACCGAACGGGAACCATTGGACAGGCCGATGCCACCATGAACTGAACTTGGATGTTCATTGGGACTTATCCCTTCTAATGATTGTACAAGCAATAGTAGAATAGTAGAAGGCCATCAATGGTTGGACACATATAGGAAGTGTCCGTTGAAAGAAGGGGATTAGAAAGACTAAGCCACTAAGCTTGTCTGAGAAATTACTCATTGGCAGCTCGGCAAGGCTCATCTACTTGTTCCTCTATTGTTCAAGCACACTTGTACGCGCACAAGCACAAGTTTGGTCAATCTTCAAGTAAAGAATACGTCTTCAATGAACTCCCATGGACCCCTTTTTGGGAACGAATCTTGCCAATTGGCCCTGCTGCCCTGCTCTTTTAACAAATCGTCCCTACTATCGTCCCTATATGGCACCATCAGCACTGAATCCTCAGCTACTACTTGCTCCACCACCCAGCGTTGCTCACTGGGCTCCCTCGCGCCAGCACGGGCGTGGCTAACGTGAAGGCATTGGCCCATTGTCGCAGGGCAGGGTCAGCGACAGATTTGGAGTACGTGAACCTCAAAATGCGAAGAAAGCCGATGTTTGGTGATTCTAAAAGGACTCAGAAGAGGATCCTAAAGGACCAGAATACTAGAACATGTTAGAATGATATGATAAATATAACCATATATATATATATAAGCTAGCCCAGCTAGATGGGATAGCCCTAGGCTAGCTATATATATATATAGAGAGAGAGAGAGATTAGAAGGACTTGAACTCTCACCACATCTGTTCCCACTGCATCGTTCCGGTGCATCTCACCGTGAACCGGGGCCGGTGAAGGTTCACCCGGGCGCCCCGACAGGCAAAAAGCGGCTGAGAAGCTGGACAGGACGCTGAGGGCAATGCAAATGAAGAGCGGGATACTGGCGCAGGAGGCACTGGGCATTGTGACTTGTTCATCATCGTCTCCAGTTGGCAGTTTTTCGTTAGTTGTCACTTCGGATCCAGAACCGATACTACACTTGATCGATCTTCGGATCCAGAAAAATCGCAAACACATCCAACACAGCGCCACTGTCGGAGGATCGGTCCCGTCCGAGATCGCACTCGACCACTCCACCGCGCACCGGTTCACCGGTTCCGTCCGGCACGGCCGTCACCTCACATTTGTCGGACTAGACTTCACCAAGCTCTATAGGATTCCATGCGACTGATAGAATCCCATATTTGAAGCCAGTCCGTCCATGTGGTTGAAGTTGTGGAGGACACAGATTAACATTGGCAATCATTGGCGTGTGTGAAGGCTTGACCGCTGCATGATGAGGCTACAAGTGCTCAACCAGGTAGCAAATCAAGCAACGTAACATACCCTGGACAAACAGGGTGACATGTTGCCAGGTATGATCTTTTCTTCTCAAGATCAACACCCAACTCAATGTGCTCTGCAAGGTTCGCCCCTCGCGCTTGGAATTGTGGTCTAGGAGATTCGGACGAAACTCCTAGGATGGTCCAGTTCTTGACCCGAAATAGGGAATGTCAGAGATTTTACTGATTCCTCGCCAAACATTGGGACAACCACCCTCTAAGCACAAGGACGCGTGTTTAAGTCCATCACCAATCTCCAATGAAACCCATGGGGAGGGCTGTCTCAAAGACGCACGAGCACGCACTCTCCAACGAAACCCACCTGGCATAGTAGCAACGCCCGAGCACTTCGCAGGCGGAAGGCACCAAAGCGCAGGCATTGCCCTGAGAAGGCACAGATCCATGTGGTGCAAAGCTGACCCGGTCATCCTAAGAGATCAACGATGGACCAAGCTGTCTGTTTGGTGCAGTATGACACTGATCCTTGAGGAATTACTAAGTCTTTACCCAGACCGCGAACCGTTCACAGTCCTGGGTCCCTCAAAACCTATGCGATTGATTGGTTCTACCCCGGACCCCACATATATATATATATATGAGGACGATCCATATGAGGATCCCGCACCAGTGCTGTGATATGTTTCTCGGGAGGCGGGCTTTCCAACCAAGCGCCAGTGCTCTAAAAGGGCATGGCTTCAAGACCGAGCACTGCGACACACACCCCAAGTGGGACACCTGCACACGCTGCAGGTCGTGGGTTCCCTCGAAAGGCTTCAAGACCTGGCGTGGCTCAATGGGGCCCATGGGAAGTCAAGAAGCTCCTGTTTGTTTAAGCCTTGGTCTTTCAGGCAACCTCATGTTAGCTTCCATGAATGGAGGGAGAGTGCAGTAATTCAAATGGTGTAGGATATGTTGGATTCACTTTGGCGCACACCCCAAATCAGGGTCCGGATGTGTTCTGGGTCCAAGACCAGAAGTCTTGGACAATCCATTCTCAGTGTCGATCGACGTTTCTTTCGGCCCCTCTTTTTACACTGCGCACGTCCTCAGCTTAAGCTAGCTAGCAAAACATTGAGGTGTCCTGGTATCTGTCTTGCAAACAGTTTTTACCGCAACCTGCGCTCAATAGGTCTCAATAGGCTGTCTCGAAATGTGTCTACAGTCTGAAAGGGGATGGGTTGACCCATAAGCGATGGATTAGCCAAAGAAGTTCATGTATGTTCAATTGACTGTGTGGCCAAGCAAAACAAATCTGTGTATATATATATAACTCTCTCTCTCTCTCTTTTAACATGCAAAGTTAACATGTGTATATATATATATATAGAGTACAACATATATTGTGTATAATTGATATGTATATATATATACTGTAGTTATCTGTAGTTACAATATCGCCCTAGCTGCCTGTATGGTGAATCTAGTCCTCAATGGCTCAAGAGTCTCACACCTAAGATTTGGTGACTTGCTTTTGAGGCCAAACGTGAAGAGCACACCACCTCATCAAGGCCTTGGAAAGCACATCCACTCATCAACATCGGCTCGACAGGCTCGACGTTTTGTTGCGCCCAAGAAATTGAACAGCAGGCCGACCTTCTTGCACAAGCCCTCTTCAAGCATGAAGGACTTGTCGCAGGAGATGTCAATCTGAACAAAGCATCAGGCTCAGCTGAAGCAACTAGCCACTGCACCCTTGCACTTGGCCAGGTTCCAAATCCCAACATCCTCTTACATTCTTGTCCAGTGCATGTCTTCCAACTGCACAAGCACCCTTGGCCTGTGAATCTCAACCACTCTGCCAGCCTTCATGGAGAAAAGCGAACTGTGCATTGTCACCAATCCAACACCTGAGTCGCTAAGACCGAGCATGGACGAGCTGGCTAGGGGTACCTGTGCCTGCTAGGGGTACCTGTCCCAACTTTTAAAGTAAGAGCCACAAGCTGTAGGCCAAACACATACACTGGCATGGCTGCCTGAGGACTCGTTCTGGTGCGCGGCTGCACATTAGGATCAATACCAATCAATGCTGATCTGTGCTCTGAAGCCAGCTCAAAGCATCATCTAGTACGCGATCTTACCCAAATACATACAGAGTGACACCTTACTTTATATATACAAACATCCTGAGCATGAAACTGTGCTGTGGGCCCCAGATGTGTGCTGAAGACTGGCTAGAGTAACTTTCGGTCGCACCAATTACAGGTTCCATCTCGATGAAAGACTACCTGAAGTGAATAGAATACCTTAACATTCACACCCTGACGATTCTCCTCCTAGTTCCAAATCTACGGATTCATATTTTAATTTGAAACGCAAACAATGAGTTCTATCATTGTTGGCACTCTAGTCACTAGTCGCTAGAGGAGAACCATGAATTTCTTGCGGAGAGTCTAAGATTTCTGCCTGTGAAATTTGTGTGTCCAAATCTATCCCGCGATTAATTCTGCCGGAGGTGGCTGTGGAGGCCTGGAATCAACAGAAAACCATGGGATTCTAATCCATAAAGGCATCCCAAACAAAGCTTTCACCTGAAAGTCATTGAAAACAAACAAAAAACTACCGCAGGGCAAACACAGGAATTTCCGCCCGGAGCCATTCAGGCAGAACATGTTCCCAATTCCATTCTTTTCGGTTGCCGTGTTTTTCGTCCGAGATTTAGCAAAAACTTGTTTCGTGGTGTTTTTTTTGCCGGCCGTGTTTTTTCACCCGATTTGTGTGCTTGTTTTGCCCGGATTGGTTGTGGAATTGGTGATTCTGGACACAAGGTCGGTTTTTGTTCAGGTTCGAGCAGAACTTTCCCGGTTTTGAACGTGGTGAGGTTTGTCCAATATTTCATTAACTGCCTCAGTCTCCCGGACTCTCCACCAGGCCGGGCATCCCCACCGAGGCCGGTGAACTCCTTGCTCCCTGCAGGGGTGACCGCTCCGGTCACCGGGATCCCCGATCACCGGAGGAGGAGGGGAACGTCACGTGCTGTTCACCCACTTTCATCCAAGGTGTTTTCAGGAGTATAGGAAGAGGACGATGTTTTTTTTCGACCAACAGTGATTTGGATGTGTTTTTGATCCACCTGCTAGCGTAGTGAAGACAGGAAAGGTCTTTCTACTGTATAGAGGTATGAACGCACAAATTCATTGCTCCAGAAGATGTTTCCTAGTTCGTCGTCTCTTCCGAACAACAGTTGGGAGACGTGAAATGGTAGACATGGAATGTCCCAGCTTTTCTTCTACAAGCACCAACGTTGGTGGAAAAGACAGCAATTCTGGGGCAACCGGCAAAGCTAGTGGTTCCGGGGGCTCTCCTTCTCAAACAACTCACCTTTTGTTCAGGAATGCATCAGGTTCGACAACTTAGCCTCATCATATAATGCAGTTCAACCCGTGAACCACTGAATGGATCTTGGCCAAGATCGGTTGCAAGGTCTTTATGGACGGCATATTGGCGTGGTCTTTTACCAACCTTAGAACCTAGCAAGCGGCTCAAACAACAAAGGAACAAACCTTCTTCAACTTTGACGGAGAAACATGTTTGCAGAAACTGAAAGGGATCATCCTGTGAAGTGAAGGGGACGTGAGGCATGGCGAGGCAGGAAGGCCAGCAAGACCATGAGCTGAGTTGCGAATTCTAAAGAAGACCGTCAAGGGCCAGACGGTCAGATCCTCCTATATATATATATATAACTCTAACTAATGACTCTAACTATCCTCCTATAAGAAAGGGATCCTCCTAATATTCTTCTAACTCTTCCAAAACCTTTCGTTCCGGCTTTGACCCCCCGGAGTTCCTGGAGAAAAAACCTCCACATCTGAGTCCTCCCACCCCAGGACGACCCGACGATCGTCAAGCCCTTGGCACAAAGGAGCAGCAGGGTGTGTGAACTCTGGAGGTTCTTTTGGGTTTGTGGCATAAAGTCTCTATGTTGGATTTTATTTGTGTACCATGTAAGAACTGCAAATTGTATTCTAACATCTCCAATCATATTTATGATACTTTATAGCTTTGCCGTAGTACATGTCTTTACAAGTGTTCTTTTGAAGGCATACTCTTATACTGGCGTTGCCTCTGTGGTGATTCGCTGTTAGAGTCACGTGACTATGACAAGCCAGATCGAAAACTGGTCTTGGGTGCGTCTGTATGTCTGTGGACTGCAAGTGAGGAATACACACTTTGAACGCCATACCTAGGGCTCTACGACCCTGCTGGTGTTTAGCCGGAAGCAAAGGTCATGAGCATCCCAAATCCTGCTCATCCCAATCTCACGCTCACTATAATTCACTACCTGTATCAGCCGCCATTGGGTGCACTGCCAATTTATGCGTCAGGTTTGATATCCCAAGGAATCCCAAAAAAAGGAGGACCAGCACGGTTCCGGTCAACCGATCCAATTATCGCGGTGTTTTGCGCTAGAAAGAGATGTCCGCTGCAAGCGACGTGCGGCAAACTTTGAGAATCGGAATGAAGGAGAAGCCCACAACCAAAAGAACTTGTAGCAACACCCCCCCAACATGCTTCCCGCATCGCCCCCCCAACGTGCGTATGCCAGCGAGGGTCCATGAGAGTTCCAAGCCCAAGGAAGCCGATGGACATGAAGATCAAGAAGCAAGAAGCATCCTTCGCCTGCTGCTCCCTGAAGATGGAAGAAAGGGCTCACTCTTGTGTGTCGTGTGTCGAGTCACTTGCTTGGTTTTTCCTTGGTGAACTCTGGAGAAACGCCTGGTGGAGTGGTGCGACTGCGACTGAGACAAATTGGGTTCTTGGTCCTGTTCTGTGACCCATTCAAGGGCGTCGGCTTCTACTCTGAGGGCCGTGCTTTTGCTTCTCACGGAGCTTTTCACATCGCTTGCCTGGGCAGGGTGGGGAACTTGATTTGCAACAGCTTGCGGTCTAGTCTGGAGAACTCCAAATGATAGACGGAATGAACTGAATCGATTGATGCACTATGAGAAACACTTGTCACTGTGTTACTTGACATGTTTTCTGGTGTATGGCGAAAGGCTACAAGAATGTCACATGCTCAAACGCAGCAAAATGAATTTATCAGCTTTAGCTGAGAGGCAATTGGGGCAGCTTTGCCCATGAGAAATGGAGTCCCCCAATTATAAGTGTGAAAGGTGATGTGCACAGCCCTTAGGGTGCACGCGTCATGCAACAAGAGGTAGTCTGGAAGTGACAATACTCGGTGGTATGGGTGGGCAGAAGTTCACGAACCGCAGGTTATGAGCCCAATGCCGAGATTGGTTGGAGCATGTGGCATGCCTTGGGCGACATGGAGCATGTGACAAGCTGTGGGCGGCACACGACGTGTGACAAGCAGATGGGCGGTGCTCAATGAGTGGGTGCATGGCAGCTACTGCGGCGTGCGGGGTGTGGCAAGCTACGGCGGCATGCAGGATGTGGCAGCTATGGCGGCATGCTGGGGCTGGGTGCCTAACAGCCGGTGCCTTGGCTCATGCCCGGCGACCCAGCAACAAAGACGCGAGGTTGGAAGTTGTGCCATCAATATTCATACATGCAACCTGCAGCATGGTGTGGTCTGCAGGTTGGGGGGGGAGTGTGAAGGGTGATGTGCACAGCCCTTAGGGTGCACGCGTCATGCCACAAGAGGTAGTCTCAAAAGTGACTATGCTCGGTGGTATGGGTGGGCAAAGGTTCACGAACCGCAATCAGAATTCCCTGATCGCAGGAAGGCACGCCAACGGCTGCTGTTTGCTGCATCGACCACTTCAAGTTCCAGCCCGGGCGCCCGGTCTCTAGACTTCGACCCGGCGACGGATCCAAGTCTAGAGACGCGTGGACTCGTGTGAAAACTCACAGGGATCAGTAGTGAGAAACAAGAGGAAGTAACAAGAAACATCGCTGAGACGTCTACCCAAAGGATCCAGAACCATGCTGAGAACATACTTTGGCTCCAAAGAACCTCTTCACACACAGTCTCTTCCAGCTGAGCCTGGCTCAGCCTGGGTTCCCGCACTGGCTTCCTCCAGCTTCTTGGCCTTTCGTGCCATTCTGGCTTCTTGTTTTTGCTCTTTCGACATCTGCGGCGCTGAGAGATCTGAGGGCGACGACTGGTGGACGACCGGTCCAAGAAAGAAGGAAACACCTTCTGGGAAGTTGGATGAGTTGGATGGAGCAAAGTGCAGCAAAGCGGAATGGTTGGACAAAAAATGCGGGGTTACAATGATTTATGATTTATCATGGCTTCTCCTGAAAATTCCAGATCAACAAACAAAAAGCTAGGTTTGCCTTGGATCCCAAAGTCATGGTTTCGATGCTGGCGACGCTTCGGCATCACTTCGGCCGGGAAAGGGGGACTAGACGATCTGATGCACTCACAAAGCCACGTTCTCACTGCCACCTTCTTAGGTTCGGTACGACTGGACCCGACAATGGCGCCGATGTAAAAGTATCGAACACAGAAAACTGTACCGAAAAAAGGGTGGCAGTGGATCCATCCGACCTAGGGCATCCCAACAAACTAGTGTTGGTAAACAGGATCACAACTTTTGATAATTGATTGCAAGGAACCATCCGGCCCTGGTAATGTATGGCAATGAGATATACCTAAGACATACCTAGATCTTCCACCTGTGCAACATGTCCTGTCTTTGACACACGTTCGAGAACATTTGAGAACTCCCATTGATTCATGGGTCAATGGGAACACGGAACACATTTACTCTGGTTACAAGAGCATACTTGGCTTTGTTCCCTTGTGTTTGAAGCGAGGCACCAGTCAAATACCAAGCTGCCGAACGTTTACCCGTCCAATCATCTCCCTCCGCTCACCTGGATGCCGGGAGGTGCTGCTGCATAGCCAGCCTGAGCGGTCGCAACAGGTGCCACAGATGCGACAGGCAAAAAAGTTTTGGGATCAAAGGCAGTAGATGGGCAATCTAAGGGGGTTACGGTTACGGCAGTATATATATATATATAGTGGCAGAACACATGGTGGCAGGGTACACGAATCACGCTCCGTTGCTCTTTATCTAGACTATACAATATGAATACATGATATGCGACAACTCGGCTTGTATCCTGCGAGTATCGATTAAATGCCGATCGCCAACCCACCAGTCTAGTACCTTCTCAGGGTCCATCCGTGGTGTGCATTGGGAGATATTGGACACACACTTGAGAAGGTTGCTCCGTGGAGCGCGATTTCAGGCTGCTTC
>CAXAMN010022373.1:693240-775697 GCA_963970005.1 Durusdinium trenchii | reverse complement strand
AGAAAGAGTTAGGGTAGTGTCCTTGGAAACAGGAGTGGACACACACACACATATATAAATATATATGCACTTGAAACGCACATCCTTTGCATTGCCGCCCTTGAGACCAGCCTTGACTGATCAAGAGGCTTCAAGGATTGAATGACAGCCTTCCACAAACACTGTGGCCCTTCCCTTGGATTGAATTGACATGACTATCAGACTGCCACTGCAAGGATGGCGATCCGTTGCTGAGATCGGTACAGAGTTGTAATACTCATATAAGAACTGTATCGTTACTACAAATAAGTTGTACTGTACTATCTATAATATTGTATAATGTATTGGGTCTCCTCAACGAAAGTGGAAATTCCTCTCTCGACATGCAAGAATTACATCAAAACAATATCAAAACGTTGTTTGGATCCACATGACTTTGACTTGCAGCTCTGTTCACGTGACTTGCATCGGATACAGTTCCTGGCACCCCATGTTGCCCTGACTCCAAGTGGCATAAGAGGGGTCATAGTAGCCGTAGCCCGCCCTGGGCGACGGTCCGAATGGGATGTCAGGGACCCTGCAAACCGACCGAGACGAGGGAGGCTCCCAGTCCCATGACTGGTTAGGGTTCATCAGAAAGGCTTCCTACACTCCAGCACTGGCATTGAGATGACCCCAATCATCTGGGAGTGCGACTTGCCCTTCCCTGTCAAGGACACCGCTTTGACAGACCATGGAGAATCCATGGAGTATGTCTTCAAGGGCCTCGAGCAGCTGATCAACGGCCTCGAGCAGCTGATACTGTTATAGGTCCTTGTAGGGACTGATACTGTTATAGGTCCTTGTAGGGACGTTAGCGACTTGGAGGTCCATGGAGGTTTACCAGTGACTCCCATGATTGGTGGCTCAGCTTTTGCATCAATATACTCGTATTTGGTCAGCTCATAATGACCTCCCAAAGAGTAGTGGATGGGTGATGGGTTATGCAAGAAAACGAACAAGCGGAGTGACATGGAATCTAGCGACCAAGCAAGCACAATCTATGCATGCTGAACTACGTTGTTGGTGTTCTGGGCGCCGTACACCTCTCCAACACACCTTGAGTTCCCCGGCTGTGGAACAGCCCTTGGCGAAGCACGGATCCGAAAAGCAAACGACTCTGTGGCCCAGCACAGTCTGAACTTACTTAGGCTGCAAAAAGCATCAATGTCTTACGCCATCACAAATACCACGACAGAATGACATAACTATACATATGTAGAGATTGATAGAATGTGCATAAATCTAAGACCCTGATTGCAGGAGCTTCAACACCTGTTCACAAAACCACACTCCTCATTCCTGATTTTTGAAGAAATCACATCTTCTGAACTTCCACTCCCAGGATTCGATACCGCTTCCAAGCTACATCGAAGGATAAGCTGCCATAGCGAGGCAAAATGCAAGGCCTCAAAAAGGACACTCAACGGACATCCGCGGTTGCTGGGGCCATCTGGGCCCCCTCGAGTGACCAACGGGGCTGTTGCGAGTAGCAAACCAGAACACCATGCAGCATGTGAGAAAGACTCCACCAAAGTCTCTGTCTCACTGGCACCATGTCAAAAACCACACGTTTTGGCCACCATCTCCTGTCAAGACAGCGCTGATCGCCCACCGGCGGTCGAGCGACACGCAACAAAAACGCGCACCGTGAAGTTTCACGCTCCAGCCGCCTGATTTTGTAGATCGTACCGGGTGGAATAGTTCGACCCGAAATGACTGAAGGGACGGTGCATCTCACCATGGGACGGGCTCCTGTGGTCACCCAGACATTGGCTTTTGGCCACCTTAGCCGACCTGTCGGCACCAAAAGGATGTCCTGTGATCTTTGCACCTGACATCAGGATGTGACAAGATGCAAACTCAATGCTTCAGCCCTGTTCTGATAGTTTGGAGCCACACTTGATTTTGAATGATATTGAGGGTTTGGGTCAACACCCCATCACCCGTGAACACCAATAGAGTCCAGCTGTTGTAAATCATGTTTGACACCACCACCACCGGACTTGGATTAAAAGGTTTTGACCTTAGATTATGTATAATGTGGAATCTTCCGTTCAACAGCCTAAAACCAATCCCTATGTGTAAGGGCAAACCTAAAATAGGGAGACCTCCAAGACCCCCTGGAAGAAGGAACATAGGCCAAAATCCATTGGGCCAGGGGGTCTTCCTATTCAAACACCCACCCATTTGTTCAGAGTATACCTTGGACATCCTTGGACCTTGGAGATGCTATCACTTCAGGAGCACCTTTCGCCCCAAAGTCTCTTCATTCAGATCACCATCTCTGAACAAAAACTAGCCCCCATGCCCATCCACCCTGAAAAGGCTGACCTCGGATCCTCTTATCAATTTCACCACATGCACCCCCTTTTTTGCAGCGCTTCTTCACTTCGCAGCTCCGTCATGCGCAGCTGACTCTCGCCCAGCTGACTTCCTCATGCGCAGCTGAGTCATCAGCCCCCACTCTGCGGCTCCTGTGGCTCCTGCGGCTCCTCCTCCTCCGCGGGACCCGGTAAGGGGCCCTCTGCAGGGTGTGCGGCGGTGAGCTGCTCGGGAGCGACCTGGGCACAGGCGGGTGGGATGTGGCGAGGGAAAAAGACTCCATTAGTCGACTATGCCCTAGGGCTCCAACCACCGCCTGAGATGGTTGGGGGATTCATGATCCTTTCTTACAAAAGCTTAATTAAGATTCATGGCTTCTCAAGGATTCAGGCTTGGGCACTGGCTTGCAAGGAAGTTCAGGTCACTGAAGCTACCTTTCGTATTTCATGACATCGATGTATATGATTGTACATGTATGTCTGTATATGATATACCTGGTCCTTTTGAAGTGTCATGCCTTCATGATCCTTTATGGATCTGATCTACAACCAAGATGGTAGAGAACATTAGAAGCATTGAACAGGAGACTCTTCGGAATTGGTGTTTAGAGGTTGGGGATGAATGGAGTTGGTGAAACACATCACAGCAAGGGTATGCAAGGGTAAGATTGGGTCCAAATTGATTCGGAGTTGATTTTTTGATAGACGGGATCCTATTCTCTCTCATGCATGTGCTGCAATCATAGAGTCTATATTTGGTGGGTGGGGGCCCCGGTGGGGGGGATCTCTTGTCCTACTATGAAAGCAGCTTGTTTAGGAAGCTTGATTGAAAAGCATGTCATTGGTGTCCTGCTACTCCTCATCCTCTGCATAAATGTGACGTCCTTGAGGGGCTGCGATGATGAATCAATACAAGTACAGTTTCCTGGGCTCTGCCTGCAGTAAAAACCAAAAGCAGCTTTGTGAAAGCTGCAACATCCTGCAAAAAAAACAAACTGCATATATACAGCAATTGTTGCCAAACCTGATGCCTAATTTCTTGGATCTTCTGACAATATCTCTCAACTTTCCATCTGTGATCTGGGCTTCCAGCTGGGGCTGCCTCAGCTGGGTGTGCAATTGGCAGGTGCATCTGAGGCTGGCTCGGCTGTGGCGCCTGAACCTGCGGCTGCGGTGCCACCTGTGGCGCCGCCGGGCGTGCTTCCGACTCCGCCGGATGCGCGATCGCTGGCGGCAGCGTCTCTGCCGGGTGTGCCGGAGTCGCCGCGGCGAGCGGCGCGGTGGGGGGATCCTCATTGATGTCTCGTGTCATGCTCACCCACGCGGCAGGCGCACCGGGAGGCGGCTGGGTGCGGGCCCAGGGTCGGGCAGCTTCAGGGTTCGAGGCAGAAGCGGCGGTAGAAGCCGCAGCTGGTGTGACAGGGTTCACTGTGGCAGCACTTGCCGTGGCAGGTGTGGCAGGAGAACTGCTGGCAGCAGCACGGTTTGACCAGGTTTGGTCAATGTTCCTTTGTGCTTCTTGGACCAAGTCCAGGGTGCGTTGAGCTCCATCGGTATTGATCCCGTTCTCATTCCCATAGACAAAGTTTGGATGTTGATACTGAAAGCCCGCCAGCTTAAGAAGCTCACCAGCTGCGCTGTTGTTTCGAAAAATCTCGCTAAACCTGGGATATGTGCCAAGCTTGGTCCTCCTAGACAAACAATAAGAACTGAGAACCATGTGAATATCTGTGATTTCATATTACATGTGACTAGTTTTCGTATATACCCCACAACTTCGGAACAAAACTCGGCTCAAGAAGTCGCGGCGATCGTGCTCCAAGAAACCGAGCTCCAGAAGTGTTCACCTTCCGGTTTCGCTCCGAGTTGGGATCTTTCAGGAAGTTCGTCAAGATCATGGCCACCGTGTTCAAGGACTTGGTGGCCTGGTGGAGTGCCCATGCACATGCTGGTTCTGGGTTGAACCCGGAGCATAGGGTCCGTGGCATAGAACCATAGGGTAAGATTTGGTGGGGGGGTCCACCCCTTCGTCAAGTTTTCAACCACAATGAATGTGGCGCTAAAGGCTCCGAATTCGGCGGTGTGCTCCAGCCTTGCAGCTTGAAAGGATGAGCACATCGTCATGCATTATCCTACCAGGTAAACCCATGTAACAGCACCTATCGATACACACTCTTCTTCTTCATAGACTCTCTTCTTGCTTGATCTAGAAATTGCATTGCCAAGGTTACGCACCCACATTCTCCATGTCGCGTTCTTCTCTCGCATGCAGCGCCCCCCACCCTCCAGGCCTCCTGCTTGGTGTTGCATTCGGCCACCAAGCGCTGCAAGCTTCCAGCCGTGGCTTCGAAACTCTCCCTCACCGACAGCGCTGCTGAGCTACCACCCGCAGCTGACGCCGCAGGCGCTGCTGAGGGTGTGGCAGGCACACCCGGCACGGCAGGCACGGCCGACGCGCCTGCTAGGGGAGCAATGGAGCAGTCAGACCCAAGACTTACTTCAAATCGGGGAAGAGAACCTATTTTAATTAATATGTTTGCTAGTTGGTAGTAGTATAGCGCTTGCAATGTTCCTTTGGGTCTTGCGTCCTTTATCTCCAGCCATTGGTTAAATTTTGATAATATACTAGCGGACTGAAACTTAGAATGCCGGCCATTTTTCCAAACAAAACTCGCGAATAACTTAGAATGCCTGTCCCATTTGGGATTTAGAATGCCTGCACATTCCTGTATACAGCCGGCATTCTAAGTTTCAGTCCGGAGTTCAAACTCTGGCACTCAGCTCGCTCCTTTTTCCCTTCTTGTCCCAAGGCCGAGGCCGGTTTCTGCGGTTTTGTTGGCACATGTAAAACAAAGACCTGTTCTGTAACCATAGATTATATATATACACGCTTCTTTTGGACATATCAAATACATTCAAATACACTATATATATACACAAGAGTCTGCTCTTCCTCTTTTCTTAGCCGAACATGAGAATTGAAATCAAGTATAGTGTCAAACCTTACAATTTTTGTTGAACCTGGTGCGGGGCATTCTAACTCTACGAAACACCGCGCCTGTCAGCAAATCTGATAGGTGGGCAAGAAGTGGGGGGCAGGCATTCTATCTGCACGATTCACTGTATTTTACAGGGTTTTTGTTAACTTTTGGAGCTTTCACGGGGTTAGGGGAGTCATTTTGTTTCCTTCTCGTTTTTCCAAATGGGCATTCTAAGTTTCAGTCCGCTAGTATAGTTGATATGAGAGGACCTAAATCAGTGGCTATAGTCTACAGAATCTGAGGGGTTGTTGAAGTTAAAGTAATCTCAGCTCTCCTCCACATATTTTGAACATCATCATTACGTGCAAAGTCCAAAAACAGGGCCGGGCATTCTACAGTATAACAAAAGTAGCTCAAAGCCTTGCAAAGGGAAACAGCTGCAGTGCACTGTTTTGTCACAGGAACAACTCTGTTGCGGTGTCGGTATTTGTACACTTGAGAAGGATCGGAAACCATGGCCCATGGCACACAGTTTTGAGATCACTGCCTGGATATTCTGTTTGGGAACACTCTCCAGCATAACTCCTTCGAACGTCCATGAGATCACAGCGTTGAAATTTGATTCAAGACCCAAAGGAACACATGGTATGTCGAGGAGTGTGGGTTTATCATGGTTATTCCAGCAGTGGATGGGTGCGTTGTCAGGCCGTGAAAAAAAACCCAAAACATCGCAGAAAGAATCCTTCTACTAATCCTTCTATATAGATCTTCAATGATGACGGATCAGAAGGGACATTTGCACCATGTTGCACCTGCTCTCTGAAAAAGTACACACTAGCCTAGCCGTAGTGAAATAGGGTCGGATTCTACAGGTGTCTTCCCCAGCCATCCTGCAGGCGTAGGCAGTGGCCCGGGCGCGGCACCAGAGCCTCTCCAAAGCCCAACAAGACTGCGAGCATCCATGCTGGGTGGGGCAGCTACTAAAGGAAAGGGTGGTCAATGGTCAATATAGCTCCCAAGCATAACAGGAGACAAAAGGCTGCCTCCATTTATAACAATGATGGACCTTCTTGTGGTTCGACTTCGTTTACATCTTTGTTTGCCTCCAACATCCACCGGTGCCTGCTGGGCTGGCTTTTCCAGCCAGCGCTGTGCCGCTGCCCACGGATGGTAAGGACCTGGGCATCAGGCCTTTGGGAGGATCTAACAAGCTTTGTGGCATGTACACTCCGACTCACTAAAATGGAAGTGGAAAAACCTCTGTTCGTAAAGGAAAGTAGTCTTGCAAGGGACCATGCAATCCCCTTCCATGTAATGTGTTCGTCAGAGTGTAAGGGATCTTTTTTTAAAGGAGAACGCCTAATCCACGCACCACCTAATCCACGAACCCGAGGATAGGCACCTGCCACCGCCCAAACCTGTTGAGGTCTTTTGAGGCGTCTCTAAGTCCTTAGTCCTTCACCCTAATTGATTCATTCTATATATGATTCTCTCCAACATTCAGTGGCCAACCCCAACCAAAAACTCCTCCCCTCCTCATACCGTCTCAAAACCCCAATCCCAGATTCTGCCCTTCTCAACTTCAACTAATCCCTCACGACTTTCCCATCCTTCCACGGCCTTTGTGGCTCCGCGCGGCTTTGTCCCATTCTCCGGACCTTCGCCCGACCTCTGGGACGTCGGATGCACGGCTCTTACAAACAAGACTCAGTAGCTCTGGGATTTGCTGTCCGAAGCCAGGCAAGGAGATGCACCCGGTTCGGGAAAAAAAACATGTGCCTCAAACAAAACCAGGTAGTTGAGTGAACCCAAAACAAAACAACAACATCCCTGAAATCGTAGTGAAAACGTGTGAACGCATGCTCGTGTCACTCACAGATGCACATGAAAAGAACAGGCTCTGTGGCATGCTCTTGTTTTTGCGAGGTCATGAATGTCTTGAGGTCAAGAAATTGAACAACAAAAACATGCTGTCGCTATCTGTCACTGTTTAGCGCGCTCCAAGTTCCACTGACTTTGTTTGACTCTCAGGCTTGCAATTAAGAACGATGACTTACCCAGTGCAAGCGACTCTCCTAATCAGGACGTAAAAAGTGGTTGCTGCATGCAACATGTATAATTCTGCAATTCTGTTTCACTGAGAATGCCCAAGTTGAGGGGACTCCTGGTGTGCCACTTGGACTTGGAGGTGCCCAAGTATGACAATACCAGATGCCCGTGCATGGCAATACCACATACCCGGCCCAAGCTGTCGAACTCTCCGAAAGAGTCAAGCTTGTTCCACCGGAAAGGGCCTCCCAACTGTCGAGACCTGCATAGTTGGTCGGTTCCAGGGCGGGCAGCTTTGGCGTCGGCCCGAACCCGTTTCGGCGGCCGTACGTCCACCTCTGCGCGCGGGCCATGTTCAGGCCCCAAGCCACGCATTCTGAATCATGGTGGCTAAAGCTTGAATCGTTGAGGCCTGGGCGACGCCAGAAGATGGGCGAAGCATGGCGAAACAGGTGCGACATAACTTCTCAGATCATGAAGAATTCCGGGTCCGATGTGTTGGTATGAGTTGGGATAGAGTAGGAGGATCTAAGCATCCAACTATCACTAGACCTCGCGTCTATTCATCACTGAATAAGCAAATCAGTTTTGACAAACAGTTCTGACTTGTCCAGAAAACAAGCAAACATATCATATCAGAGATTCAGAACCACACACTAATAGGGATGGAAGGAAATCAGGACAACAGCGCAAACTTTCCAAGTTTGAACACTCAAAGCAAACGACTTCTTAAAATGAGGACAGCAGGTAGCTCTGGTTGGCTTCCTGTGTTCCTCCTAATCCTAACTACTAAGCCTTACAAAGTTGTCACTTTGGACCTCCAGCTCGGCAACACATGATTGGAGAAGCACTAAGCAACTGGTCAGTCACTGGTCAGTGCATAGTTACATATGTTTTGTGTCAAAATAACCGCAGCGCCATGGACAACTCAAACGAGTTCGCTCATCGCTCAGCGCCAGCTGGGCGGAAGCGGCACGTCGTTCTCACACATCAAACCTCGTGGAACCGGAAGCGGCACGCGGAACCTGCCCAGCCAGGATCAGCTGAGAAGGAGGTCGAAGCACATAGCATGAGCAAGACCTAACTGAGATCCTGAGAGCCGTCCAATACTCATTGAGTTTGCCAAAAAAACAAAAAGAACACTTGGTGTTTCGATGTGTTTCAGCATCTCAAAGATGGATCTTACGGCCTCACCTTCTTTCACACCATGTCTCGTGGTCTGACAGCGATCAGGTCCGACCTAAGCTCCAGCGTCGTGGGGTCGCATGGACAAGGCCTACAGGGGTCGATGACGGACGGTGGCAAGGCCTACAGATGTTTGCCTACTGGACGACCTTGCAAGGCTTTGCACGGATTCACACATGAATCCTATTGGAAACACATTTATATGATATTTATATGGCACCAGTCACTAGTAGTAGATCATAATATAAGATCTATAGTTCCACGCTCTTTTTGTTGTGACATGTTGTGACCACGAATTAGCAGGATCCAAAGTAAGATCATCACAGTTTCATCACTATTCTTTCGAATGTCCGGCCTTCTGGATCTTCTCCTTCCTTTCCTTGGCCCGGTCCCAGTCAGGATCACAGACCTCATTGGCACAAACGAGGCGGTGACCGGCAATGGCAAGCGCCGCAATCGCCAAGCCAGGGATGGTGAACATGAGTCTGAAAATGTCTGAAATGGAAACAACAAAAAACATCTACTGTAACTTGTTACTAGTAGCTTCTATAGCTACTAATAGCGATGGCCTCCACCCTAGTAGCGATGGCCTCCACCCTAGTAGCGATGGCCTCCAACCTAGTAGCGAAGGCCTCCAACCTAATAGCGATGGCCTCCACCTATAGTAGCTTCTCATTACTAGTAGCTTGGGTTGTCGAGCCCAAATCACCCCAATTTTTGAACTTCCTTCAGATATGCAGGGACTTTGCTGGAGTCCTTTCATCTGACATCAATTCCTGGCAGCGACTCAATCTTTGGCTGCCAGAACAACCACAACTCTACCTGTGTTTCTAGACTCTAGACACTGCAGTATGCGCATGCGCACAGAATCCTACTACATTGATGTCCTGGATAGGATACAACCGGTGTCCGTCCACCTTGGTGGCCAAGTCTACCACCTCTGAGTTGCCTGTTCCCAACGAACAGCGGAGGCGCCAGGGCAAGGTCAATCACACGCAAGGCATGCTCGTAGGTGTCAGCAGTCTCGCCCAGTTCCAGGTAGGCCGCAGCCAGGTTCGAGTAGAGCCTTTTCGGGTCACGGTCACCGTGTTGGCTCAAAAGTGGGTTTCTGCATCTGGGGAAGTCGTGGATTTCAGGGTGAAAGTGGTGAGGAGTAACGATCAGCTGGCTGAGTACAGGCAGTCTGGCAGACTGCGTCAAAGATGAAGAAACATGACGTTGAAAAGTACTACAAGCACCAGGCTACAGTTGCCCACATGCGCAAACTCCCTCACTTGCTGGCCTACGTGGATCTGGCAACAAAACATGCTTGCATTTGCTTCGAGAGATGACTGATGACACACAGTGATACAGGCCTCCATCATGCCCCAGAAAAAAATAAACATCCAAACCCTCTAGCAAATTCATCAGTAACTCCTTTTCTGTGCAAAATGCAGCAATCGGAAAGCCAAAGCGGCTTCCACAGAGATCCACCCCTCTAGGTGTTTCGGTTTGGGTGAGTTGCTTTTTTGGATCCGGATCACACATCCGACCGAACACACAAGACGACATGCATGTGGACGAGTTGGGTCTGGTGCTAAATATATAAGGTGTTCTCTCACCGTTCTCGATTTGAGATCGGGAACAGAAGGTGACATTCCCTCACATGCACCGCCTGATGCCAACATAGACGGCATACAAACACACGCAAAAACACTTGAACCCCCCTGGAAAGGACATATGTTAATGTATAAATGGCATAAACCATCATAAACATTCATAAACCATATACCATCATATACCTATTTCAGGCTCCATGTCTCCATGTCTGTGGCCCAAACGCTCCATTTTTACACTCTGCCCCCCAAGCCAAGGCGGGTGACGCAACGCTCGTCCCTCAACACCGGTTCTTCGTCCCTCAACGCCGAGTTCCCCGCGTCCCAGTTCGCCTGGAGGAGATATGGTTCATCTGTGAAGAACGCTCTTCCACGCTTTGGCTCCGTGCCAGTGACAAACAGTCGAGGCCTTGCACATAACCTCGACGCCACGACCAGGGGACCCAGAACACGGGTCCGCGGGTCGGACCGATCGGAAGCACCGCTGAGGGGTGATGAGCAACAAATATAAACAGCTTTGTGTAATTAGAGGATCACAAATTCAAGAAACAACTCAAAGACTCTCAAAGACTGGCTGCAAATACCTTGCTTTGACGCCGTGAACATTTGTGATGTCTCCTACTGTTTTCCTCCTAGAAAGGGGCCGTCTCCCAGACGGCATGGAGATCAATTCTCTGCAGGGAACTGAACATGCCTGTTAAACTCACCAAGATGAGGTGTAGTTTTTTGATCGAATCTTTATTTATGCCAAGGATTTCAAGTATGCAGAATGTTTGGTGCAGTCCTTTGTGACCCAAAAGATGGTCTTGACATTCCTTGCCCCGTTCGGTGTCGGTTTCGTGTGAACCCGCACGACACACGTCTGCCACGGTAAATCCTCAAGAACTCGTCAAGCGTCCATGTTCAGTTGTGGTTCCAAGTGGTATCGCGTATCTGAAGAACATTAAAGAGCTACTTATAACACCACACAACAACATGACTCCAGCTCCTGGTAGAAGGGAAACAAATTGTATCAACAAAATTGAATACTTTGTCCAAACATGTCCAAACCAATCTGTGTCGGAACTCGTTGGTCTCAGCACCCTTGCACAAGGGCACAACAAAGGTCCAGGATGTTCCGCTCCAAGTTACAAGCCACAGACTTCCAAAGGGCAGCCACTCGTGGACTCGAGCTCAGCTTCTCGCGGGCGTCGCGGCACTTTGCGAGGTTGGAGTAGTAGCCTGCAGCTGTCACACTGCACCCGCGGCCGAGATGTCCGAAGTCGTTCGTTACGTTTCGTCCCAAAATGCCTGTTCGACTCTCGCAGCTTCACCCTTTTGGATCGTTTCACATCGCAGGGTGACGTGGCCCATGTGGCCCACGTATGCAAATGGAGGATCATTCTCTTCCAGCGGTACCTAAACAAGCAAGCCACACGGCTTCAGGAACCCAAAACGGTAAAGACCATTAAGGACCTGTACACAGGGCGCCCGGTGCGATTCGGCTGTGTGAACCTGGTGCCAGCTGGCAAACAAAAGAAGCGGGCCACAAGAGAAAGGGAGACCAGCAGCATCCAGCAACTAAGATTTAGCTCAAAACATCCATAAAGACCTAAAAGCAAAGGCAGCTACTCCGTTTGGTGGACAAACAATTTGGCAAAATCCTCAGGCCATTGGACACGTTGTTGAAACATCTTCAGTGCAAAACGTCAACAAGTTTGAGCGGATGTGGACAATGGCAACGAACATAAGAGCAACCACCACTACAACCGCCACCACTCGCAGGAAGATTCCAACAACAAAAGGCCTAGCAGCTTAGCAAGAATGAGACAAGCGAGAACATTCACAAGCACCAAAGCTTAGCGACAGCACAGAACCACAGAACCTCAGAAACAACCTGCACACACAAATAAGAAAACATGTGAGCATTAATGAATCCTCCATAATCCTGCAAACCACAGTGTTCACAAAGTGCCGGCTGCCGGACTGTGTCGGCCAAGCCACTGTTGCCTGCTTGTTTCAGTTGCTCCGCTTTTTCCACCAGCCACTCGCAGGACTTCCGCGCCTCGGAGGCAGACGGAGCAGTGAGAAGACTAGGCCAGGCGTGTTCGAGGCATCCAGGTGTGCCAGATGTTGCAGGCATCCAGGCGTGCCAAGAAAACCCACTTGCTGCCACTTAGCTGTTTGTTTTGAGTGAAAGGCAACTTGAATCAGGCAGCCAATCAACTTGGAATGGGTCCATCTCCTACAGACCGGAATAATTTACATGGAAAGCAAACATGGATCCGGTGGCAGACTAGTGCTACTCGGGCTTCTTGGCTGTTGGTAGATGTACTATGCAGGATCCATTTCCACTACATACTCCAACTACATACTCCAAACTAGCCTCAAGTGGAAAACCTCTACTTGAATGAACATCTGCCACTTCAGAATCTTGCCTGCTTTTGGGTCATCAAGGGGGGGGCTTTTGCGCACTCATCGTGGTACCGGTTCATCTACCCCCCCCCGGCGGCCCAGGTGTTGTGGCCCCGGACCGATCCCTCCAAGCGACGGAGCTCCCAGTCTTGCGGAAGGCGACGGTGAACATGCGCCCATCGGGGTCGTCGGAGAAGTCCACGGGCTCCTGGCGCTCGAGGAGCTCCAAGTCCAGCTGCGCCTGGAGACGAGCAAGCGGTAGTGGGGAGGGAAGGCGGTAGTGGGTGGTTTCAGAGGTTTGATGGCGCAAATGTCCAAGGTTGGTGGTTGACTACTTTTAGGCACCTGATATACAAAAGACATCTTTCGGCTTGTGCCATCTATTCTGAAACCACTGTAAACTTTTGAGTTGGTGGTGAAAGGGGAGGGCTTTCAAGAGGTGAAAGGGGGGCTGTATCGCGAGCGAGATTCGGGTGTCAAAGGAAGTCAGTTCTGAGATCTAGGGCTGGGGGTTGATTGGAAGAACTACTTGAGGTGAGGTGATTGGTGGGGATATTTTGGGGTGTGGCTGATTTGGAGGTTCCAACTACCTCAAGAAATCCTTGGATTCGAACATATGCAACTTGGGTGATTGTCCTCCAAGGACTATGGTGCGGTGCGTAAATAGTAAAGATTTCTGAGGTTAACGGTTAACACACGACTTCTTGAGCACCACTTCTTGGCTGGTCCTTGGTTAAGTGGACAGCCCGCCCTCGTCACGAGAGCAAAAGGATGGGAAGGAGGTCCCCAAAAGCAGGCCGAGGTGGACGTCGACATGTAACTTACAGCCCAGGCGAGGCCTGAGTGGATCAAGACACATCAAAACACCTCGAAACTGAACAGGGAGGTTTGAGTGTCGGGAGGTGACCAGCCAGAGGACCTAGACCAGCGTTGAATGAGAAACACATGTGGCACGTGAGCAGGCTCACACACTCCCACCTCCATGAGACTGGAATAAATATACGCCAACATTGATCCTATAGAAACCACCCCAACTGAGATACCCCAAGCCCACCCCAACTTGAGTCAAACTGAGCATACATGAAGTGTCAGGGAGGTGCTTACATAGAGCTTTCTGCTCAATCAGGAACACCCTCATGGGATCCACCCAAACGAGCAAAGCGTGAAACCACTGGGGGGGCCGTGCTGAGTATTCACAGTCACATCATGTCCCAAAGTCACAGCTGCTTCTCCAGGCTGAAAACCTAAGGATGGAAGCACCTAGTACCAGAGCTGCAACACCTCGTAAGCCTCAAATTTGCGTAGGCCTCAATTGAGGGCTAATGGGTACCCCCTAGATGCCAGAAGGGGGGGCGTTTTGGTTTCGGGAAAGAACATGTCGTATATCATGTAATTTACAAGTCTCCATCCGTAACCTGAGGAACTGAAGCACTTTATATCTAGACATGAATGGGAATCTCCGTGATTGGCCAAGTGGGGGGGGGAACTGGCCAACTGGATCAATTAAAGCAGAGATTCCAGCGACACGATGTGACTGGGGGATGCTTGAGCAAAAATGATTGATCGAGGACTACTATGACGTAACCTGCGTACTGCTAAGTAACTACTACATTTGCTGAGCGCCGGCTGACACTCCCTCTCACTTCATGACCGGCGCACAGTAATGTCCAACACGACAGGTATCAATGGATAGCAATCGACTAAAGACCAAATGGTATCGATCATGAAAGGCCTTCTTGATCTGCTGTGTCATCTTCTCAACATTGGCAAAGTCCCCCCACTTCTCCTCATTGCGCATGTACCACAAGCGACCAATTTGCAAATCAGCTGTAAGCAGTGATCCGTCATTTGCATTGCTTCTACATAGTCCAACAAAAGGCACTGGCTTGCAATATGTTAACAACATATGACAACGTCACACCACTCTTGCTTTGGATTGCTCCAGTTGGTAAACCCATCAGGTCCATATTACGTGAACCTATCAGTCTTCTTCCCAGGCTGCGAGGTCAACGAAGAACCTTCGTGAGGCCGCGAGGCCGGCCTATTTTTTTCTCAACAATCCACGTGACAGTATCTGGTACTTAGCCATTACAGTTGTACATCCTGTAATACTTAATGTAATACTATCCCATATATAAGACAAATTGAGACTATATGAGCATCTATAGTGTACCTTTTTGGTAGCCGCACTCTCCCTGTTTGAACTTACTCAAGCTGTTCTACGTTCCAGTCGTGTTGCAACCACTCATTACCAGTACCAAAACATGTCCACGGCTCAGAAGGACAGCCGAAGGCCCCTTTGGGGGGGTCGGTCATGCATCGACCCGAACTGCCAGACCGGACCCCAAAGGGGGGGTCGCATCGACCGCGCTCCCGAACGGTGCAGTGTGGTGCTTGACATGAAGAATGAACACCAAGTCTCGGTGTCGTACATCAACAAAATGCCGCCCTCTTCCAAGAGCTGTGCAGCACCCTGCAAGACGTCCGTCCAAATCAAGGGCTCTCGGTATCCCACCTGGGCAGCGTCGATTCGCCATTGGCGTCCAACACGGATTTTTCGACAAGGTTCTGAAATGAACTTGTTGAACTGTTGGATGAGCACACCTCTTTCAATGATACCATGCCAGGATGCAACAGCAGGAATTACAACAGAGGAGTCTTAAACCTTGCAGCGGGCCAAGCCTTCTCGCGGGTGCTTGTTGAAGCATGGTCCATGGTGTGTGAATCTTACTGTCCCCATCCATCCCTATTCCATCCCTATTCCATCCCTATTCCCATCTGTCAGAAGGTGACCCCAACCCGACCCACGGTGGACGATCTGGACTCCACTCTTCAACCCGATCTGTTTGACCTGAAAAAAACGGATATGATACACCTCGTCATGTTGGCCATGCGGGAAGGCTGGCACACGCATTCGGATCTTCACACAACGATCAAATGATCAGGAACTCTTAACACATGGACAAATGTTCCTTGTCTTCGAAGCTCTTCTTTCATTGTTCTAGAACTCTTAACATACGCATCTACTATGTTTAGACTGCTGGATCTCTATAGTTGATGTGTGTACGCGTGTATGAGTATGATTCTCTGTGTGCGGCAAAGTCTGCGAGCCTTGAACACAATGGAAGAACATACATCAAATGGTTGAATCCACTCTTGGTTTCCTTTGTTCTGTGCCAGTAAACGGTTTTGCTGAACATCATCATTGTGCTGCGCGCATGTAGGTCGCTGGCACATGGAAAGCATTGGATTCGATGGAATTGAGGTGACCTGGAACACAGGTCCTGCCCTTCGATCAAGTCTGAGAGCTCATTCACTGACCCCATTCGGGTTGACCTCTTTGGGTTCCACAAAGAAGGTTGACCTTCCTCCCAGCGTTTTGCTCGAGAAACCTCTCCTGTCAGGTTGGTGAGCCATTGGGTAGGGATCTATAGCCATTGGGTATGGTGCCACCGACCACACCCCAATGGATTCAAGTATAATAGCTAATAACGCAGAATAACGCAATATAATAACCACATAGTCTGGGTATGTCTGGGTATATCCCATTGCCAGCAAGAGTGGATGGTTAGTAAAGGCCTTTCTCGAAAGGTTTCTGTTGCCGACTGTTACTGCTAATGAGATACACCCTACACGTAGTCCTCCCAAAGTGTTCCTGTTCTCGTTGAAATGGCTTTCAACCCCTTTTTTTTCTCACGTGGGGCACACCGCGTGTGCCCGAGCAGCCACGCCACCTGCGTGAGCAAAGAGGTGCAAAGCACTACGGAGCAAAAGCCTTGCAAATGCTCCACGCTGGGCCACATCTCCTCAGGATCTTGCCAGGGAGAGTCTTGCCGCCAACTTCAGCTTAGTTCCCTCCGCTAAGGAACAGAGTACGGTATCAGAAGTTCCATGAATTTCCATGGACATTGGGATCAAACTGCACCGTGTTCTGCTTGCACCCGTGTTCTCCTTCTTGCCCAACACTTCTTACCTCTTCTCCTTCTTTACATGTCTTTACCAAGCAGAACAAATGGCAGAAAAGGACTCAACCGACTCAACCAACAGACATAATGTAGACTCAGATATTACAGCCCAATGGTGCAAACAGCCACACGTCAACCCTGAGGCGACGTCGGCGGCCTCCGTGACGTCCACGCAGCTGGTGCGGCCCCGCAAGAGCTTGGCCGATTGCCGGGAGTCTTCCGTGTCCAAGGAACAAAGCCAGGCCTGGCCGATGTTGCACAACTCCAAGAATGTAAAACAATCCCTATACTATGAGTCAATGACCTAATTTGACTGAACGTGGTCACATAAAAGCACTATCACTACTTAAGGATGTAAAAGACCAGGTTTTACTGGGTCTTATGGACTTGTAGGGAATGGTTGTTTGGCAAGCCCTAGCCTTCAAACACCCTGAAAACAAGGGTGGGCCAGGAAACAGCGATACTCCACGCTGGGCCAATGATGGAACCATACTCCACCCTGTTCCTGATGATCAAGGGGCAAAGGTCGTGCAAATTATCCGGGTTCTTTGGAACAAACACATGGAACAAAGAAAGGGAGACCATGGCCACAAAGCCCAGGTTCTTCGGTCCCTTGCTTCTTCGGGTCGCCGACAGGAGGGGAGGTCGGATCGCAAAGCGACGTGGCCAGCGCCTCCATCTCATCTTCGCTGGTTTTGTCCTCCTCATCCTCAGGTGGATCGCCCTCCATCTCCAACAGGTCTGAACTTCCCTCGAGTGGCGGTGGGCAACAAAAAATGATGGCCGAAGCTGGGACAAGAGTTCACCGGCTTCAGTGGGTTGTTTGGTTCACCAAGTCTGGAAAATAGCAAAGATATGCATATATAAACAACATGTATCGTATATCATCAAACGACATCAAAAGACTATTGTGCAACTCTTGACATGTGATACACCAATACTCTCACAAATATGACCTGGCATTGCTTTAGCGTCCAGCAGTGGACTCCTTGTACTTCTGTCAGATCTTTCAGAACTGCCAAAATTCTTGGGTGTGTCACGCTTGTTCTAAGCCCCCGAAGACTGCACCCCCCCAATCAGCTCTTCAGCTGTTGAGACATCAAAACTTGAGCACATTCACAGATCCCAAGAGATTCTAGTGTCACACCATGTGAACAATAAAACATCAGATACTTTTTGCTGGGTTACTGTCACCCTGCCGAAACGGGGGCACACGGATGCCGCTTCCGGGCACCAGATCCGATGCCGACGGGGGGGGGCACGAGCCGGCGCGAACGCGACAGTTCGCGGGTGGACCCCCCCGAGAAACCCTCCGTCGGCTTCTCAGACTGAACCTGAGAGTGGGGAAGACTCGTCCGAGTCTTTCGTGGACATGGACTGCATGATCTCATTGGGACCATTGCGCAGCGCAGCTGGATCAAGGAGAATGACCGGAGAAAGCATCAAAATGGAGAGACCCCCGAATTTCAAGGCAGAAACTCAAGGGGGATCCCAAATGGAAAAACACTCATATATTATGGCTGTGGGTCAAACTCATATGGCTGTGGGTCAATCTCAGGATACCTTGTTTGACCTACCTGGAAGGTCTTTCGCTATAAGGTGGACCAGGCTCCAGGTGTTCACCCATCCCCATATAACGATACAACAAAAATAGATGAACCAGTGAAGGCACCTAAAGGCTGAGCCCGCGACACGTACAACATGCTCCAAAACCGTGAGAAGGCTAGCATTCTCAACTCCGGCCCACTTGTTCCAAAGCAAAAAGGATCAAGGTCCGGCCCAGGTCTGCTGCTTGTGCCCTTTTCTTATCCTGTTCTTCCATATGTATTCATGTTCTCTCCTCTTTGCGCCCCAACATGGCTCTGTACCGAACCACCCGTTCCAGGACGTCCCATCTCGACCGACACGACACGCGGACACGCATCCATCGGGTCGACAGCCAGGAACGAACGGTCGACCTACATGGAAACTGGAGACCTGCAAGGATTTCTATGGCTTCCTCCACCCCAAAAATGGTGGTCTTCCGGTTTTCAGGCTCCATGTGGGTCTCTTCCAAGGCGTTGGAACATCCAAGTGTGTGGAGGTTGAGCCAACTTGGATGTCCCTGCCGGTACACACTCACACGAAGCACCACCCAAAAAACGAGAATCAAGCAACCCCAAGATAACGGACAGCACAACACAATCAACAAATATATATATATATATATAGATCCTTTTGTACGACCCAAAAAAATTGGAGGCCAAACGACGGCATATTATGTTGACTATTTGCTTCCTTTTTGATTCCTAATTAGGACCTCGATATACTTGGTGTCGCATCGGGCATCACTCCCCGGCCTTGGCCTCGGTCTTGGGTCTCTTCAGCTTTGGTTCCTCCGCCTCTTTGGGCGCCGTGGTCATATACTCGATGCAGTCCTCCATCATCTTCGTCCCCAAGTAGTCAGCAGGGTCAGCCATATGCTCTGAGGCATACCTGTGTGAACACAGCGCTTCCAAGAAGGGGTGTCCAATGGATATACATACTGTATATTATATATATATATGCATAGTAAGTGGTGCAGGGTTGTCCATTATATAGTGACCCCTAGGACGCTGCTGGAAGATCATCAACATCAACAGGTGCAATTCTGAAGCTCAAAGGGCACAATGTCTATTAAAAGGACATCGACATTCCGGAACACAAACACCAACAACACATCAAAGCCCTGTGAGTTGGAAGGTCCTGGTGGTGGCCCCCTTCCGTCTGAATTCACCAATGTCACACGTCTTTCTTTCCCCAGACACTCCTGTGGTGGACGCAGGAGTGATGCGTACACAGCAGGGCCGGTGACGGACTCATTCAAACAACACCCAAAGACTACAACTGCATGTATGGCATATCATATATTACACATATGAGCAGCGGACAAAATTACTTGTGTAGCGCAATACCATTTGACATGATTATCGTTTTTTTGGTGGGGTCCATATCGTTCTCCAATGTTTCTCCAAACCGTAGTTAGCATAGCATACCAGCACATAGGCTAAAACAAAAAATATGACTCACAACCTCAGATTAGAGGCTTACAGTGCTTTCTGCACAGGAATGGCACAGCACTTGATTTATGCACTCGGACCAACACTAGTAATGTGGAGAAGTAGGTCTACGGAGTGCCTGGCGTGACATTTAGGTTATCGTTCGCTTATCGTTTGGACTATCGTTTGGGAAGTTGTCTGGGATTATCATTGATGAAAAGAGGTGCCCATCGGTTTAGCTCAAATATGCTCAAATAAACTTGCAAATGCAATCGCATCTGGTAACCACAAACATCTTTGTACCCACTACATCTTAACAAGATTATCGTTTTTGGTGGGGACCATATCGTTTTCCACAGAAACAAAGCCCTCAACATAGGTTTAGGGTCATGCCGTGACTAAATAAGTCAGCCAATAATTTTGTCCGTCGCTCATATATATATATATATACACGATGCCGATGTGTTCCTGCAGGGGGACTTGCCAGGCGTTTTATAGGGATCTACCCTGGCACTTATATGTATGTATATATATACAGTATATATATATATATATAATGGCGGCCCGTACGAAAGTTTGTGAAAGCAAATATCTGATGTGTTTCTTGTTTTGATTGATACATTCATAAACGCTCTCTGATTGCTTACCAACAGTGACAACACATCTCCGAAAACCGAACACCTTCTTGTTTTCTAGTACAAAATCAAGACCTAACCCCTCCGTCTTGAGGGATGCATAAAACGTTTTCTGCCCCATTTGATAGAGGAACCCTGCATGGCCATATACCGATCATGCCTACTCTTTATCAACATCTTAAAACCATCCGAAAGTTGGGCAACAATTCCAGTCGCATGGAGTGTTTGGGGTATATCTAGGGCAGAATCTTCTGGTGCACAACAAGCTGAGGGGTGAAGCATGCTGAAGCATATTCACCTCTATTCCACACACTATGGAGAAATGAACTGTGATTGAATCCAACTGTATACTTGCCTAGTAAGTCCAGGTCGGAAAACAACAAAAAACAACTGACAAGCCTCCATGTAGTCGAACCCCCATGCTATTTGAGGTCTCCACGGCCATCCACAGCCGTCACGGCCATCCAAGAACACTCGTATCCACCAAATCACGTTCCGCATAGAGGATCAACCCACTCAGGAGCACGTTCCCTCCAAGGTGCCAACGGACCTTGGGCATGAACATAGTAAATCGACTTGGGTAAAAGCCATTGGCTGAAGCCAAATCCTCAGCGACAGAGGCACGCTCTCCCGCTCTAGCCGGTGGGTACCATCCGAGGTTTCAGGTCAAATCCGTGTGCAGGTTATGGGGATGTCTTATAGGTTCAGTGGTCCTCACATTGGTCTATCCATGTTTGATAGGTCAAGGAGGTTGCTGAGTGTATCGCTTCGCCTTCCAGGGGCTGAGTAGTATGATGATGTATGATGTACGCACTCAATTCTCAGATGTCCCTCAGGCTGTGATCAAACGGACCTGCACGGACCTGCCCATGTGAATGTCTGCTGGGTTCTGCCGCCGTGGATGGGGGGTGTCCGAAGATTCCGCTGGCTGCTTTGGGACGTTCCCCGAGATTACAGTGAACTTCAGGGTAGATGGCAGGTGTGCAATCAAAAAGAGAGGTGAGGAACAAGACATGGTCTCCGCCGAAAAGTTTTTTTTCCTCCAGGGAAGACATATAAATATAAATCTATATGAATACCGACCAGGACAGAGTCGTGCGATGTTCTCCGCGGCCCAGGTGCTAAGCCGAAGTAAAGGTGTTGATCTTCACCTTTGCAGTCTTTAAACATGCAGCCGTGCTTGCCTCGGCAAAAAGAATCACACTCGCAAACCATCGAGGTGTTTCGCTCGTTTTGGGGCAATCGACCCAAAAAAGCAAGCCTTTTTCGGCCCAAATCTCATCGATACGCCATCCAGTTGCTGTCAGCTGGACCTTTGGGGCTTTGTTTGTCCTCCGGCTGCAGCCAGGGGCAATACCTCGGTGACCGGCTACGAAGGACGAAGGACTCGCGACCGCCCGTCTCGTGGTGGGGCGATTTCGGGACTTCGAAGCTTCGAAGCCAAAGCGAAAGGCCTCCATAAAGGAGGCTTGTCTACATGACCGTAGTCCATGGGGATGAGCTGTTCACCGTTTCTCGTCTGCTACTTTAAGGAATCCAAAGCAACTCTCTCTTCTAACCATTCAACGAGGCTGGCACATGCAGCTGAACGTGCATCTCTGTTTCAGCTTCCCTCAGGTCCCTCTGAATGAGTCTTCCTTCAAAAGTAACCAAGTCCTCCCTAAATGGTGGTGCTCTCTGACGTCAGCATGTGGTCCTCGCTGTAGGATACGTGAAAAACACCCTCCGGTCCATCGAGACGTGGTCCATCCTCCAAGTGGTCAAGCAAGAAGCTCCGACAAAACTTAGCATCTCTGTCCAACAGCTCCAGTTCCCATGTCTAACACATGTCAAAACTGACAGGTGCTCTTGATTGTCCCTCAAAATGAGACCGGACCAGGGTGAAGTCGGGTGAAGTCGAAGGACACTGAGTTCACTGGTGATGATCCGATCCTTTCGAGGCCACCGTGTCCGTCTTCGGTGTCCGTCTTCGGTGTCGCTTTCACCAGGTTGCTTCAGGATGTAATCCACATACATGATCGCACGGCCACAGCCGCGGGCCAGCGTCTGGGTCTTCTCCAAACTGCCAGCAGCTCCTGCGAGCATGTCTATGAAGCTTGGTGAGTGAACCAACAGTCGGGTATCAGAGAATAATAGGGTGTATGATGTGTTTAACACATTATAGTTACTGTCATGATCTGTCATGTACTGTCTGAACTCTGAACCTTGTATAGTGACCCGCGAGTTGATAGAACGGTGAGGGGCCCCACTGAAGCAAATCGGATTTGATCCTTGGAACCGAATTAAACTCATCGTGTTTTGCTTCCGACCTCCCACATTAGGTCCCTTTGTGCTGTGTCTGTTTGTGAAAAGACTTGCCTGTTTGATTGTGTGCACTCCGCTGCCATTTGTGTGATTTGTTTAAAGGTTCCTTTTAGCTGTAAGTAAGTGAGTAGGACCAGTGCCATTCCCACTGTGCCTCTGCAAAAAGCACTCCGAACAGAATCCATTCACCCGACTTCCTTCTGAGTGTCTTCACACTTCAAAAGCACAGCTCTAATTAGGTAGAACTTCTCTCCTAATGTCTTCCCGGCCCCAACCATTTGCATCCGGGCCGCCTGAAGCGCCAATCTTCATCATCTTCACAAACATCTCCATCCCCTGAGGCGTCGCCAGATCTGCTAAGACTTCCTGCCGCATTCGCGCAGAAGTGTAACGCGTCCAAGTGCCCAGATGTTTGCAGCTTCTGGAGCTTGCTGAGCTGCTTCAGCCATGAGGGTCCAAGCACCAAATCTGATCAAATCTTGGAGGCTTAGAGCATCTCACATCTACACCAAATGACCAAATGAAGTGTCACGTTATGCTTCAACTAGGATCTCGGAGGATAGTCCTCCAACCAGTATGTCCTCCTCGGACCTCCATCTGGCCATGTTCATTCCATGTCCCATCCTCCCGTGTCCCCTACCGAACGACCCATCAACCAACCTCCCTCCATCTTTTGGGCTCACTTCGTTCGCGGCGCTTCTTCCATCACCTCGCGCCAGAACCGCACATCCCACAGCGACCGGAACGTTCCGCCTCTTCGGTCTTGCCATCCTTCTGACACATGACCTGCGCAGGCGTTCAAGACATGACCTTGCTATCAGTTGCCATCGGAATGCCCTCGGTCCAACTGCTCGGGGCCATCAGTCCAACTGACCGGGGTCAGGTCACATGGAGATCATGGTGTGCGAACTGTTTGGGCCGTTTGGGCCTATTTTTGGACCGGATCAAAACGGCTGGGCCATGTGAAAACAAGACGCGTAGGACTCCCACTATAGGACGTTGACATTCTATTTGGGCTGGATGTTAGGCTAGGCTTCGGGCATGTTGGCTGCAACAAAGATCGAGAAGAACACAATGCACATCTTGATCTATCAGGATGTGTCTAGTTCACAAAGTAGCAAACACTGTCGGACGTGAACCCTGCTCTGCTGAATTAGGCGTCGACCAATCGAACCATTGCAAAACCATGTAAAACATTGTAAAACAATACCCCAAATGCTATCTACTGAGTTTGTGGGAATTTTGAATCATGCATCATGACCGGAAGGCACAATCTCTAATAAGACTTGATGTTGCACCCATCCGTCCGAAGTGTCAAATCTCTGTGACTCAGTCATGTCCAAAACCGCACTCTTGGATCCCCCGAAACGAACGGTTTCTTGGACGCTGCACAACAGGAGTCCAAAACTAAATGGCGTAATTGATATCTCACCAATGGCTGTCCAGCCAATCCCAAGTCTGCCCCAAAGAACTACAGCTTTCGACATATCTGCAATTACTACCGTATTTACCGTCCTGTTTCGTCGCGGAAGCGTCAAATCGTCAGAACCGCGGGGGGTGTTGTTCGAACCTCGGGTTCGGCCCAAACCCCGGCCAAACCGAACCTCAACCAGGTTTTGCAGCACTCGCGCCATTGGATCCGCCATCCGGCTCGATCCGGCCGAATCTGGGCCGAACACCACGGGGAGGAAGACCGCGGTGGAAAACAACAAACTGGCTAAGCTTAAGAAGCTTGGCAACTATAGTTGTTTGTTGGACGGGAATGCTTCCAGTCGGAAAGAAATACGACGGTACAGATCCGTACAGTATTCTTCTGTCATCATATGCCATGCACTGAAACAAACACATCATACAGAATCATACACATGGACCTGGATTATATAGCAAGGACACTAGCCTTCTATTTTACAAACAAGCACACCATTGTGTGATGTAATCTTCTGCAAGCTATGGCTTCTAATGATGCACCAGATCAAGACAGAATCATTAGTTGGAGCCGCTTCTGCGGCTTCTGGCAATTGGCTTGAGCTGCGCAGCTAAAAAGAATTCCGTGCACAAGCTGTCGGTAGGACCAGATCCCCAACGTCCGGTGATCCAAACTCCTTTCGGATGAGCAGCCTCAGTCGAGAACACCACGAAGAACCGATGTTTCACGTGGACGACCATCCTTGGAACCTCCAAACAGTCGTGGCAATGACCTTGGCACATGCGGAATATCCGATCTGGCCATTGGGCGTCCCTGTTGCGAAACGCAGGACAGTCAATCGGGCAGGGAACTGAACGTTTGGTTACACTTTCCTGGAGCAAACATCGGATGGGAACATGTCAGTTTTTCTTCATAGATCGTCATCTGCGAGAAATAGATGTCATATTTTCTTCTTGGGCCCCTCGGCTGAAAGCTCCATTGTCTGTGGCTTCGAGGATTTCTGCGTGTTCTGCAAGGCCTGGATGCTGGAGGAGGAGGAAGTACAGCAGCTGTTCTCTGTACACCAGGGTGAGGAAGTTCTTGCTTCAGATCTGATGTGATGTATTGGATCTCAGCAATGGCGGCAAAAGACCAGGTCTACCCCTTTTCTGGTAAGAGTGGAGGTTTCGAGAGAGTGCACAAACTGGGTATATATATATTATATTGTATTGATTCATTCCTGAGATTCAGCAGGATCTCACCAGGTTAGTTGTCCAAGTCAATTCCGTTGACCGTCATGAACAGAAGCAGCTGGCTGTCGCGGACTCAAACATCAGTCCACTCTCCCAAACTGGTCCACACCTACAAAAAAGGATGCTGCAGCTCTCCTGCATGATGGTTGTGTTACTGTGAGGATGCTCAGCCTTCAGCATAAAGAGTTGGTCATCTTAACCAACCCTTCAACTGCGGAACCATGGCAAAGGAAAGCACCTCTTTTTTTCTGGAACACAATGATTTTAAATACAGCTTTCAACTGTTTCCGCCACTTCATGTTTCGATCGGAAACTACGAGTATCATATTCCCAAACAGCTATGTAAAACACTCACTGGTTTGGAAAGTCAATTCCTTTCTTCTGGCCTTCTGCATTTCAGCAAACATCTTCTGGTGCTGCTCCTGCACTGCGCTGGCTTAGCCCTTGTCAAGTAGATAGGACTTGGTCCTAAAACCCCGTGCCAGTGGGTCACAGTCAAAGATCCTTCTAAAGAGAGGAATGGCTATCAAAGCGACACTAAACACAAGTAGCAGCAATCAGTTACAGAAACACACTAGTGACTAGACCTAGTACTTGTCTCAAACAATCAACAAGGATATTCCCATTCATTCCCATTCCACTACATCCAGCGATCGGAGGGCTCCGTCCTTCCTTTCAGCGCACGGAAGGAACGGGGCGGGGGGCGGAAGGGACCAGTCCACCCGGAGCCCGACCAGTCCACCGGTTCCGAGGTCGGTCAGGTCGGTGCACCGGTTCACCCGCAACCATCTGTTGCTCCGGTTGTAGCTTCTTGTTACTAGTAGTAAGGCACTTGTTACTAGTAGCGATGCACTTGTTACTAGTAGCTTCTTGTTTCTACTAGCTTCTTGTTACTAGTATGGCCAGGAGCTACGTTCGTAGCTTCTTGCTCCGTTCGTAGCGATGCCCTTTGCTCCTAGTAGCTTCTAGCTACTAGTAGTAATGCGGAACCATGAGAGGGAAAGTCTGTACCTTCTCAAACCCATATATATATATAATACGTATAGGTTCTTTCTGCAAAAATGAAGCGGGGGAAGAAGACCTGCCAACTGGCCCGCCCTCTGGAAACCAGGAATCTCAAAGGGCACTACGGAGTCGAACATTTTCTGGAAATGGTTCCCACATGTGCCAGGCCGCAAGAAGACACACGTTCTTGAAGAACGACTGTCAATCTGTCCCATCCATACGTCTTGCGCAACATGGAGGTATTATCTAAGGTATCCACGTTCAGAAAGGAAAGCAAAGTGGAACGATCAGTTCTTCCACGGGACTGGACATCGTAAGTAAACAGTTGCCTTTCGGTTTGCTGTAAATCTTCTGTACCCCGAACATCCCAGAACAGCCACCAAACTCAGTTCTTTCATGCATCCCCGCCAAGACTTGTAAAAATATGTTAAAATGGATGAATACTTCAAGAACCCTAAAGTCTACGCTTCTTACTACTCTGTTCCAACATGACAATTGCGGTCTACAGCGGATCGGATTAACACGTCCAGTTTGCGTGGCAGGTACAGCACGGTCAGATTTCCACACCCGTTTAGATTTTTAATATTTATAAGGCTTTCAGGTGTGGAAATCTGACCGCAACTGAGGTGTCGACATGTTGCATGTAGGCTTTCAGGTGTGGAAATCTGACCGCAACTGAGGTGTCGACATGTTGCACGTAGGATTCTAAGGGGAAAGGGTGTGTGATGTTTTAGAAGTCAAGAAGCGCAACTTTTGGCACCCCAGTGTATGGATGGGCTGGTAAGTAGGACATGTCTGTCAGTGAAAATATATTCAACCTACGAAGGGAACAACTGTTAGCGGCTAGCGTTGAGTCAGTCTGGTAAACAAAGAACATCATTGTTCATTACTTTCTTTGTATGATGTCGCTTTAAATATGACCAAAATTACAAAGTTGTAATGAAACCATTCCAAAAATGACCCCGGACAAGAATCATAAATTGGGCCATCTCATTTCCATATGTTTTCATTAACACACGCACACATATGTTGTATTTTGTCATGTGTTTCCATATGATTTGCTAAATCTATGTGCATATGAAATATGTTCGAACAACATGCACATTGATATGACAAATATTGACAATTCAAAACTGGTTGCGTTTTTTTTAGTGACACTTGTATGACTTGTTTGACATAGTTTATGAACAACACATGTGACAAGTTGAATATTTACGCAATCATACATTTCAACTACGTAGTTGTTTTCATTAAAGAAACAAACACAAAACATATGAAAACATATCAAAACACGATCTATCTCGAAGTGGTTTGTACCAACTTATACCAACTTGTAGGATCTCAATGTTCGCGCAGGGAGGTCAAGCAGCTTTGTTGGGACTTCATGCCGCAACAACGTTGACACACGGACCGCCCAGTGCACAACCCTCCCCAGCCTGCGTCTGCTGCAGCGTCTTCGCGCACATCGACACGTTGGCCTTTGCTTCTTCACCTCAAAATCCGACCCTTTGGCTGTGGGACAAAACCAAGGGACTTGGTTGACCACCGCACACAGGCTTGCACAACGAGTCTGGCGCCACCCTGGTTGACCCTTCCCTTTCGGGGGTACCGGATGGTACCGGGGCGATTGGAATGTCAGATCATGAAAGTACCAACATGCAACGCTCACACCTGGATCCCTGATATGAAATGTAACAACTTGTTCTTCCCGTGCAGTTGCAAGATGCAAGTCCTGGGTGGTCGTTCGTTCCGTGGTGGTCTCTCTTTGCTTGTTTGGTGGCAGTGAATCGTCTTACTGGCGCAAGCTGCGTTTACGGGCGGGTTGGGTTTGAACCTCTGCAACGTGGCAATCATATGGGCGGCTATTACGACGGCCTGTCCCAAGCCGGACAGGGAGGAAGGTTCCTGTACTTACCACAAAACTTATCGCCAGTTCGTACCAGGTAAATAATCCCCATATCTTGGCTTAAGCACTTTTGTTCCATGGGTATATCTGGCCACTTTAACGATGCAAGACTTGTGTTACCAGATGTGTAACCTGGCTGCCCCAAGTCAACCCTGCTGGGTGAATGGATGGTTGGCGGTTGATAAGTTTTGACAGGTATCTGATATGAGCAAGAAATCAAGCTCCGATGTGTATCACCCCATTCTAGAGCAGTAGAGTCCACACCTGCTCGTTTATCCTGCTTGTCCTGAAGAGTATGAGATGGCGGAGATGCTCAAGATTCAATGCGAGTAAATACTTCAAAGACACACACTTGTCTCGTCCGCTTGGGATTCGGTGCCAATTCTGATGACTTTTGGAACACTGTATTGATCTGGCCTGGAATACAGGTTGCCCATGTTTGCCCTAAGTGTCAACAATAAAAAAAATACTTAGCATACACATATTCTGTAGTCAAGAAGGCCCTGAGCGACTTTGTCAGCCAGTCGAACTGCGTATTGAGAATCTGATGTGACCACAATTTGCTTGGCAGGGTTGCTTGGCAAAGGCGGACACTTCTGCTTGATCAATACTTTGGCGTCCCGATTCGCATGTTGTAGCTTAATTACCCGAAACGAGTGCGAATGTTCATGGGGCAAGTGCGAATGTTCAAGTGTTGCGCAACTGCCCAAGCCTGCCTGATGCGCGATGACAGGACGGATGACATGACAGGAGCCGTCTGTGTAAAAGAACAGTGAGTGTTGCGTCGTGTCGATATCTTCGTATGCAAATTATGCTCCTCTCACAGCGTTTACGGTAGTTGATGCACAACCTCTAATGGGCAAGGGAAACCGCAACTTAATTGGTTTTCGCTGCCAAATGTGTATGGCCCGAGGGCGTGCATCACGAATGGGTTTGAAGTTCGGACAATACAACTGGCGGTGTTCGTGTGTATCCAATGCTTGGCAAAAGAAGGACAGTTCAGTGAGGTCCACTGACGACCATTCATTATTGAATAAAATGACCAAGCGTTATCCCATGTTTATCGAATATCTCTAGGTGTATCGTTGGTGAGGTCAAGTTTCATTGCCACTGGCAAAGTGAGCAAGACAAAACACGGCTTATCCTAAAAGTGTAATGGGCCTTCCGTCTGCAATACCCTCGGGAGGAGACCGTTTAGCCAGCAAAATGACCTGATCTTTCATGAGGTCTGGAGAGAGACCTGAGGAGGACCACACTCAGCACGGTTGACCACGGAACATTAATAGAATAAAATAGAAATAAACATGAATAGACTGAATAGACTACCAGGGAGTTCAAGCTACCAGGGTGTGTCAAACCCTGATTTTTGCAACCACCTTTCATCTGATCCAATGACTGGAACTGTCTGTGAGTGGTGACCAAGTTGCGGTTTTGCTGCCGAAGGGGCTTTGCTGCCGAAGCAGTGATAGCAACTCTTCATAGGAGGCCTAATGGAGCGAGCAAACAGGGGATGGCCGGTGAAATTACCACTGCCTGCTGCCACTCTCGGGGAGGTTGTCAGTCAGCAACCCTACATAGGATTAACAAAACGTATCAACACCTACACCTACCACAAACAGGACGCAGCCTCTGCAACTAGGAACCGTCGGAACTATAGCAAATTGCCGGATAGCTGCATTCCAAAGAAATACCGAAGCCTGTGTGTAGCATTCGGAAACTAAGAGACTTTAAGATGTCGATTTCGCTCAGAGTTCTTGGCACCGGCAGGGCGTCCTGGCCCCTTCTCCGCCGAATTCCCCACCGTTCTGGGCACCGCCTTGTTGTCCGGCTCGCCGCCCGTATCCGACTGCTTGGGCAGATCTGACTCCTGGCTGGGGGCAACCGGTGAATGGGGCAACTTCTGAGGGACGAAAGCGGTATTTTACACGTCTTTTTGGAATACGGTACGTCAATGACCCAACCACTTGGCTTTCAGAAGTCTTTGGGGTTCACATCTTGACAAGACTTTTGCGTTACACAGGCGCTCTATGTCATGCATGCAAAGGGGATTTGCTGGGAACAAAATTATGATCATGACTAGGCGCACTAAATTGTGAGCATTCTGGGGCAAAAGTCTGGGGGGATTGATGCTTAAGTGAGATTGAAGCAAATTGAAACAACTTACATATACTGATTATAACTTTATAACAACAAAATGAGCTCAGTACTTTCCTGGCCATTTTTTTTGCATGTTCACCTCGCCCATGAATGGAAGAGTTCACATCTGGAAGAGTTCACATCTGCGTCACGTTCGCCCTGGTTTGAGGACGCTTGTTGGTCAAAACATGTCCCAACAAGCAACCAAAAAGAAGAGGTTTGAAGAGACTGACAAACTACCCTGACAGACACCACCCCATGTGGGTTCAGAACATCGCACCACTTATATAAAGGGTAGTAGTGGAATTGGAAAAACGATCTCAAGTGGGACACCTTCACGAGCTTCGCGACTGTCCAAGTCTTCTAGTCTCCTGTTTGGGCTTCTCAGGCGTGTCCTCGGCAGCGTCTCGAACTAGGAACTACACGGTGAACTCGCGATGGTGGCTGGCTTGGCCGGTTCGCACCCGCCAAGCTTGGCGGCTCCTTCTCATTCATGCAAACAAGACCTTCCTTGCCTTGATGAAATCTTTTCATTAAACATGTACACGGAGATGACAGTAGAACCATGTGGAACCGACAACACCAGGTTTCAATCAAAATCCCTCACTCACGCAACTAGCATGGCTCGGTGCAACATGTGCTCTTGACATGACTCGGAGATTCCTCAACACACTTGGATGTTCAACCGTTCCTTGCGCTTGCACATACACCTTCATGCCATCAGGATACACTGTACGCCCAATGAACAGCACATCAAGCACCAAAATGATCCTCAGGAAGATCTTCTACAAACACTTTGTGGTCTTCATTAGGGGTTTTCTCGTCGTTTCGGTGAATCTACACCAGCTTTATACATGTTTATACCATCTGCACTCGTTGCTCGTCTTCAGCCAGAATTCAGTGAAGAACTCCGCAGCCTCTAAGCCATCCTCGGGCCTGGATCATACGGTCCCATTCAGGAGAACCAGTGAAGCCACTACACCAAATCTTAGGACCCTTGGTGCTCTAGTCGGTTTGCATGTGTCCATGGTCGGAGGGGAGGAGGCGCTCCCAAATGTGTAGTGGTTTCGGAGTTTTCATAGCACAAATGTCCAAGGTCGGTTAACGAAGGACCCCAATCTGTCTAAGACCTCTTCGGGTGCCAGTGCCATCGAACCTCTGAAGAAAAGCACCTGATGACTCCACATCGGCCACCTGCACCATTGCCAATGGCCCCAGTGAATGGCCCCAACAACCACTGTATGTTTCAAAATGGGTTCCTTCCGTGGAAGGTTTTGGGAAACACGAAGGATCGTGGATAAGGTGATCCTTCGGAGGAACACTCGGCGGATTGTCGGCTGGCACGCCTTCGGTTGTGCGATGCAACAAGTTCTGGCAGCAACGTCGAAGAACCCTCTTGGACCCTTTCAGGGCCAAGATTTGTATCGGACCCTGCTCATTCTCTGTGGGTTATTCTGTTCCATTTACATTGAACACTATATAATATTACTATATATATATATATATGTAGATCACTATGAAGAAGCAAAGCAGTCCACAGGATTGTATGAGGTCCTGCTACACTGGAAAGTAAAAAACCAATTGCCTCATGCATACCTTCCCCACTCAGGTTGTACTGTTTGGTGGAAGGTCCCCCAAATGAGGCCCCCCCAACCACTTGCTGCTCATCTTCACTTACAGTGCATACTCCTGTGGCTTCCAATCTGTTTGCTGTCACCCCAAGAACAACGACGAAAACAGCCTCAGTCGGAAAGGGTTGGCCAAGTAGGTGCTCACCAGGCCTGGCGCGTAGCTCCATGTATGGGGAAACAAACACATTATATAGTTCTGTTGCTGTACGACGCTGATGGCACAAAACAAAAACATTTTGATCGGGGCTTCACCAGTTACTTTTACACCCTGTTTATTGACAATCCTTGATGCATTGCAATATGTAAAATGGTAACCTGTATATCAGAATAAAGAAACAAACACATTGTTCCATTTCAGTATTGACCGAGTACTACAGTGTTCTGGCCCGCCACTGAATATAGACTCGTATATATATATATATATTATATATATATATATGTCAAAGAATCATCAAAAACATGCGGCACCTCGGTTCATCCGCCGAACAAATCCGTCGCCCCCCCCGGACGCTGTCACGCTGCACAGCTCGTTTCATGCCTGCCCCAAGGCCTCCTAACAACCAAGCCTCGGTGCACGGAACGGCGCTCGGAGGGACACCCTCCAACGTCCCTCACCCAAAACGAAGCGCGGCTCGATCGATCGCGGGCCAGGCGTTCTGCCTGGTCAGCTTCGCGTTCTGCGCATCGGTGGCTCGTTACGAACGGCTCGGTCACGTTCGAACGGCTTCAGCTTCCGACCCACCAGGGCCCACCGGTGGATGGAGGTTCCAAGGGCAATGGATAGCCCTGACAGGACGCGTGAGGACATGTCACCGCATGCGTCGAAGGCGAATTCGGGATGCTGAACGGCCTTACACACCAACTGCAGTTATACAAGTTCCCCTGCGTGCAAAAACTATATACATCTATATACCATATATGTTGACTAGAGAATTATGCTGTGGTTTGGGGACAACACCTTGCAACACAAGGCACCAAGGAGTTCTATGGGACCATGGGTGCTTCCATGTGGATGGAACTATCCAAAGGGTGTGGATAAAAAGATGAAAACACATGACACCAAACCCAAGTGGCTCAAGCACACCAAAATGGCTCAATCAATCAACAGTCCTATGATCCCTGTGCCTGGTACATCATTGGCGGGACGGGTGGAACAGGGCCGTATGGAGCCTGAGCACGAGCCCAACATCCAAGCCAACCACTCGCACGTCTCGCAAGTTCAACCTGTCTCGCATGTCTCTTGCTGCCACAATGATCCATGTGCCAAACTGCTGAGACCTGCCGCCACATCGCCAAGAAGCAGGAGCTTGCTGGTAGGGGTTGCTGGGATAAGGCGGCGCCTCCGCGGAGATTTCACGGAGATCGCGGAGCGTGGAGGTCGCACATCTGAAGACGTGGCCAAGTGGCACTTCTCGATATCGATATGCAAAGCGGTTGGACCGAAGAAAAAACATAAACAAAAAAGAAACAAAACATAACAAAACAAACATCCACAATGTTCCGCATCATCTCTCACCTCGACCTCTGACCCACCTGAGAGTCTGACCTGATACCCAGGGCCGCTGGGATAGGAGGGGGTGACCTCAGACTCTCACCCGTTGCGAGCGCAGGCAGTTGCAATGTCGAAAGTGAGCAGGTCCTGTTGGTTTCAATTGAACAGGGTTTCCAAGTTCAACCACCAGTTACGTCTCAATTCATCCAACGGTTGGGGAGTTTCTTGGAATCACAACAGTGCCTCCCATGCCCTCCCTCAGTACACCCAGCCCGAAAGTGTAGGACACTGTAATGTAGACTCTTGATTCATCTTGATTCTATTTCAAGCCCCCATATGAAAAGGTTATATATATATATACACAATTATACATATGGTTTTACAAGTACAATCCATGTGTCTGGCGATTCGAACTGCAAAAACCGAGCCCACGGCAGGGCTGGGCCGCGACGGCGGCATCGGTCGCACCGGTGGCTGCGGCGTCTGCGGCGGCTGCGGCATGGCCGGAGCACCCGGCATGGCCGCGCCTGCGCCGGGCAGGGCCTGGGAGGAGTCGGAGGAGCGACCCGTTCGTTTGGGAAGAGAATGTATTATACCCTGGGGATCCAGTCGTACCTTCGTTTCGAATGTGGGACTGGGGTGGGTGCCAGGAGGGTCCAGGTTTTTTTTTCTGAGCAGGTACTTGGACCCCCACAGATAGTAAATCACAATACTGCCAAAATACCCAGGCTTTTTTTTGGAGATGAGGACCTCTCAAACAATCCCACCTTTGGATTGACGATTAGAGTGAGATAGGGTTATATACGTAAGAGAAAGTGCTGCAGGATGAACTGTGTACAAGTTCCGGCATGTTCCGGCTTGAGCGGCTTGAACTGTCTGGTCATGCCAGCTGGCAGCCCAGCTTGCTTGTGTAACGGCCAGTCTCACACCCGCAAAGAATAAGGCCAGCCACAAAGTCGGTCTGGGTTACACAAGAACAGTGCTTGCTGAGTGGTGACATTTACAGAAGAGATTTTCAGCCGCACACCAGGCACATGAACGAAAGAAAGCAATAAAACAGGTCTGCAAGTGAAATAAAACCTTGACCACTCCGGTCCAAATCCGTTTCATTTCCCCTCCTGCCGCCAAGGGAGTTGTCCCGCCAACCTCTATACCGGTCTTCTCGTTGTTTCCACTCACGGTCACGGTCCGAGTCCTTGTAGACGTGAACTTGAAGGAAACACAAGTCCATGACACCTGAGTTTGACCTCAGGAGCCTGGTTCACAACACAAGAAAAACTCCATATTGGCGCTCCCAACAGTTTGTTTGAGTTCTGCTTCCTCAAAATAACATCACTCTGTGAGGCTTGGTGTTTGCGCTGTTGCAGTGTGAACGTTGACATTTTTTAATTGATCGAGTTGATGAGCCAGCACAACGGCCGCCCACACCCGGTCGCCTGCGAGGAAGATCCGGGGCGGCCTGACGGAGGGCATGAACAAATTCAACAGAAACTGATGAGAGATGGTGAGCGAAAATAGAACCAACCTGGAAAGCCACAAACTCCCACTGATTCTCCCAGAAACTGATTTGAACCAACCCTCCCCACCATGAGGCTTTCCGTTCATCCTACCGTTCTCAAGAGACCCTCACCACGGCGGCACCCATCCCAAACACCTGCGAGGTTGGCTCCAGCCTTTGGACTCCTCGATGCGTCGATACGCCTCCCAAGCGACAAGCGACGATGCGTCGAGGCAAGCCTTGTGTGAACGCCTCATATGCGTCGATACAGCCTCTATGAGCACCCCAAAACGAAAGCAACACGCATACAGTGGTTTCAGAGGTTCCATGGCACTGGCACCCCAAGATGTCCTGAAAGTATGGGGGTCCATATTTCAGCACGCAACTTGGGGATTGTGCCATCTAGTGCCATACTCATTGGCGCCGAAGATCTACGAAGCTGTCCCAATGGGGAAGTCCGGTACCAGATCGCTGTGGCGGTCCTGGTGACGGGTGTAGTTTTTATTACCCTTTTTTCGTCGTTCGAACAGAGAGACTTCCGATCCCTTCCTCTGCTGGGTGGACAGCCATGACTTCCATAAAGCACGTTCTTGCCCTTTGGTTCCTGTTCCATATCCACAAAGAAGGGACAGAACCCCCTGGCACGAGCCTCTTGCCCTGTACGCCGAAGCACGGAATTTGGATGAATTTTGTATACCTCGGGGAGCGAGGTAGTTGGAGCCTCAAATCGGTTGATTCATTGAGCAGCTGAGTGTTTCCAGCCCCTATCTGATCCGCCCCTCTACCTCTTGGATCTGCTCCTGGGAGAGGCCCTTGTCCACCTGGACGGCGAGAGAAGCCCTGGAGGCCCAGGTTCCCCAAGAACCACCTCCCAATGACAGCAGCGACAGACGCCACTTTTGGGAGAACTAGGATGGTTCCACTTGATGATTTGGCCACCATCAGGCAGTCACTGTAAAATATCATACAGAGAAACCATTCGAAGAATGCCGTATCCCGTCGTGTCGGGGGGGTGTTTGCTTCCTTCCTCTGACGTCGGTGGTGTGGGGAAGAAACGACCTGCTTTGGCCATGGGACCGGTCCAAGATGGCATGTCCGTCTCCATTCCTCACTATCCATAAGCAACTGTCCCCACAACAGACCAACTCCCCCAATTAAACCGCCTTCAAGCACCCAAAAAAAGAACACACGAGCACCAAACCCCCCGCTCCGACACCGCAGGGCACCAGAAACTGCTCCTTCTCCTGCGTGGATCTGCCCTGAGCCACGTGGCCGACGTGGCCGACGTGCCCAGATGGAGACCACAAATGAGTCTCCATGAGAGTGGTCTCCATGTACATTCCCAAACACTCCATGTGTGTGTGCCATATATGATATATGCCGATCAATTGACCCCCAAAACCACCACCACCCCAACTGATCGGCAGTCCTATGGCAGTCCCATGGAGTGTCTGGGAGTTCGGGTCCTGAAAACCTCGCCTTCGCGTTCTTGGACGATGTGGCGTTCGAGTCGCAGAAGTGAGCGAAGCGTGAGCGAAGCAGGGTTGGATGGATTCCCCGTTGGATGGATCGAGGAAGCCCAAAGCCCAAAGACTTCATTTGCGCTCCGAGTCACGAACATGGAAATGAACAAATGGCCACTGGGAAGACCATATTCCTCTACAAATAGGTGGTTAGCGAGTCAGAGGGTATGCCCTATGGATCCACTGACAGCCTGAAGTTGATTGGAGACACATTGGCAGTCAGGGTCCACTCCTTACCTTCTGAGAAGGTACAAGTATGTGGATCTGTGGGGATGGAATATAGAATGGGGTGGGCCATCAGCGGCCAATGCAGGCATCATATATTCCATAAATGGGCGGTCCGGTAGCCTGACCCAGGGAGGGCTACTACTCGACCCTTTGGTCCAAATCTCTTTCAATGGTCGTTCCCACTCTGGTCAGTTCCTTGCAACTAGAGCTTGGTGTGAAGAGCCAAGTGTACGCTCCGGTTGGAAGGCCAAGAGCTCGCGGTTTCGGAGTCCAATGGGTGTGGTCCAATTCAGTGAAAAACGGCCCCCCAATCTCAGCACCAGACTGTGGCGCCACTCAGGAAGGCCACAGCCTTGGCAATCAGCTCCTGGCGAAGGCGCTGCTCCAAAAGTTGCCACGAAGGAAGGACAGAAGTTCTTTGGTTCTTTTGCTGGATCTGCAAGGAAGCTGGAACAAATGACAATATTGTCTGCCTCGTCCAATGACATGACAAAACATGAAGATCTCGAGTGAAACCAACGAAGGGTGCGTCGGCCGAGAACAAACACAACCAAAGCTGGATGGGCGCACAGATTCTTTCCGAGGATTCGTAATCCGAGACCATTTCGCGCAACAATCAATCTTGGGCCACTTTGACTTGAGGTTTTTTCGCCACGTGTCGCCTAAAGCTTCAGCTTCCTTCAAGTAGCACCTGGTGAAACAACATGGTGTTCATTCTTTTGCTCTCCCTCACGCTTCCGAAGGAAGCGGCAACATAGGTGGAGAAGAACCCATCTTCCTCAAAGTACCAAAGGCCACAGGACCCCCTGGGCAGCTCACAAGGTCCCACCTGCCTCAGCATTGTCTGCCTGCGGTGGGGTCGCCGCATCCGTGCAAGGAGTCGCTCCAGCGCAGGAGCAAAGAAATGAAACAACGCTGAAGAGCACCAACAAGGATGTGGCATTCACACCTGAGGGTTCCATGTAATCCATGGGCTCGGTTCTGCAGCGCAAGGAATATTCTGAATGTTGGTGTCAAGCAAGTACTCTTGTGGAATTACAGGGTGAAAACTGCTACCCGCTACGCTCCTGCCGACAAGCCACAAAAACACGATGCTTCCAAGAAACCACATGGGTATATTTATATATGTATGGGTTTTCCAGCAAATCTTTGGCCGTTGAACACCTGCGAGTACAGCTGCAGGTCGCTGCAAGTGGTCGTTCCCCATTTTGGTCGATCACATCGTGGGAGGAACCAAGCGATCGCGAGTGTGAGACGCAGAAAAATCAACGATCCAAGCACCAGTCAGGGGCAAACATGGGCAAAGCCACCCAATGAAGATTGCACATATCCTACAATATGTCATCATGTCTTGTATATATAGTTATAAGTAAACATGTTAGAGTTATATAAACATCTCTCCCAGACCTTGGAAAAATAATGCTTTTTGCAAGGGGCAAGTCCCATATTCCATCCGGACACTTCCGAGATCTGGGTCCAATTTCTGGAGTCTGACGGCCAGTGGAAGAAATCGCTACCTACGCGGCCCGAAGCTGTTCAGTCACTTCCAGAAGCTCTTGCATGAGATTCGCCAGATCTTCCTAACATCGAGCCGATCCCAAGATCAACAAGACAAAAGCAGTAATTAGTGTCAGTGCCGGTATGCTTACTATGCAAAAACGGCATGATGTAGGATTGAGCCGAAACTGTTGTCAAGAAGCATTCTACCATGGAGTTTTTCTCTCCACAAAACGAGAGCAACGGATTTCCTCCATACAGTTGTGGCAGCCCAAAGGCTGCGATTTGATCCATCCCTGAGGGATTGGGCAATGAGGACTCCCTCATTCTCGAGTGTACACAGGTTCAATATGCCCAGCAACGCTGCTTTTCATGAAGTCCGGGTTGTTCTGGAGCTGGTACTCATTCATGGAGATCGCCTTGCAAACGGCCGCAACGAATATAGTCAGGAATGCAGGGGGGGGAGACAGAGTAGCCAGGACTGGGAGAACTAGGAAGGGACATGAAAACCGCCAGCTAGTGTACCATATGATATTCATGTGTATTTTGTGCATTAAGCTCCATATACTCTCAGGCTCTAGTGATGAGTCGATGCTCGCATACTCTTCGTAAGTACTCAGAAATCAGTAATTACTCTAAAGCCTCGCTTTGAATGGAGGACCATTAAGCGACCGTGCCATGTGACTTGCCACCCAAACCATCTACAAAAGATCGATCCAGCAATTAACATCAAAACGATGCACCAGGAGTTCCCAACATCAACATCTGTTTTATGCCCAACCTTGAGCAAGTGAAAACTCTTGAGCGGGTTCCCCTGTCCTTCATCAACCACTTCAGTTTTGTCTTCGTAATATTTATAACCTATAACAAGTTTGGGGGCCTCTCTGCGCCATGAATCATGCGACAGTCTCAAAGTCATTTTCTTCATCCTTGGCTCCCCCAGAGGTGTTCCCGCCTACTCCCCCCCCCAGGCGCCCCAGGTGGCCTGGAAAAGAACCAAAGAAACCACACACGGACAGGTGAGGACACTTGAACGGAGATCTGAAGACAAATCCTCCAAGTATCCAACATCTTCGAGACCAAGGAACCCAACATTTGATTTAAAAAAATATCAAAAATCATGTAAAACACTATAAAACATGTAATCAGTATATATATAATATAATATAAATATTTTTTTTTTTTAAACTCACATTAGAGCCTATGTAGCCGCTATACAGCTATATATAGACATACAATATATACGTGTTTAGAAGAAACATCGTACTGACATGGGTTTCTTCACCGGTGGCGGCCTCTTCGACATCCTCGGGATGGATCTGCAAGGCCGACACTTCGAGGTAGCTCAGGAGCTCGGCCGTCGCTTCCAGAAGCTGCCAATACGCGAAAAACGGAGACGGTTGGAACACGGAGCTTGGTTGGTGGAAAGGAATGGAACGGTTGGAGCTTGGTGGTTTGGATGTAAACAAGAACATGATCTTTAACAGAAAAGGAGTGAAAAGGACGTATGAAACCACGGAAACAAAAAAGAAAAACATACCCCCAATTATGCGTCCCTCACTCCATGTTACGAAGAACTCAAACGGTTTTGGAGCTCAATATCAGGTTGGAAAGACAGACCCACCAACCCGAAACCCTAAACACCTTTTTTATAGGACCCACAATTCGTCGAAACATCGGATTCTTTGGTTTCAACTCTTTGGCACCACAACCCGACCAAACCCGAACCAGGCTCCGCTAAGGCTCGGGTTCCCAAGGATCGAAGGAACCGAGGTTTACACCCCGGAACGGCGGAGCAGTGATGAGGTGAAAAACATCCGGCATCAACCATCATCAACCTCTCCCAGACCATCCATGGGACTGGAAATAACTATACCCTTACCTTCAAAAGACCAAAGTAACTTTGGCGCTGGATGTGTGTATAGGTTAACAATGGCGCTTCCGTAGTCTCACGAAAAAACGAGCTTCTCACGGTCTCAACTCAAGTTTGACTAACAAGTGCAATGCTCACTTTTCACCGCAAAGCTCTCTTGTTGGCCGAAGTGTTCAATTTCCTAGCACGCCATTTCAACGTGAGAAGTCGAAGACGAGCAGATCTCATGAGCGTATCCTCAATCTTCTTGCGCTGAGTCGTTCTAGATGCTATAAGTTTACACCAGCCAACAGCATCCTCATCTACAAACGTGTGCTGGAAGCGCGGATTCAATCCTGAACAACACAGGGCTCAAAAAAACATCAACAACACAGTTGGACCCCATGGAGACGTCACAAGAGCACAAGTACAGCAAAATTGTAATCACCACAACCAAGAAACTGTACGTTCTGGTTTCCACCAAGCATTCTTCGAAAGCCTTACTTAACTGTGGGCAAAAAAAAACACATAATGACCAAACAACAAAACAGTCAATCCAACATGCAGAGAAAAACAACCCAACTAGCAAACCACAATAAAGCAATCCAGTAACGTGAAATTTTGGCCGGACTTGCCAGGCAATGCAATTGAGCCTGAACAAGAAACATAAACCAGTTAATTGATACAACTCATCTACCTTCAAGTCAACTCCACGGGCCTTACATTCAGTTGTGCCAGGATGATATGGCAGTGCAGAAACTGCATTCCAGCTGAGTAAATCTCTGAGGCCTGCTGTTCAGTCCTGAAATTCACAGGCATCCACATGCCAAAGTGGCTGCACACACCAAACCTTCTACTCTTAAGTTGCACTTTCTGCAGGATTCAAAAACTCATACTAGTTACTAGTGACTAGTGATTGAACCAATTTTGACAAAGGCACAAGCACCGCTGTGCACGCTCAACCAGGCAGAAGTAGCGCGCGAATCCATTCCTTGTAGCACTAGCAAGGAGCACAAGCAAGAATAACATAGCAAATTTAACAACATATCGCTCAAACAAGTATCATGGCGACAGCTGTAGGCACCAATCTCGGGTCAGCTGGCAGTGAACCACCAGACTCTTGAATCCATCTTCCAAGGATTCGGTGCTGCGGCCAAACTCCAGAGGTAGCCACTTCCGCACAGTGCGCTAGCCACTGCACCAGAACGCGTGCATTGTGAGCTTTTGAGGTGAGATATGCACCGTTTGATTTTTTAATCAAATGGTGCAATTTGAACCTTCTTTGAGAACACACAATCCGTGGCCGATGCGATTTGCACCACTGCCTGAAATCATCGAAGGCATCATTGAGACGCGCTTTTAAATCGCTAGCGGGGTCGCCAAAGCACCCCAGCATCAACAACAAGTAGAGCGTCCCACCATTCGCTGTGTGTGCTAATCCAAGATTGCAAATGTGCATGGTGCACATCTTGATGCATTCGATGTGAAAACCACGGACAATGGCCAGTGGACCTGGATGCTCACTTGCGCTGAAACAATCAAACAACTATGCAGGTCTACTGACCTTCAAAAATCATGCTACACTGGAGTGTCTTGAACCCCATGCATTCACACACTAAATTTGGATGAGGCACACAATAGATCATCGGGGAGACCTTCTGCTATGAATGTTACGGTGTTGATGTGGGTTTGCCTCCAAGCTGCAGAATCTCCATGTTCAAAATACAGGGGGGCCGTCTCGACTACAAGCTGAACACTTCCAGCAGATCTCACGCGCACGCCACCATCGGTGCATGCGCCAGATGAAGCGGTGCCAAGCCAAGTCACCACGAATCTCTGACACAACAAAGCGTTTCCCCACCACAACATCACATCCTGATCCATCAACACCAGCATAGGCAAAATTGAGGGACTCAACAATTCTCTGAAGGACAGGATGCAAGCTCTCGTAGCCCACAAGCTGATGCGAATCACACGCGAAAAGTCTTGCGTTTTTTTGGCCTCCAAAGGGGTAGGTCCAAAAATATGCAGGTCAATTTATCAGGAGCTGTCCTGTCAGCACCATAGCTAGCCTCGTCACCATGGAGGCCAACAGGAATGAACCGCAACAAGGACGCTTCAGAATTCATAGCCCAAGGATGCTGGACTTCTCGCAGGTGTGACCAGTACTTGTCTATCACCCGAGGATCAATGTGGAGCTCAGTCTGTGTAAACAAATACTGCAAAATCTTGTGCGGGAGAAGGAGAGGAAGTGTCCTTGTCACCTGTGTACCATCAAGCTTCTCATGATTCACAGAGATGGTTACCATGTCTGGTTCCTGAATGGATGGCAAAGAACGATTCAAAAAAATGCGCATCTTAGGAAACATAGCATTGCACTTGTTGGTTTCAACTTGAACTATGCGTGCGCCTTACCATGTGCAACCCCAAGTGGTTTAATAAAAAAACTATTAAACATGAATCACCCAGAATCCAGTGGAAGCGCGGTTCGTTTAAAGAAATCACGGGAACAGTTCTTCCCGATCTTGTATGCTGCCAATGACCGAGTCCAGCTGGATGCCGAACCTTTGGCTTCCTCCGCTCGCGAAGCAGAGATTGGTTGCACATGTTTGCAGGTTGTGCAACATCAGAAACTGGAAAGCAAAACTAAGCAAAACGGCAATCATGATTCCAAATCAAACAAACATAATGCTTCAGCTTGATGTTTTCCACCACACAAAAATATGGTATTTAAAGAAACTTAGTTGACTAATATTGTTGATTTCAAAGCTTGCAAAATCTTGCAAACTTGATTTGACTGCCTGTCCTTCACCATGCTGCGGGCAGCAGTCATGACTGACTCCACTGTGTGGGCCTAAAGGAAGTGTCGATGGGTTGAGACAAGGTTTGGAGTCTAAACATTGACACATTCTGGTGAATTAATGGGTGTTCTTTGAGTTCGAAACCCCATCAGCAAGCTTCTCGATTTGGTTCTGGATGAAGTCGGTGTTCTCGGGGTCAGCACCTGCATGGAATAGCAACATGAGCACCCAGCTCATAGTGCACCAACCAGTAAAGGTTGGTGGAGGATCACGATGTGTGATTACAAGACTTTGAACGCTTGGAGTTCGTGCAGTCATTGATCCAAACGATACACGAACATTTTTTCTTGGACATTCCATCACGCTCATGACCACGCACAGTACGGCTCACCTTGTTGGTTTTGCCACCCCATTTCACTGATCGGCCACCCCCCTACCAGAGACCAGGCTAGTTGAAAAACACAACACATATGTTAGTTATTTTGCTACACTCGACTTTGCAGTAGTTAGTTCTGCATGGGTGTGACCAGTGCTCCCCTGGCAACAACTTGGTGCAAAGCCGGGTTCTAGGTGCACACAAAAAGATTGGTTTATGCCCTGAGGCGGAACCATCAAATGGATCTGCAAGAACCTCTTTCAGGCCTTGCTCTCAGCCTGTTCAGTCTTTGCTTTCTTTACACGCTTGCAAGGCTCCAGAGCTTTGTCTAGATCTGCCATGACACGCTTCAATTGGGTAGTGTTCTCATCCAGCGCATCAGCCTTCCAAGAAATCAATATGATTTGTTTTGAGCCTTTGAACTATTGTAAGCAAAACAGGGTGGCAGTTCAGGGTGATTAAGATTGAATGAACTAGGAACTAGTTGTTTTGTGATTGTTTAAAGCTGCCTTGTTCTGCTCCAGGCTGTTTTCAAGCGTGCGACGGGCATCCTTCACAGCATCGCTCTTGGCAGTGATGTCGTTCTCAATCGCGGTTTTGTAGTTCTGAGCCCTTGGCCAGCCAAGGGAATGAAAACAATTGGATCCAGTTCAACATACCTGTACCTCCACACACACGCATGTATAGCATACTCGATTACTACATTTGGTGAAGGTTTCCTTGGTTATCATACAGTAGCACAAATAAGGTGCGAACATGTCTGAAATCTTGGCGAGCAATCCTGGAATTGACTGCAACTTTGTTGCAGCGGTTTTGGTTGCCTGGACCAAGCCACATTGTGTTACATACAAAGAGCATCTACACAAATTCCAATTCATTTCAAACCTGGCCTTGTTTGCATCAGCCTTGCGCTGTTTTGCTGCATGTTTTGCTTTCTCTTCTTCGGTCTCTTCCTTCTTCTGGTTCTTGTTCTTCTTTTGCTTCTTCTTTTTGGTCTTCTTGGATTTCTTCTTGTCTGTCTTCGTTTTGTTCTTCTTGTTCTTTTTGTCTTTCTTTTCTCCACCCTTGGCAGCAGGTTCCTCGTTCGTTTCACTCTTCTTTGAGTCCTTCTTGGACTTCTTGGCCTAGCCATGCATGGTCATCACAACACACACAGAGAGTTGCGGGCAAACCTGCACTTGCAGCTACAGAAGAAAACAACACACAACATGAGCCACCTGAACAGTGGATGATGAAGAGTTCGAGGAATCACTGTCGCTCTCTGACTCATCGCTCGACCCACCCTCGCATGCAGCATGCATTTGTTTGATGACTTCCTCTGCTTCCTCAGTTTCGGTGGCGTCGTCAAGCACGAGGTACTGCCGGAGATCCTGCAACTGCCGCACATGAAGAAGGGTGGACAGTGTTGGATCAAACACATATCAACCACAAACAAGATGCATCAATGTACAGTGCACTCACTGCACAGTCCTCCCTGTCGGGGAGGTCCGGATGGACACGTGTTTCCTCTTCTCGCAATTTGTCGTCCGTCATCTTACGATTGATGATGTCTTCGGCTATGTCACTGCCGAACTTTGCAATGAGCTCACTGCGCAGGAACCATCGACGGACTCCACATGATTTGTTTTTCTTTTTGTTCACCAATGAGATGTACAACTTGGATGACTTCCAGTTCCCAGAACATGACAGCCAGGCTTCATATAGACAGGAATTCATCGAATTTCCTAACCAAATGAGACATTCAGCTGTGTGGTGAGATCGTTTGTTGAGACCACACATTGCAGTGAAACAGAAAAGACAAGTAAGCACTGAAGTGTGTTAGTAAGCTTCGACCTGGGCATTTCTCCGCGATTTTCTTGATCTCCCGCGGACAATTTGGGCCTCAAACACAACTTAATTTATAATATTACAATATATTATACAATTGCGAATCCCACATGTGGAATCTCAGGCACTGGCTGGACAGTGACCTCGAATAGCGCATCCAGCGAGCATGTGCTTTGCGGTAGGCCTCTTTCTTGTGGGCCTTTGCCAAAGCTGCATCATCAGCAGGCTTATCGCCTGGATCCTTGGGATCAGTACTGGCCACCTCACCAGCCTTTGCACCTGATTCAGCAAGATGTGTGTCACCTTGAGCTTGTGGTGTGTCAAGGTCTGTCGTGTGCAACCGCTCCAAAGCTTCTTTCATTTCATCCCCTGCACCCTGACCTGAGCTTGGAGAGGGTGTCATCACAGCTGAATCACCGGCCGACTCTGGGGTGGAGCTCGAAGTGCGGTTCCGATCTACACTCCATTGTGCAGAGGTGCTCCAATCATGCCAATCATTGTGATCAGGCCACCAAGATTGGTTCCACCAAGAACGGCCATAGCCCCATGAACCCCATCCAGATCCACGCCCTTCCCACCACGAGCCCCAGTTGGGCCGACAACCACCATTTCTGGGATAATCCCACGATGATATGTCCCAGTCATCCTCCCAAAGCTCTTCTGGGCTCCAATCAAGGTTGGACAGGGATGGTGCAGGTGTTGTAGGGTACTCGCTAGCAACTTCACCAGCATCTTCCCACTGCCTGGGAATTGGTGGTGCAGGTGACGCATGTACCTTCGGCACACCGGGTTTTGCGAACTCAGGCCTTTCCACTTTGAACTGGTCCCAACCCTTCCATACAGCACGGACTGGCTCCATGTCATTTGGAGACGAAGTGTGCACCATACCTGACTCTGATGGTGCTCCAGCTGACGGTAGAGCAGGTGGCCCACCCTCGGCAGTTTCCACTCTCTCACCATCAGGTGATGCTACTGGCTCAACAGGTGTGGGTTGAATAGCCTCGGATGGTTGTGGCTCCTCTGGAAGCTGATTGGGTGGTGGTAGCACCTCACCGACGACTGCAGTGGGGTCCTGTTCATTCACAGCTTTAGCTGACTGATCCTGGGATTCCCCAGGCTTCGTGACGTCCTCTTGCTCCACCTCCATATGCATAGTATCATCATCAGCCAATGTTGGTGCAGCCATACCTGCACCCTCACTGGCCACATCATCATGCTTCGTGCCAGCCAGACCACTGGACACAACTCGAACAGGTTCGGATGGTGCACTCGGTTCACTTGGTGCTGATGGTTTCTGTTTGCTTTCCTTTGCAACCACTTTCCTAATGATCACAATTTTCTTTTTGGTTTTGTTGGGCCCCCCCACTTTCTGGTGCTGGTACCTCCAGGACTGCATCACCTGCCAAATGGTCTTCGTGTGATCAAATGGGAGCAAATTAGACAGTGCACATTTGATCACATGAGTAAAGACTTATATTACATTCTAGGACTGCACCTGGAGGTGTGGGTGTCTCAAGCTCTTGCTCAAGCTCGGGCTCTTCCTCCCTAGGGAAATCTAGTCAAGTGACAAGCCTGGACTTGAGCAGTGTATTTGGTTGTTCATTCAGTGACTGAGTATCAGGCTGTCCCAAAATCAGCGTCTTTTGCGAGTCAAGGCCAGGACGATCGTGAGCAGTCTGTGCACCACTCAAACCCTCAGCACGCCTTTGAGCACGTGCCATGGCATCCTCCACACTCGAACTCATGATCTAAGCAAAATGCAGTCCTGAGTTCCTGTCAAAATCCTGCAATGATGCTGAAGTGACCACGCTGATTGCCAGACTATGCAGAGTCCACCTACAATGTTCCTTCACACTAACTCAAAAACAGAAGTTGCAGCTTTTGCAATGGTCCCACGACGAGCTATATAATTGGATCCATGCAAGAGTACAGCTTCAGAACAGCCAGTGTCTATAAAACACTGACCAAACACGCTGAAACATGACAAATCAAGCTGCGAGTGTGAGGGGGGGGTCATCTCACGCTTTGCTCACGGTCTTCTCACGGTGGTTACCCAAGTAGCATTGGTCTCCATGAGGGTGGCTTTGGTTCTTAGAACAATTCTCACGGTCATCTCACGGTGAGGTGTTTTGTAGCCCCGTTCCCACCCCTCACACAAGACAGGCAGCCTTTCCCCCACTAGCTTTGGCTTTCACATATTTCTTCAGCTGTGCGACATCAATTCGGCTCCAATCTGGCTTCTCAGCCGCCTCAGAAGCATCAATTTGTTAGTTTGTCCTCTTTGTTAGCTACATGGCACTGTTGTGGCTCTAAAAACCCTTTCTCAGTTTCAAGCTGCAAGAGAAGACCGGAATGCAAAAGGATGCAGATGGCGCGTATGCACTTGTTTCAGTCTTTGTGCAGCACTAACGGCGCATCCTTTCAAGTTCAAAGGATGATCAGCCTCAGGGCTTGTGTGACACAAGGGGGTGGGAGATGTATGTGATACTTGAGACATACATTATGTAGCAGCAAAATACGCACAAACACACATGTTTAGGGTTCAGACTACCAACTTGAGATGGAGTTTCACTACCTTCTTTGCATATTTCATAGGATACTCCTGCAGCATCAGACACACTAATAAATAACATACAAAACCAAAAGGTTGGATTGATGTGTACTGAAAGCTGTCCTGTGATTTCTTCAATTTTGGTCCCCCACACCTCAGGAAGTTGTGTACAGACCCGTTTCATTCTGTGTTCATCATGCGTGGATGCCTTTTGTCAAACATGTGGTTCATTAGACCTATGGCCCTGACACAGACACTTTGCCATTTGCTGCTACCTTCTTGACCACCATTCCTCGAGATGACAATCGCAGCTTAGCTTTCCTGGCCACCGACATACGCTTGTAGAGCTGGGGGATCCACAGCCTGAGAAGGAAAGGCGGTCATGCATACTCACTCATCGATGAACGGATTTATTACTATATTTGTTGCATTCTGTTTCAAAAAACAAATTGCATATTAGGGTGCTACAGGACGACTGTGCATTAACGCATACATAACCTGAACGTGTCACACTGAGGTTCCCAACGCTGTCCCCATCGCATGTGAACCCTTCATCGAAAAGTGTCCATATGCTCCCATCCAACTGAGTACAAACATTGTGTTAATAGTTGCATGCAGCCATCGACTACACAGTGATATGGTCAATACACAGCTTAGGTTCAGACTAGAACCGTTGGAAGAAGCCACAAATGAATTTGAAGCACAACTGCTTGACCTTCACATATTCTGGCAAATGCTTGAACTTCGAACTGCTGGGCTGCTCGATACACGTGTACACACCGCGGGATGTCGCCAGGAGAACCAGGAATAGGACCCGCATTGCAATCCTGGGCCACGTTTCAGTAGCAACAGACAAATGTGTTCCCTCCACCGGCTAAAACAATGCATCAGCATGCAAACAAATCATGCTTCGAAGGTTCGTGTTTGCTGAGCTGACTGATTCTTTTGATTCATCACCCCAAGGATTGTGCATAGTTCGTCTTGATGTACCAGAGTTTAAAAATACGAACGACGAGCAGGGTAGTCCGATGTGAATGAGGCCGTCCGGCACCACTCGCAGTGTCATCTGTATGCATTTGGCAAAGCCGATCCTAGGTCACAAAAAAAACAGGTTCCCACAAATTGACTTGGAATCCTCAGGTAAATGAGTTCCAGACGAGTCCAAAATATCATTTTCTTGACCGCGCCCCACCACATCATACCAGTCCCTGCATGCACATATCCAGACTGCCAACAATGAAAGGCCTCAGTTCCACTCAGCATGTTGATGAGGCCCTGACGACCGCTTGCCTGCTTCACCTCAGGGCAATGTCCGGGCACCCAACAACTCAAGGGCAGGATGAAAACCAGGGCAACCTACATACCAGCCCTCACAAACCACGTTATTGTATCAATAAATGTTGGATTTGTAATTTGTTTATTTTTTCATGCTGGGTTCTGGACGAAATGCGCTGTTGATCCGCCCTGCACCAGAAAAGAGATCCAGTGCAAAGAGGTCCTCAGACAGGAATTAGAATTCTGATCGATCTATTAATTGTGTTTCTACAATTCATGTTGGACGGAGCTGCTGGAGAAAGCATGCTTGGGTTGTGGCCCGCTTCGCAAGTTTGGCCGGAGTGTTCTCCACGACCATGTCCACAAAGTCCAGCCTGGGAGCACGAGATTGTTAAAAGATTTGATTCATCCCACTGATGCAAACGAGCTAGTGCCAACTCGGAACAACGGCTTGTCCACCCCAAGAGATATTAATAGCGTGGCCACTGCTGCCGTCAATGCCAGGGGTGAAGTTCGCCATGTTGGTTTGGCAGGGTCACGGGTCATCGCAGACTTCAAGTCCAGGTCCACCCCAAACAGTTACGTTTCGCACTGCCTAGAAAGCCTTGAGCCTTGGATGCTAAGAGCAGGACTCCCTGTACCACCTTTGTCAGTGCATATGAAGCATGGCGCAGGTCGGTGAGTTCTAAGTAAAAAACAAACGGTGCAGGTCAATCAACTGACAGTGTGTGTTTTCTCGATCACTCAGCTGTCCATGACATTGCTCCGGCAAGCCACAGGCACCAAAGGCCCCCAGCCACCAACGCATTGCGTTGATGATCAAATAACCCCACGTGTCAGCGTGACTTCCAAGGTATTTGTTGAATGCTACGAACAGTTGAACGAGACCCACACTGACACATCAACATCTAAATGTTGAAATAAAAGGCGCACAGCAAATTAGTTTCCGGCATCAACTGGTTCGACATACATGGCCATAAAATCCATGAGTGACCAGTCAAAGACAAAATCCTCCCATCCTGCGAACTGCTTTGCCACCTTCCACCTCAGGCCGCGCGCATGGTTTCCCACACAGATCTACTAGGCACGATCCGAGAGACAGGCGCATCCGAGACAGATGGGAATTTGCTCCAGGTGATCGTCAAAGCATGATTATTGTTCTCCTAACAAGGTCGTGTGACAACAGTTCAATGATGTTCAATGTTTGAGTACCTTTTTTTTAGAATCTGAAAGGCGATTCAACGATCTTAAGTACTCTCCGGACTGATTGTTGTTTTCTTTTCAAGCCTCCAAGCAGATGCCATTGTGGAGGTTCACAAGAACGACCAAAAATGGATCAGGGTGGCTGACATAGAAACTGCCAACCAGCCTAAGTTGAACATGGAAAACAATTGGATTATGTAAACTCCAGACTCGAGAACCAATTGAGACCGCTGCAGCACACCAATGGTCGACTGCTTGATATTTCCATTGGCCAAGTTGGCAGGTGCCTTCAATGTCCATGACCTCAACATGAGGAGGCCACGGACATACATGATTGGCCATCGATCAATGACTTGTAGCTCACAAATCACAAATTACTGTTTAAAGCCTTTGAGAGTCCCACATTTTGCCCTCGAGCAAAGTAGATTCTGAACACATCGTGAAAGATTTCTCAAGTCTGCTCAGGTCCCGCAACACATCGATGTTTTTGAGTTGGACCTGACATTTGGACACCATCCAATTGCACATCCAACCACCACTTACAGTCGCCTTGGCTCGCCAGGCCGATGAAGACCCACCATCAGGCTTGGCCTTCTTGGGGTCGGGTTCCTCCTGTCATAGATGATTTTGGGTTCAAAAGAAACAAACACCCCACATAGCTCGATCAATCGAAATCTTAATCAAATTAGTTAGGCTTGTTTTTGCACGCCAAAGGTCTCCTTCGGAGGGTCCGGTGCTGAAGCTACAGAAGCCACTTCATGAAAATCAGCATGTAGATTGCGCTTGACATTCTCACGTGGCTTGGGGGAAACTGGTGGTTCTGGAGCAGTCACAGGCGGGTCCACTGGAGCTGGGGGTGGGACTGGCTTCACATCTGAACCAGCAGGGAGCTGCGCACCACGCCCTCGAGACTTTCCACCTCCCCTTCCACGCCCCCGTGTGTTTCCAGTGCGTTTGCTGGTTTCTCGTTTTTCAATTCTTTCAATGATTCACGCTGCAATTGATCTTTGATTGCAGCATCTTCCTCTGACAGGTCTGGATCGTAATCCTCATCTTCTTGCCCATTCGGTTCAGTCCGAGCCTTGCCTTTGGATTTTGCTTTCGGCTTGGCCTTGGGTGGGTTGGCAGCAATCTTGGCCGCTTTCCGGATCTTGGCCTGGGCCTGGAAATCTCAAAAGGACAACTAGACCCAAACAAACATGAGATCCTTTGCCAGAACATTCCATTCTTAGACAAACTTTGTTCACAGCTGTTTCAACCCAAGTGCACCTTAATCAAATCGTGTGACAAATCATTGCCACATCGATCCACGTCTTCAACAGAACGTTCAGCTTGGGCGCGGAGGTCTTGTGGGGCTTGTGGTGGTAGTGGCAAACATGGATGTGAGTCCTGTGCAAAGAAGCGCACCACCCAGCACAATTTGATTTGCAATGCGACACTGCCTTTCCTCCACCACACACACATATGCAGCACAACTTAGAAGCAACCCCAAAAATCGGCCTGGAAAACTCCCTTCTTGGCTTCTTTGTCAGAATCCGATGAAGGAGAACGTGGGACCTCTGCAGGTGGAACAGCCTTCGGCTCCACAGGCAGAACGGCCACTGGCTCCACAGGTGGAACAACCACGGGTTCCAGAGGTGAAGCAGACACTGGCTTCACAGGCGAAACAGCCACTGGCTCCACAGGAGCCATTGGCTCCAAAGGTGGAACAGCCTTTGGCTCCACAGGCGAAACAACAGCCACCGGCTCCACAGCCACTGGCTCCACAGGCGAAACACCAGCAACCGGATCAACAGCCACTGGCTCCACAGGCGAAACAGCAGCCACTCTCTCCACAGGGTGTGTAGCTGCAGGCTCCACACATGCAACGGGTGGTAACTCTTCCGGTTTGTTTTCCATGACACTGCTGTTGTTGTGTGGGATGACATGGATGATTTCATCATCTGTTTCTGATTCCTCTTCAACCTCTTCTTCGATATATGTGATCACTTCATGATCAGACTCACCAAGCCCAGCAGCTGTGTCGGGTACATCCTGCTGGGAAACTCCGAGGCTTGGATCAGCGCTCTGAACCTGCTTGCCAATGTCACCTGCAAGGCTGGTTGGGCCGGTTGGATCCCAAAAAGACTAACTAGTATGGCTGACTTGGAAACTCGCGTGTTGCCTGGGGCATCAGCATCCGAGTCCTTCTTCGGGGTAGTCTTCTGAAAACTACGCGTAGAGCGTGAGCGCTTTTTGATACCATTGGCCTGGATTTCATTATTCAAAGTCTATTTGACACATAGAAATCACGAAATCACGGGCATGACTTGGACAAATATTTCACTTGACATGCCACCCCGACCTCAAAGTTTGCCAACACAACTTTCTTGAGCGCATCCATTCTCTCAGCACCCTTCCTGAAGTATGCACACATGGGAAGCCCAGGTCGAGATTCGATTGCACCAATCCACATGCATAAACATTCTAGGGTCCTCGAATTGTATGTTCTGCGCGTGCGCCGATGGACGTATGATGGGAGAGCTCTTTGAAGCCCGGCTTCTGAATCCGCCCAGTCCTGTCGATATATGACAATGATGCTGCCATATACCACTTCGCCATATCAACGATATCAATGTGTTTTTTAAATTCACAAACACACTTCAAAGTGACCAATGACTATGCAGCCCATTCAAACATACAGGTCCCGTAAGCGAGATTTATCATCAGCTGCGTCGCCCGTCAAGGAGACGAGCTTGTGAGTGATGCCAATCTTCGTGAGAGCAATCTCAGGTCTGGTTAAGGCTCCCAGATGCTTCGAATTGATGTTGAAATCAGTGTGTGTTAAGTCGATCTAGACTTAGATTCTTTGCAATGTTTGAGGCCCAGGAACAGTGGCTTCCAAATGAGTTGGTGGGTCCGAAGCAAAGGATGCCAACCAGGCAAGAGTGAACTCGTAGTTCCCATCCTTCTGCACCTCCAGGTGCTTCAAGTAAAAGGATTACATCAGAAAACAGTTTTAGTGTTTCATTTCACGCATGACAAAATGTTGAGCCTCATCCTCACCCACTTTGTTGAGAACATCCACAAAGCTGAACTTCACTGGTACCTGAGCCACACTATGTCACACATGTCCTGGCTGACATGTGCAGAGTTGAACGCGCAATGCATTGCCAAAGTGTGTCGACTGTTTGGATTAGTTAAGTTGCTCTACCATCTTTCAAAGCCCGAATCGCCCGATCTTGTGGAATAGAAGCGGCTTCACTGAGCTTTAGGAACCTTTTCCTCCTAAAGTCAGGATCATCCTTGAAGAACTCCTCATAGAACGCCTTCAAGATAAACAATTTGTTTTCCCTTTACATGTATCTCCTTTAGCGTATTTTGTGGCATTCAGGTGCAAAGGAAACAACTATGGCACCTCCAAAACGGCCACTCTCTCCATGTTGGGTCTTGTGGTCGGCATGGATCTGATCTATGCCAACTCCAAAAAAAAAGAGCTGCGGTCCTTGAGCTTTCAGCCACGCACGGCAGATTTGCGTTCAACTTCACTGCGTGCAATTGCAGTGCGAGCAGTGCAACACCGACTTCAGCGAACAAAGGTGAAAAAGTGTAGGACGGACGGCACCTCTGCCACCCACCAACTCATCCTCCAAGAACCCAGGAGGTCTCTCTTCGACCTCCCGCTGACCTTGCACAAACCACGGGCATACCCCACCCAGGAACCTGTTGGATCACTCAACTAACACATTAGGTTTTCTTTGATACAAGGCCCAGACGTCTTCGAAGAGCTCTTTTCATCGGCCATGTGGTGCATTGCCCGAGGATATAAAAAGGTTCACTAGCTTTGTATTGATCATTGGAACCACCTGGTTTGCACAGCCAAGATCCGATTTAGTCCAACGCGGGTGCCATGTTCAGGTTGCTCATGTGAGTCTACACCATTGGGGACCGACATTACCAATGTGGTTGGTATGCTTTGTGTGTTCTGGTTCCTCCTCATGGTCCCATTGAACCTGAGATGCAGCGCGGCAACCTGAGACAAACACACAGGGGCAGGATAGATAGGTAGGTCTAAGTAGCAATGGTCCTTCCGGAGGACCATAGTAGCTATGGCGCTGGAAGGCTAGGGTATATGTATATGCATTATCCTACATGAGTGATTAGAATTTATTGGGTATATGTGTATATAACTATCGCATATATATATATATGGATGCTCTGGGTTTAGGTCTGATACCTCTGGGACCTTCGTATCCAAGCACCACAAAATGGGGCCAAAGGGTGAAGACATGTGGGAAAACCCCTGCCTGTTGGGCCTGCTGGGTGCTGCATGGATGCTTTCTGCCCATGTGGGCTCTCCCCTCCACCGTTTTGGCGCCACCGTTTTGTCGATTCCCTCCCTGGAGCAACGGATCCGCTAGGGCCACCGAAGGATCTTAGGGGATCCGGTGGATCCAATTAAAAGGTAACTATATATGTGTAAGTATATACCAGGACCCGACCAGGGCCAGGCTCTAAGAAGGAGACCCGACCACAGATGGTTTCTGCACCAGGAAGCACCTGTTGGAGGGTGCTATTAAATGGTTCCAATGACAAAAACTGGGAGACCCTAGAGTCACTACAAAACGCTGGTTCCTTGGATCCACTTGGGGATGACATTCCCAACCACAGTCCGGCCCAGTCGCGCCTGTAGCTCCAGGCGCATCAGCTGTGCTGGATCCAAGGCACGAAGCTCCTCCAACATCCGACGAAGCACAGCCCCCATGGCCTGCCAGGGGGACCATGGAACCCCGTATCAAAGAAAAGACTACTTAGTTGGTGCTTTCAAGATCCTTCAAGCAACATGTTTCATATAGTCATTGTATTATTGAGCTTCAGAGTGAGTAGATGGCACCGGGAAGATCTCTTTGGGATGGTGATCCATATAAACCATCAAGCTTGGACATGTGTGCAATCTACTCTCAACCTACAACATAATGTTATCCAATTGGTGACCACAGGGTGGGAAGTGTTGAACTATTGGCTACACGCCTACCCGGACGCCAACAGGTTCAAGGGCGTAGTCTGGGCGATTTGGGTCAAGGCTCAGCAATGTCTGGAGTGTCGCTGACGAATCGGGTTCACCACTGGTTTTGCATGTCAAAAGTATGATTCCGCCAGATGTTTTGCTATATAGATCCTTGTGTTTCCCGCAATAGAACAACTAAACACGCAGTGAATTTCCCTGCTCCGGACTCAGCGCCGTGTCTGCGCCGTGTCTCGCCCCTGCCTCATGTGTTTGCACAATCCTGAGGGTGCACACTTCGGCAGCAGAGTTGGCCAATTGGATTGACGCGAAGGATCGCAAATGCATATAAATATACACACCAACCTACTAGTGATGGCCTCCAACCTACTAGCAATGGCCCCCGAACGTACTAGTGATGGCCTCCAACCTACTAGCAATGGCCTCCAACCTACTAGCGATGGCCTCCAACCTACTGACTAGCGATGGCCTTGACGCAGACGCATATCCACACCCAAAGCAAGTCAAAACTGCAAGTTCAGGAGGGTGTTGCCTAGCATAGCCTTCTCAATGAGCCCACTATTGAATACAGGGTTGTGCCACAAAGCATACCACCCGGCACCCACCCATCCGGGAATGGAGCAACAGAATCACTCCCGAAATGGTCGCCATCAAATGCACTTCTCCCTTGGCCACTCAAAGCAGTGTGATGACATGAAGGTGGGATGCAACAAAAAAAATAACCTGCCCGCCAACAGGCAGTCTGAGTATATACAAGCTTTGTCATCTGTGTCTCATATACCGAGTATTAAAGGTCTGAGCAGAAACAGTCTTGGTACAAGCAGTCTGGTGTTTTCTGTGTGCCCCACCCAGTACAAGCCTTGCTCCCGCAGATGCAAGTCTCACCCACCCATCAACTGAGTAGCTGCTCGATTGTCATTTGTCGTGCTCGTTGACGGTCGCCCCGTCCTTCCATGACAGTGTTTGGTAGGATGTAGCAGTTTAGTCACTAACCTTCCCGCTGCAGCAACTGAGTCTTCTCGTTCTTTCCTGAGGTTGAAACCGTTCGTCCATGAATTGAGGAAGAAAGCATCATTGACATGTGCAGCTCCTCAACTAGTGTCCAAACTTGCAGCATTAAATAGAAGTCAAGGGATCCAACATGGCAAAGAATTGCAAGAGCATGCAAGAGCCTAGGCACCTGCGAACCATGTGATGCTTAGCCACACCAAACAACCACAGGGTCACAGGGTGGTGCGGAAATGTCTTGGATCAAAAGACCATATATGGACCCAAGTGCAGGTCCTATAGAAGCTGACATCAATCCAAATTGTAAACTTTGTACACCCATGTATGAGTATATATATATATATTACACCATTGTATAGTGTATATATATATCATACAAATATCAGAATCATTCAGAATCCACATATATATATATATATGTAAATCATCAATCCCTACTCTTGCTTTGTTGCTGGCACGGCCTTTTACCACATGTTTTTGCTGACCCGACCCGGCCGTGACTCTCGTGAGTGGTCTCCAAAATCACCACCGAACCTGCACCGCGCCTGGTGGATGCATCATCTGCTGAGCTCTCAAAATCACCTCTGGTTCATCCTGCCAGCTTCCCTGACTCGACAACGACCTCTCAAGGATACTTTCAGGAACAACTGACCACACTGTAGGCTGCAATCTCATTTTGCACAATTTGGCATGTTTGACAGTAGAGATCATCAATCTGCAGGGCTGGTCAGCATGCTAGAGTTCTCAGGATAGGTGCCAGGAAGGGATGTCGCAAATTGATCCGAATACAGTCTTCAATCCCAAGAAATGTACTGTCATGTCCTGCATATCTGCATGCTACAACTCCATACACCACTCTGATTGGCCGAACAGAACACCGTCGGTCTTCAATCTCGACACCGCACCTGGTAGGTGCCTAGGAGCTCATGGAAGGTCTCAGTGGAAAGCCCATAGTCCTCGAGCTCGTGGCTCTTACCGTTGGCTCCGGTCGAGGCTCTGTGGAACGAGACGCGGAATCCACCGGTCACGAAAGCTGGAGCCCAGCGAGAGCTGGTGAGTTTGATTGAGTTGGGAATCGGGCATCTCATTGTTTGTAGCATGGCTGAAAGCCCACAGTTGGCTGAGCTTGTTGACCTGGGCATCTTTGTGACCCCTGCACCGCTCATTCAGTGGCTTCAGGTCCTTCTTGTACCCTGACATGATGACCTCAAAAAGCCTCATGCGAGGATTCACAAACACCAGTGCCAATCATCTGCAATGCTTCTAAATAACATGTATATAGACTCCTGAAGAGTTTGTTCAATCCAAACAGGGGGTTCTACATTTGTCTACGGCTCGAGACTCGCCTACCGAAGGTTCCGCGGTTCGGGTGGCCAGGGGGTCTACTCTATCCACCGGGCCCAGGGGGGGTCTACCACCAGGGAGTCTCACCTTCTGGGGCTGCCCGAACGGGATTCCTCCAAGACTGGACCCACTCCTCACTTTTCCCCGCTCTCCTTCAAGGGATCCTTGGGAAGGCCCTGCGTGCGCACGAGCCTCGGAAACGACGAAGAGCTTGGGAAGGACATCTGCAGGACACACCAACCATATGTCTTGAGAAGAACCTCACCAACTGTTCCACTGCTCCTCCTTCGATTTGCTCACGGCCGCTTGTACCATTGCAAATGACCTTGGTCTCCGTATTCCTCCGGCGGGTCACCGCAGTTTTTTTTCCAAGGCGCTCATGCGCTTCCATCAAGCTCAGCGGTTCCTTCTCCCTGGCCGCGGAGGATCCGAAAGGATTCGCAGGAACGAAGCCGAAGCCATTCTGCCGAGCCGTTCCTGCCGTTCGCCCAGTGCCTACCGAATGGATGGTTTTCAACATGACATGGTATAGGTGCCAGTACGGAACTGATCCTACTAAACTGCTTACTGGGGGGGGTTATTATACAACCTCATAGTCATTCTGCCAAAAACCACTGACTTGAAGTCAACTGCAAAGTGGGATCCAGGCCGGTGACATCATTCTAAGTAGCTGCAACTGGATCCACGGTATATACACCACTTATACTAAGAGGTACTAAATGCGTTTATGAGCATCCCTTTTTTTGTCAAGTGTTCTCACGTCAAATGTCTTTTTCTGCCATTTGCACTCTTTCAGATATACGTGTCCCGGGGTGCATTTGGGACTAGTCCCTAACATGTTCAGCTGTAGAGCGGTATTTTCTGGGGAATAACCGGAGAAACCGGTATCGTAATGATTTTGAACATGACCCAACATGCCTCGAAAAAACTGCTAACCTGTCCCATCACAGAAGAGATGCCCATTTTTGTGACGGGCTATGTCAGCTCTTTTTTTTTGCAAAATCTTAGGGTTTCTTAAATTCGTAAACGGACATGTTAGCATTGTCCGCGCAAACATGTCCACCAAGACACCAAAGCAAGGGAGCCACACTTCTGCGGGACACCAGCACTTCACTTGCCAACGCTCAGTATCCCACACCAGGATTTTTGATAATGCTTTTACTCCCAGGATGACATTGCAAGCCAAAGACCCCTAAGCAGCTAACCTGTCCAAATCACATGTTTGCAAAAAACAACTTTTGAATCGCTAACGTGTCCTGCTCATGGATCTGACCTTCCAGGTCACCTAACTTAACCAAAAAAGAAAAGAAAAAGCCTTTAAACGGATACGTAAAAAACCGGGAGAGTATCATACAAGTACAGGCCAAAATACAACTACAGTACCACCCTCTGATCTCTGTCTTTCAAAATGCGGCGCAACACGGGGCACCGTTGTACATCATTGGCACTCTTCGTCACGGAAGCGGAAACACTGGGGCTCAGCCCAATGCATATCAGCAGCATCTAAAAAAACATATTGCACCAGAATAGACCCCAGGGCAGTGGCCACCAGCACCCTGGTTCCAAAGCGCACACAGGCACCTTTTCCTAGACTTGAAGCAAGAATCCCAATATCTCTCGCTATCTGGGGAAAATCACTCGAATCGGAGCACCAAAACAACTTCCTTCTAATGTCAGTCATCTTGCCCAACCCTGGATCCAACGTCCAACAGGCCCCCAGAGGTGAAATAAGACATGGCATCCACTGACCGAACACTACGCCACTACGCCCCCGGGAAAGGTGTCTGCCCCCAAGCGCCCCATCCACACGGGATCACGGGAGCTCCGTTCCGGGCGGATTCTCGGCGGCGCCTGCTTTGGAGGTGCGTCTGACCGAGGAGGCTCACGGCCTCGCTGAGCCGTCGGTCCGGGTCGGTCGGAGACCGACCGGTCGGTTCGTAAACAAAGAAAGAGACGCACCAAAAGGCGATACACGAACGAACGAACACACCACATGGAAGTGGAAAACCCACTGTTTGTAGAGGAAAGTCGTCTTCCAAGGGGCCATTCTCCACTTCCATGTTAGTGATCAGAGTGTATAGGAACAAACATCTCTAAAAGATGTATCAAGAAGAAGACATCTGTGGGCAGTACAGTCCCCTTTAACACATTGGAAAGCCTGTGGATAAATTTGGTTTAAGCAATTTCTGCACAACGGGCAACTGCCCTTGTAGCTTGTGCCAATGATGTTGCTTCGGGTGGCTATCAAGCCAGTCAACAGCTGCGTTCTCAATGTCTCAGCAGCGAGTTTGGAGTTTGGAGTGCCTTCAAAGGACACACGATTCAACCGGTGGCTGTTCATTTTTCATGTTCCTTTGGCCCAAATAGCTTCGAAAGTCGCCAGATTTGCTGGATCAAACTGAATCGCTCCCCCAACACATCGCTCCACCAGTCACCATCGCTCCCTCGGGCGCCTCCTGGACACACTGCTGTACACGAGTCACATCTGCCATGATCGCCAAGACTTCAGCCTGTCGGAAGAGGGATCTCCATTTACCGTGACCTGTTCCCGACCTTGGACGCTGGGTCTTTGGGTTATCGAATCTCTGTTTTTGGCGCTGGTGGTATGAAGGTGCATGATATCACCATGCCAGTAACATTGTTGAGAGGGCGCAAGGGTCAAACCTCTTGTAAAAAACAACACAAAGCAAAAAGACCGCAAAGAGAAAAGAATACAATGGATCACTTGGCTGCAAGGGTGTGTATATATATATATATTAAGATTCCAAAGGCCACTCTGCATGAAAGCAGAATATGAGAACTGAGAATGCAGCTTCCTCCAAGAATGGGGATTGGGATTGAAGGGATGCAATGTGCACCAGTCCAACCTGAAATGCATCGATCCTCCAAAGTGGGTCCAAAGCTTGAAACAACATCTGGGAACTATTAGTTTACTAATAGTCTCCAAGAAAGAACATCTGGTCACGGTTTTTTTCTTGAAGACTCAATGTGGCACGTGACAACGAAAACAGCGGGAGAACGCCCAGCGAAAAATCACCGGACGACGACCATGTCGGACAAATGACCTGATCGAACGGTCTGACCTGGTTGGTATTTCAACTCGCTTTAAGCCAATGGGCTCACCCATCCAAAGAAAGGTTAAACATGAAACTCTCTGAAACATCCACCCAGATGACTCATGTACGTCGTTTCTACGTATGTTTCGGAATGTGTTAAATTCATTTCGGTGAAAGCGGGTACGTCTTTTGGTGCTCCAATAATGTTGGCAAAACGTGTGTCAAGATACTATCTACCAGCACCAAATGGAAGGGGTCACCCGGCTGCTTCCAGCCCCTACATGCCCCCCAAAAAGGGATCTCAGATCTCCATGAAACACCCCCTTCTTCTTTCAAACACAGGTAGTGTTTGAGGAAATTGGAAGGATCATCGAACTAGTCGAACTAGTCCCGTTTGGTCTGTCTTGGAACACCGGATCAGCACCAGATCAGCACCGGATCACCCCCAATGCACCGGATCACCCCCCATGCACCGGTCACGGATCGCCCTGATGCAACATCGATCAAGGTGATACTCTGGCGCAAAGGACCCGAAACGTTTCCTCATGGTTCCTCCTGTCCTTGATGATTCGCACTTTTTTCGCCTGTTTTTCACATGAACCAGAATCCTCACACCTTTGACACAGCGGGATGTGAGGAGTGGCCAGTTTCGGGCTGATGGGCGGCTTGAAGCACCAGGCGAGACCGAATGAAAACGACCATGTCAACTGGGACGAAGTGGCCCGGCCAACTTATAGATAGACTTTAATACTATGTAACTTTGTATCAGATATGATATGCAACAATATCTAACATAAAACACAGTAAAGAAAGCTTGCAAATTCCAATCTTTTTCATAACCCAAACACTCAATGTATGTCTACATTGATCCCCTTTTCAACCACCCAATCTAGGCCATGTGTGTCCAACCCTCACCCCGGACGATCGATGGCACCTTGGTCCAGGTGTCCTCGCCCTGACCAGTCGTCTGTAGTTTGAAGGGCGATCATGTTTTTGGGACTCGCTTTCCATCATTCATTAAACCATCATTCATTAAACCATCATTCACCATCATAAACCTCTTTAATATTCTGGGAACATGTACGACACACATCAAGCTCAGGAGGGATGCGTTACATTGGACGGGTGCAACTAAGAATGTATTGTCCAGTGTCGCATGATGGTCCAATATTCACCATCATACACCTCTTTATTGCAGTAATATTCCGGGAACATGTGCGACAAACGTCAAGCTCAGGAGGGATGCGCTACATTGGACAGGTGCAACTTACAACGTATTTTCCAGTGTGTCATGATGGTCCAATGGCCGTGCCCTTTGGACCTACACCACTCCACGCCCAAACAAGGTAGCAAAAAGTTATCCATCTTCGCCATCTTCTCAGCTGTGTATGTTGAACAAAAAAACACTCACACAAACACACGCACAAACAAACAACATTTCTTTTGTTTGACCTTCAAAATCACAACAAAACAAGATATCGATTCCGAATATGGTGCCTTTTCACCAAACTCATATCTGCTTGGGAGTATGTGGTTGTAAAACGCTCTGTCTGGTGGAGTCAAACGCAGTCCTACAGTCAAAAGAAAGGGCCGTTTTCAGCCTCCCGCCTTGCGCCGAAGCAACCATTCGCGCTTCGCCTCCATTAGAGTCGGCTCCAAGGTGAAAGCCTCGAGAAAACACCAGGAAAGCCGAAGGACATTGGAAAATCCGAGGCCATCCACAGTAAGTAACAGCAACGCTTTTTGTTGAGCTGCGTTTAATTCATCGGTCTCTGTTTAAGGCTCCATCCCTAGATCCGTTTGGACTCGGTTTCTTGGAGGCATTCGGTTAGGTGACTGACAGGAGCCTGTGCCCACCTTCGGACAGTACTTGGAACATCTTGGGACCACAAAGGGCTCCTTCTTGGATCTGGGGCCTATGAGTACTCTATGAACCTAAGGACTGTTCATGCCTGGTCTGGATCAAACTGGAGTGAACGATGGTGAATGTAGCAAGAAGGGAGCCTCGCTGACAGCGTGTAGAAACTGAATTGTGCACCAGGTGTAGCGGAGTTCAATGGATGGAGATGCACAAGTGGTCTAGTATGGTGATACCATGTGATTCCAAGACCCGGAGACTTACAGGTAACATGTAATCCTGGTGTCAACGCAAGGGACCTTCACCCAAGACAGGCCTGGCCTGCTGGCCCAAAAATATTAAAAACAGATTTCCTCCTCAGCCCCAGCTGACAAAAGCCTCCCTGGACCATCCAAGGATGGGGCATGGGGTCCCCCATGGGATGGCCCTGGTTGGTCATATGTCTTCGATTTCACATTTTTGGGTTGGGAAAGAAGATCGACAACATCAGATGCATCGTCACATCTCCCATCAAAGGACCCAGGGGGCCCGTATACCCTCTTCCACCAGACTCGACCCGTCTCATCCGCCTTGGCCAAATCCTCGATCGCCTCACGGGCGTCTGGCTGGCAGGAGCCCCTCAGGAAGCGAGCCTGGCACCGTTTGTAAAACTGCGCTCGAGAGATCATCCAGATCTCGAAAAAACAGAGAAAACAAAGGGAACTCTGCCAAGGGAACTCTGCCGTTTCTTCAGATCTGATAGATCCCTCGACGATTTAGGGGAACTGACAAAGAACGGGATCTCTCAGATCTCAGAAGCACCTGACGATTTAAGGGACATGGTAAGTTGTTGACCTTGTTTACCTCGAGCTAGTTGAGCCTGACAACTCAAACCAACCCAATCGAAGTAACATGACACCACACCTCCATGGTACTTGTAGTTGCTAGAACCCTGCTTGCCATTGCCACTCTTTTTGATAGGACAAGTATTACAAGTTCATGAATTGAGGTTGGTAGTTCAAAATCGTTCAAGAAAAGAAAGGACCTAGTTTCCTCTCATTGCAAAGACTTGGTGTCCGTTCGCCCGAACATTTTCAGGAGTGGCATTCCGAGGCCTTCCAAGAAGGTGCTGTCCTTAGAAAGAACGGCCTTCCTAGGGTGATCTTTCGGTCCCCAGCCTTCACGTTTTAAGGCTCCAGCTCCAGAGCTCTTGAGGCGGAGGAGGCTGCATCTCCGACGCCTGGGCGTGGCTGAAGGCCTTGGCCCTTGCTAAACATCATTGACAAATAGCCCGACTGCCATCACCCGGGATGTGGACGGATGTGGAGGTTCTTCGACCGAAGATGGGACTCCAAAAGTTCAGAATCAATGAACTGTGAAACAAAAACAGAACCAAAGGTTCAAAAGGTAGCCAACAAAGGGGTGGCACCGTAATTGCCATGCTACCGAGTCGCAGTAGTTGTTTTGGTCTTATGCTACCGGAATGGTCTGGAATCTGGACCAGTTCATACCTTCCTGGCGTGGAATCCTTTCAGTCGGACTTTGAATGTCCAAAAAGTTTTGGTATGTTAGATGGGTTCCTAGGTTGGTTTTGTTGTTCCTGGATCCTGAATGTTCGGAACCTGCAGAAACTGGCAAACCTCACCATGCACCAACTTTGCCATTTGCCCCAGAGGCAGCTTGTACAATGTTGGATCAAGTGTAGGTCCGGACTATGCAAACCTTCATACCGTCAACAACCAAGTGTTGTTGTTGACCCACTGTTGCTGCCTTCCCGGATTCAACCAAGAAAAGAACAATGCATGTGAAGGTGGAACATCTGATCCTGTATTTTGTAAGGTGTTAAATAACTCTGTCGACTGTTCTGCTGGAAAACTTGTGTTTGGGGTGTCGATGTTTTGGTCGTTCGACCATCCATGTGGACATCGATTTCTGGATGGACCACCATTCCACGTGGCCGCAAGCTCGACCACGTCCCGAACGAACACAATCAGGTCCGACGAGTCCACCCGAACCTGCGGAGTTCGACCAGCTGTTCGACCTCAGGCCCTGACGGCCCTGCTTCTTCTGGCAAAGGGCCAAGTTCCTGGGCTCAAAAATCATCACATGAAGAGAAACACGTGGAGACATCAGAATTTAGAACTGGAGACACCAGAGTCGATATCAGGATCAAACATGGAGCGAGCCTTCGCTCCAGCACTGTACCTCCCACCATTTGCCACGCTGGTTCGGTGTTCTCTCCAAACACATCCAAACACATCTTGAAACCCAAACACCGCTCGACTGCACCACGCTACTTTGGTTCAGTTCAGTATGGTCTGACAGCGTTCAGTGTTCGTCTATCTCGACTGGTCGTCCGACTCGTGGCGGGTCATGTGTGTCAAAAGGGAAATACACCTGCAGGTGAAGACAAGCATCCTTTTGCACACTCAATCTACCCCATTTCAATGCAAATCCATCCCTGCGACCCCTATCATCACCAGGCCCGGTGGTGCATTGCTCTCACGCTTGGCGCGGTCGACTCCGCCTTCCACGACGGCTGTCCCGGACGCGGAGCGGGTTCTCGTGCCGAGCGGCGTCCAGATTCGCACCTCCTCTTTCCGGACATCTTGGAAGGGCGCCTGAAAGGTGATGCACTCACGCGCCATGGAGATCACCAAACGGGTATGGTGAGAGTGCGAAGCATGTGAAAAAGACAAAGACGCACGGACCCTAAAATTGCAAAAAATCATGTTCTTTGATCATGTAGTTTAGGCTACAAAAAAGGGATCATGTTTTAACGGACTTGGAAGGCCAGCGGCTAGGGCAGTGTCGTTATCCGTCCAAAAGCCCTTGCAACCAGCCAATCATCAAAATGCCGTGATTCCTGCTGAGCAACCTACAATACCCCATAAGTATCATAAGTCTATGTAGAATTCAAGTTCAACTATTTGGTAGGCCCATCCATACTTCATAAAATGAAGCATGCAAGAGCCTATGACCATACGGCTACCAGTACTTGTAGCATCTTGTACCCACAGTGTCGTTCGTCCGGTCGGCGGACACGGACACGCTTGGCTTTTTGGTCTCTCGGCAAATCACTCGTGCCGAGAAAATCACTGTGGGCCCCCTGTATGGATCCGTTGCCACAACATGTTCAAGGAAAGGTTGCGCTACTGCTGATTGCTGGAAGCGAAAACGCTACTACTTTGTAGCCTGCAGATTCGTCAGTGCTGTTGTGTTGGTTGGACTCTGTTCCAGAGAAAAAGTGGTACATATCAAACCCTCCAGGACCCATCGCAAGCCCAAATAAGCCACTTTTTCCAGACTGGCAAACTAGAGTCGCTATGCCTGAATGAGCAGCACCACCACAAGAACATGCTTTCTACACTCGTCAAGAATCCTGGTCACATGCTGCACTCCCAGATCGAGTGTCTTAATTGATGTCGTTCTTTGCATGGCATGGCCGCATGGACGTATGCTTTCGTTCGTTCCGATCACAGGACCTCGATTTTCATGGCGACCGCTACGACCGAATACTGGGGACAGGACTCCTGCAGGGCTGCAGACCGTGCGGGTCAGGGCGGGATAAACCGGGGGATCACCCCGGACCAGGGAACTGACACGCGGCGAACTGACACGCGGCGAACTGACACGGCTCTCATTGACTAAACCATCAACTCCCTTTGAATGGCTCCAAGTTGAGGAATTGATTGCAGGGGAACTGCTCAAGGGTTTCCTTTTGGAAAGGCAACAACTAATGCGACTGCAGCTTCTTCGAAGCGCAAGCGAGACATTGTCATGCTGAGTCAAACACATTCTCCACACTATGCAGTTCTTTTTGCCAAGAATGGACCATTGAAACTTGGAAACACACCAAATTAGCATTACAACACATGACAGCGGCACTGAACCAACAAAAGTATCTTGCCGTGTGCTCTGTGCAACTCAGAAGCTATTGATTAAAGCGAGAGTATCGTGGGACACTCCCTCAGTCCACGTGTTGATTCCCTTCCTTCTCTGTGTGCCAAGGTGCACAGAAGGAGGGGCTTGTTCAAAGGTCGAAAGCAAACCTAGAATCTATACAGTTGACAGAAACAGTGACACCACCTAGGACCTAAGAAGCGCAAAACACCTAAGAAGCGCAAAACAGTACACAAATCCGTTGTGGGAACATGCGCAAAGAATCAGAAAATATACTTTTAAAATGATTCATGGGATATCTTTCGTCAACAGTAACCCTCTACGTTTCGTAAAGACACCAAGGCGTTTCGACATGATTATGTTAGTTTGGGGTGGACCATGGATTCCGGGAACAAAAACAAACACACATGTATACAGCAACACACCCTTGTGGCGCTGCGGTAAGACCGCTGCCGAGCGGCGAGCTGTGCTGGCGTTTCACGGCTACCTGGTGGGTCGGAAAGCAAAGAAGATCGGAAAAAACACAGATAAAGGGGTGTCTATACCCTGATAAACCATGCTTTCCATGGTGGAATAAGAGTTCCTGATTCTTCCATTCGTGAACGAAACTGATCCCCTGGTTGCTGAAGGTCTGCGGTCACTTATTTTTCATAAGGCCTCAGCTCTAGGGTCGCTTGAAATCGCAGTGACATGACGAGTTCAGAATTCAATAGTTGTCTTTGAATTCTCGCGTCGAATGGGGAGACTGTCTCCACCTACTTTTCGGCACATCTGCACCACTCTGGTTTGGCAGCACTGGATTCTCCGAGGACCTTGGACTGTTTTGTCTGCACGAACAGGATCTCTTTGTTTCAAGACACTCCCATTTCCAAACAATCTAAATTAGTATTTACCGACATTAGGGGATTTTAGGGGCTTGTGTAGGTGTTGGTAAATCTCCTAGTCCCATGATTAGGCCGTTCTTTCTTGCACTCCCTCTACGTCAAGACCGCTGCGGCCGCCTCTTGTTGAATCGAGGCTTGCTCGGCGAGTATTTGGAGCTACACACGCTGGTCTCCAGCTGGAAGGCTCGTCGCTGTTCGGTGCAGAAGTGTGTCACCGCCATGTGAGGCGCGGCCGAGCTCGGCAACAAGTGCCTGACCGGCAGCAAGGGAAAGGTGCGGAGGAGTGGGAAGTGAGAACGAGACTTGCGAGAATTTGTTGCTTCAATGTTCCAGGTTAAGGTATTGACGAGGTGTCGGCTGGTTGTGAAATCATCACCAACTTTGGCATGTGGATCTACTGTCATCGATCTGTGACAATCCTTTGCCAAAAGCCCATGCCCGAGGGCACCAAGATTATCTTGTCAGGAAGTAATTACAATTTATGTGTTTTCTCACCCAAAAGGAGGTCATACGACTGTGTCCTGTGTGTATATATCACTACATTATACAACTTGAACCTCAGTCTGGCACTTTTCGATGGTCCGGCGCCGGACTTCCAGGGGTTGGTCCAGCGTTCTTGTTCAAGGCACTCTATGTGGTAACTACTTGATCCTCAAAGCTTTGCTACTCACTGATGTGACGTTTGTTCTCTCATCCTTCGTGCGTTGGCTAGCCTGCTTGCGCGGGTTTGCCGCCCAGGCACCGTAATGCAAAGGAATGATTCAAGGGATCTCAAAGCAGAATATATCATACACTCTCTTTGTCCCAAGTCACCCTGGTTCTTCCAAGTGACCTAACTTGATCCCCTGGTTTGAGGACACAGTGTGTCCTCCAAAAAGTTCACTTGGAAGAAGCTGGACACCTCCGGCAGACAGTCCTCCATTCAAAGAGATCCATTCACCGTTGGACAGTCTCGAGTTCTGGTCTATGTGTCAAAAGGGGAGATTGTGGTCCTGGTGAATCTCTGACACAAGATGACAGTTTAAATGAGTATAGTATATATATATATAGATATTGATATTCGCAGACTTTCGCAGACCTGCGGTTTCCACTGCGGTTTCTCCGACACGTCGCTTCTCCGACACGTCGCACCACTCCGAAACGCCACGCATCGTGGCCGGCCTTGGCCGCGAGTCACCGGTGGTCTGCCCCAGGAAATATGGACGTCCAGAAAGATCGCGAATCCAGGGGTTGGACGCCTAGGGATCCGGATGGACCTCGAATGGACCTCGATCTGGAAGGTCGAATTGAGTGAAACAGTGAAGCAAGAAAACAGAACTTTTCAATGGACCTGTCAATTCACTTTTGGTGAACACATGTTCTAGGGCACTTTGAAGGGTCCAGATTGGACTTTGAGGTGACCTCTCTGAAACTTGATGTGCCCTCGTAGGCCATCCTTGTTACTAGATGTTACTAGTAGCGGCAATGCCCTTGTTATGTAGCTTCTTGCTACTAGTAATGCCAGGAGCTACGTTCGTAGCTTCTTGCTCCTAGCGATGCCCAAGAAGACACTTGAAAGAAGTCAGTCATGTCCTTTTCAAGCTTTCTGAGGACCAAATTCTCTGCCTGCAGTGTCATGCGGTGTCTGGAAGAACCGGCTTTCGGCGTGCGACTCACTGCTCACACCTTCCCACATCTGCGCAAGCGCGTGTTTTTGCCCAACCGGGGTGCCTTCTGGCCAAAGAGTTTCTCCTTCTGCAGCTTCTGCTGGTGCCACGTCCAAAGCCATTTCTGCTCCTTCTCCGCTTGCTCTGAGTCTGAAGGGCTGATCATGGCCGCAAGTGGTGAAATGAAGTGTGATGTGCTAGATCATATGGTCTAGAGTCTAGTGTTATATACTTCTAGCCACTCTCTCATCTGTGGACAAATTTCAGAACCTGTTGGCAGCGCAGCAAAGATGAACATGTGTGTTGATCATGTTCCACTGTACAAGATGTCTGCAACATGGTGCTTTGGATGACATACGCGGCCCCATCCACTTGGTCGGAGAAAAGTCAGCCTTGAGCCAGGCAGTGTGATGGGTCTTACCCACTTCGAAGCCGTGGATGCTAGTGAGGCTTACTGATCGGAATGAGGGAATAAGATTAGATGGCTCAAGCTGCCCCATTGACATTGATGTGTCCGGATGTTCCTTCCATCATTCCTTAGACTAAAGCACTGCAGAAGTTCAGTCAAAAGCACGACCGGCCTCGGAGGTCAAGGCCTGAACACGGCTCAGCAACTGCTGGTACCGGTCCTCGGCTTCCTCCAGCTTCCCAGCCTGTCACGAGGGCGCAAGAAAGGAATGAGTGGATGAGCAGGGGAGAATGAGAAAGAGGAGCACCAGGACGAGGACGAGGAGGAAAATGACGTGTGATGATCATGACGAAGACTACGTAGTCCTATTATTTACGTACCTTGAAGGAGAGAAATCATATAACTGTTGCTTTATGTTTGACTTTGTCAACTCCTCCTGGCTCTAGGACTGCCATTTCATCCAAGCATCCAAGATGACGAATCCATGACATCCATGCGACGAATGAGCTGCGAGCTGAAACAGGATGATGTTCAAAGGAACGCACTCTCTCGGGCTCTGAACACATGCATCATGCACTTCATGCACAGAGCCCATGTTATCCTCAGGAGTGCGTCTAATTGAAATAGTGGTCTGGTCGGTGGTCGCCATTCCTGATTGAAACAATTGACTAGACTATACTTAAAGTGTGTTGGAGGGACAAGGCCTCTACGACCCCCCAAATGGTCTCACTGACCTCAGCATGTGTGCGAACCGTCCTGTCGATAAATTTTGGAAGAAGCTGCTAGTAGCAAGTGCATTGATATAACAAGGGCATTACTACCAGTAGCAAGAAGCTACTAGAAGCGATGCCCTTGTTACGTTCGTAGCTTCTTGTTCCTAGCAGTAATGCCAGCAGCTACGTTCGCAGCTTCTAGCTACTAGTAGCGATGCCTAGAGCTCCTCTCTCTTGGCTGAGCCTTAAAGATCTCCTTCACCTCCTCACACTCACGGCCCAGGTGTTCCAGCTGGCTTTGCAAAGCCTGGACATCCAATCCCATGGCAAACCGGTTCGACCTGGTTTGATCACTCACCTCAAACTAATTCTGGGCAATTCGACAGCTCCTGCTGTGCATGCAAAGAAATCAAACATCTACTCAGTGGGCTAAATTTCGGACATTGAGCCCTTTTAAACCACCCAATCTAGGTCATACATTGGATGGTCTGGGTAGGTTGTTAGGTTGTCGTTGCGTGAATTTCGAGGATTCGTAGAGCGAAGAGCAGCTTGCAGCGAACAGTCCCAGACAGTTTGGGATGAATCCGAAGACTGTCCAGGAAGGCAAACGCGTCAATTGAATATCAGCAGTATTGTATGATATTGTATGTAAATATACACATCATTCTCTCTCTATATATATATATATGTGTAGCATAGTGCCTCAGTGGTTGCTAGATTTAGACTGAACATCTTGCCTTCCTGGAAATTCTCGACTTTCCTCCTAATTCCCGGTGCTCGGACCTTTCGGGCACCGGGTCTCAGGGAGGACAAGAGCCGCGCCAGGCGCATGAGGCACCGGCAGCCTTGGTGCACGGTTCGGGTGAGAGGAGACCCAAATGGAACCTGAAAACCAACCTTTGGAACCAGTCACCACGTCAGGGAGAACGAAGGGGACGGGGTTTTCAAGTCGGGACATCACATCACATCCACATCCACGGCGGATGGGACGAACCAATCCACTCCTTTTTGTGACTCCTGGAAGATGATTTTCTACAACAGAGGTTGAAGGACCTTATAGACTATCCCAGTTGGGTACCCCTATAGGGTCCTAGTTCAGGTCACTTAACCTCTCTACAAACGGGTCTCGATCGCAGCTCGCCGGGTCTCGTCCGGTCGCCTTTCTCGCGGATCCGGTCCGTGTGCCGATCCAAGGCGACCGAAGCAATGGCATTACAATGGGTTTGGTGGAGGTTTTGAACTACAGCCACATGAGTCACTGGGAACCTGGCTCCATTGTGAAGCAAGATCTAGATCACTCATGCATTGGAGAGACCAAGACGTGTGTGCTCTGAACACCCTGCGAAGGCCAGGTCCCTGAAAGCACACATTTGTCCCCAGGCGCTCAGTGAGCACATTAGCATACATTAGCGCGTTGTCCCAGTGTCATCCACTTGCACCAAGTGGGTTAGCCTCAAACGCCTCGACACTCTAGTACTTGGGCAGAACCATGGCATGTCTCGGGGTGCACTCCACACCGGGCCAGCGGTTTGGCAAAGGCCAGTCCGTTCAAACTGAACGCAGGTTTGTCCGCCTGTTTCAGGAAGCCAAAGGTTTAGAATCCATTACTCGAAAACCGCAACCTAGAACAGCATCCAAGGAGTTGCGCCACTCTCGTGGATCACCACCTACACTGCAAATGTCTGTCTGTCCCATGCCCAAAGATCTGCAGCATTCCTTCCGCTTTCGCCAAGTGACCTTCGCTGAGCCTGGCCGCACAGGAAGTCTTCCAACGGGGTGAGAGGACATCTGTATGGATGACAACACTATAACAAAAATACCTTTTAATTTGATTATAATCAAATTAGTAGTAGCCTCTTGTTGACAGTAGTAAGGCACTTGTTACTAGTAGCGATGCACTTGTTCCTAGTAGCGAACATCGTTACTCAACACTGAGGTAGTTGGACCGAGTTGGACCGATTCATCCCAGATCCGAAGTTGGACTTCACGTGGGCTAGAGGCTTCTTGAAAACTCTTGGCGAAGGGCGGCGAACGCCGCGAGTTCTCCACGGGGCGAAGCGTAGGTGGGATGAATCCTGATATGTTAACTGTTGTCTTCTTGTCTTTGCTGTCGTTTCTTTCCGGTCTTCTTTGTTGTCTTGGAAAATTTGAATGTCCTTGTATATGGTATGTGTCTATTACTTTATTTGGATGTTTTATTGTGTTTTCTGTTCTTTGGATGTCCTTATTATTGTAGTTGTTTCATTGTGTTTTGTTTTGTGTTAAATATATATATATAGATAGATAGATTTATTTATTGTTTACAGTACATAGTTTATTTATTGTCTGTTCTTTTGACATGTGATTTCCTTTGATGCTTTTTTTTCTGGCACTTGGAAGAAGCTGTCGTTCAAAAACTCTACACAGGTTCAGGAATCATCCATGGCCCTTATGAAATTCTCCATCAAAAGGACACAACAAACAGAACACTTTAGTGAGAAAAAAACATTCACGAACTTACAAATGTACGTAAGCCTCCCCAGCCGGGTTTTCATTTACAAGTATACACCTGTATCCCAAATTCACAACTACCCAATGATCAATGTGATTCTCTGTCTCCGGAGCATGTCCTGCCTTTGTTGTCTTTACTTTGGGAGTTCATTTCAGGTCTTTTCAATCCTATTGACTCCCTTATCATATAATCATGAAAGGGCTTCAATTAGAAATGAAAGAATGAGAACACATCAGCAATAATGCGGGGAGAATGACCTCATAAGTGGTACCTAGGGCCTTGAGGACTTTGTTGACCATATATCACATTCTGTATTAATATCTGTCCGTTTATCCGTTTAACCAGAAATGACCCGATCCAATGGATTGGACACTACATACTGTTCACAGCTGTGCACAGCGCCCGTGTGAGGTCGCCCGGCCACTGGCGAGTGCTTTGCCAGTCCGCTTTCAAGACACGCCTCAGACGTGAACCAAAATGCACGCATATGCACACATGCACACGGCACAAAGGGCCTCACCAACAGCTGTGCAGCTTGGTGGGCTTAATACTTTTTTTCTGTTGTTGGGCCTCACCAAGGGCTTCTACATCATTCTACTAGGGCTTTTGTGATGGACTCTCCTCGGTTTGTACGAGAATCATGTAATTCAAGCTTGAACCCTTGTCAACAGCTGTTGAATAACCCCGGAAAACCAACATGCTTAAACTCTTCGGAAGATATCAGCATGTACACAGGATGCATTCCCTCAACTTTCCCTCCTGGAGCTCTCTGTTGTGATCAATGGCTCAATCCTTTTTATGAGCGAACAAGCGGAGTCCAATGACAGGCGAACCCATGAGACAGGAAGTCACCAGCTACCACTGTCATGTGTACCATTCATACAAGCAGCCATCGACCCACTTCTAGACCCTACAACTTCATGCAGTTGGCTATGGCAAAGCAACTGAGATGTGTACCCCAACCCCCAACCCTCTCAAGCTGAGGATTTTGAGTGACACTGGCCCAATGATACAGTGCCTCATGGATCTTTTGGCATGCCACTAGCGAAGATGAGAAGTCGAAGAGGCCACAAGTCATCAACAAAAGTCTCAAAACCTGTCCAGCTGTACTCCTACACCTGTGGGCCCCTCTAATTTTAAACCATACAACCAAGGCTATATGTACAGTGTATGTATATATTTATATATGAGTATGTCTGATCGATGATGATGGTTAGTAAAAGTGATAGCTTTTACCAACTGCGACTCATAATTAACATCATACACCAAGACCTTGACATTGGACCATTTGCATCAACACACCTGTGGTTTTCACTCAGGGCCGTCCCCCCAACACCCAGGGGTGAGATTGGAGGTTCCACCAATAAGTAGCTATATGTATCCATCAGGCTGTCTGGTTCCATTTGACATCATTCGACTAAACCACCACCGGAGCTGTTCGACCCTCAACGCCCGAGCGTGGCATGGAATGTGTCTCAGCGGCTGCCAGCATCGCCGGAGCCAGCGCATGGTGGGGGGGCCCACCTGGCTCCAGTGGCGAAGCAGTGAAGCGAAGCAGCGCAGCTGGAGAGCAAAAGCAACTCGAAGATGTGGTTTTCCCCACAAGTGACTGGCTTGAAGTCGGATGCTCATTGTGAACATATGTATACCTTAGTTTATTAAGGCTTGGCTGCCGTCAACGGCCACCATGTTCCGTGAGGTTGCGCGAGCGCCAGTTCAAGAGAGGCGGAACATCCACTCAGAACCAGATTTCCCGTCCCACTCCAAGGCGAAACGGCCTCTTTTTGGATTGTGGTACTCTGGCTGGTGAAGGCTGTGAAGCGATAGCATTACAAAACGATGTGTGTATTATATATATATAGTGTAGGATCCTGATTAGTAAAAGAGAAAAAAAGAATCCCGCCCTCCTCTAAACAAAAGGGAGGTCCTCTATAATAAACTACCCGGCGGATCTAAAACCGCGCGTGCGTTTTAGCACGCCAACTTCAGAGGTGTTGCAAATCCACTGCAAAAAACAATGGAAAAGAGGGTTTGGAACCTCTTGTAAATCGGAAATTCCGTGTCCAAAACTTGGACCAAAATTCGCTTGAAACACGAAAAAACCTGAGAAAACACATATGTTTACCGATTCGATCGGAACCTTTTCACAAAGTCGATCGGTCCAGCTCAGTGTGCACGCAACGTGGAGGCTGTCACTGTGAACAGCCTAGCGGTTTTGTTTTCATAGCGCCATTGCCAGCAACGCAACCACTACATCACATTCTTGTTCTTACATGCACAGAATTATACATACATATGCAACGTCACAGGAACGTCAACATGCCCCCCGGGGGGGGGGTTGGGGTGGGGGGGGGCATGTTGACGTTCCTGTGACGTTGCACACTGGGTTGGATGCTACGTTGTGCTATGCTGTTGACGTTGCGGTTGCTGGAAGGAGTCCTTCTGTAATTGACTGTAGTATTAATTCCTTTTTGAAATTCATATTATTTTTATGCATTTTCCGTTCTCAGTTCTCAGGTTCTTTGTAGATATTCTGAGCAATCCTTTTACACTACCAAGAAGAGTACAAAGAAGGTTCTCTGCGGCTTTAAGGAAGAACTAGAGAAACCTATATATACTGATCAATACTCTCAGCAAGCCAGCCATTGGCTTAGTAGTATTAAGTCTTTATTAAGATTGTAATATGTTTTTTTAACTGAGAAACAACTTTGCACAATTGAGGACCCCAAGAACAATGTTATTGTTGTTATAAACATCATTCATTGGAGAGAGCCTGTTTTCAAAGATTTACACAAAATATCAAAATAAATCAACATATATAGTAGTCGGTGCCAAAAATCAAAGTCAAAGTCAAATCAGACAGTTTCAGAAAGAAAAAACAAACAAAGGTCAATTGGCCTAGGGCCGTTTTTTTTTTACTGTTGCTTGACAATATTTTGATTTTTTTGAGTTGTGTTCTAAAGATGTATGCTTTTTTGTTTTTTAAACCTTTTTGTTGACGTTTTGTCCGACTTGTCTTTTTTACTTTTCCGTTTGTTTTTGACTTTGACTACTGTATTTTGTGTTTTTGTGTATTGCATTTGACTTGTGTTCTTCTTTTCTGATTTGTTTTTTTGACACCAGGCTGTCCTCGCCTTACCACATGAAAGGCTCTGATATGAATATTGAGGATCAGGGGCCTTGGTCTACTACCTTGAACATTTGTTTAGGAGCAATCTTTACATAAAGGATTGATTAAGGAATTGATGGCTTTGGGAAGCTATCAGTTTTGAAGAAGAACTAGAGACACCTATACTTATCAATAATCTCATCTCAGTAAGCCAGTCATTGGCTTAGTAGTATTCACTGTTCTCTGAAGGATTTAGAACCCTAACTATTACTAATTGTTCAGATAACAACAAAATAGGATCCTCCAAAAACTTAGCATAATAGAGGAACCTTAAAACAAACATGGGGTTCAGACGTATTTTTGAAAAAATGAGCATTATAGAGGATCCTTTTATTAATCAGGATCCAACATTATATCTTACAGGGATCTATTCAACTTCATCCCCAAAAAAAACTGTATATACCCCGTGGACAGCTAACGTGGACCCTGAAACCACCGGTGCAGCTAGAGGAGACAGTCGGACTCAGGGTGCCATTCGACCCCGGTCCATGTTAGTTTTCCAGAGTGTAAATTCAACATAAGAGCGATGGCCTCCAACCTGTATGGAAGCGATGGCCTCCAACCTATGGAATCGTTTGTCCCGGCTCCGATCCTTCAGCGGGACCGCACCCGCCTGGCGGGTCAGCTGGACCGCATCTTTCGCCTAGCTGGTCGACCGAATCGCCCGAATCTTATCGCTTTTGATCGCGAGCCGCGAGAGCTGCTGTAGATTGTGTTCTTACTTCAGATTCACCTAGATATTATATTTATACTGGTTACTAGTAATTAGCGATGCACTTGCTACTAGTATAGCGATGCTACTACTATATATATATATTCACCTTGAGATACCTTAAGTATCCTTAATAAGCCTTTCTGAGGGTAACGACCACAAGAGTCGCTCGTATCATCCGAAGAGGAGCTACGAGTATGAAAGGTGTCCCGCGGGCTGTGGTGGTTTCTGCTTGCTTGCAGAATCTGCCAAGTCTCGGCAAGATGGCTGCTACGCTGAACAAACCAATAGCTCAACACATGCCAAGAGCAGGACTCACATCGCACAGGCAAAGGACTTCTTTTATCGGCCAAAATCGCACAGGCTAAAGTACTCACTAGACCAGCAAAAGCTTGGCGCATCATTAATCCTGATTCATGTGTAATCTTCCCTTTATCTCCATGCTCTGTCGCCAGCCTTGCTGCTCTGCTCTGTCCCTCCGTGACTAGCTCTGTGCAGTCTCAGGAGTCTTCTTTTGCCAAATGTCAACTTCAAGGGTGTGGCCTTCGAAGATGGAACCATTGAGGCTTTCCACAGCTTTCTGCACCTCTTCCGGTGTCTTGAATGCAGCACCTGCGATGCCGTTCTTGTTGATCTCCGCAAAAATGCATTCACCAGCCTCCGCTCAACCGCGAACCACTCACGAATATGAACCCAATGCGAAGGCCAAGGCGGCCAAGGCGGCCAAGGAAGTAAGCACACAGTAAACTCTCTTGGCCCCAAAAAAGAATTGTGATACACTACAGGGGTATGATTCAAACCATTCTCGTTGATTTCTGCAACTGTTTGCAACTGTTAGTTTCTCGTTGATTGCATCGATCCGACTGAGGCTCAAACCTGGGACATGTGCTCCTTGAGCTTCTTGTTGGTCTCAATGCTGGTGGGCCCGGCAGGCAAACCTCCAATCCACACCTTCTTCTCGTTCGCAAAGCCACGTAGGCCCTGCCAAGGCCACAAACTCGTCAAGTAAAAGAACATAAGCACACACAAACAAACACGTATAGTAGAATGTAGTAGACACATTATATCCACATCATGCATGAGCGGACTTGCCTTGCCCTTGCCCTTGCCCCAGGGCATCATCATCATCATTGGCGGATAGCCCCAACCATAGCCACCCTTGCCATTGCCCCACCCCATGGCGGAAGATCAGCAAGCAGCCTAAAAAACGGTTGTTGGCTTGTCTGGCAACTGGCGGCGCTGGAAGAGATTTCAGGCGTGTGAGCGCTACAATAAATAACACCACAAACTATACAAATGGCTCCTGAACTCCATTGAACTCCTGAAATCGTGACTTTTGACATGCACTCATGAAGCACAGAAAACCATTTCTTGACACAACTCCTAACACAAACTCTAACAGCTGAACGACTCCATCGTCCGTGGCTTCCGCTTAAAAAAATAAACACACTTCAATGTCATGTTTGCATACATTGGGGTGGGCCTTTTTAAAGGGGTCAATGGAGGTAAATAATGTAAGTCCCATGGTCTGCGATATGGTTTTCATCAATCCATCGGCCTGTGCATCGTAGTGTGCCCAAAAGCTTTCGCGGCCGGATTTCGCCTGGCTGGTACCGCCAGGGTCGCCAGGACAGTGCCGCCGGGTAGAGGCTGCGACTTAACTTAGTTTAATGTTCACAGGTTGTAAAATATGCATTCCAATCCACCATGTTACAAAAATCATTAAAGATTAATTAAATACCCTCTTCAATGGTTGGATGCTCAGGAAAGGGAGGAGCTCAGCAAAAAGACGACATGTGGGTGGCTTGTCAAATCCCATTGGCGTCTCGACGCCACTTATCCTTCTGCCTGTTCTGCGATCGACTGCTGAAAGGCTGGCAGAAACGGCCTGGGCTGGGAGAAGCTGCCGGCGGAAGCTAGAGGGCTAGAGGACGTTGATGATTTTCTTGGTACTACACAAAAATTTGGATGTGTTTTTGTTGCCTAGAGAAACATTGATATATATATATATATATCTGCTGGATTTAGATGTGCTGTTAATTTAGAGTTGCCTACTGCCCAAAGGGAGATTACAGGGAGTTCTCAAAATCAAGCTGGCTCAAGCCCATCCAATTAAGGCTCACACCTCAAGGCTAAGCAAAATGCCCACAAGGGCTCAGTTCGGGGCACCTGTGTGAGCGCCGAACCAAGCTATCCGGGTGGCGTAGGCTGTTCGTGCTGCTCCTCGATAGGCTGTTTAAGGTGCTTTTTGTTGACCAGCTGGCGCGGGGATCCAGAATCCAAACCATATTTTTCCAATGTGAAATGACGTGAAGGTACCATAAGGTATCATATCGGCCATGGAACTTGGAAAGCCCTGGCTGGTTGACTAACAGATCGCACTGCGGGAGATCAACCTGTCATGGCCATGGGGCTCCAGGGTTTGACTCCATCGGCTCATGTCATAGATCCTGACACTATCTATCAACGAACATCGTGTATTTCTCGACGAAAGCCTCAGAAAGCTTGGGTTTTATTGGAAAACTTTGGATTGAATATGATTAAATACATTTAAATACACAACTTCCCTCAGCCTCAACCAAAGCCAGTGATTGGTATACCTCGCAAAACTGAATCACTGGGCTTGTCAAACCTGATTTCCAGGTCTACCCTTTTTGATGTACGTACCCAAAACATCCCAAAACCATCCCCAAACCAGGCAGGTGCCCCTCTGGTCCCTGGGCTGGGCGAAAGGTGATCTCTTCCGGTCGCTCTTCCCAGGCGGCTGCGCAGCCAGCTGCGCCTGGCCCCCGGTGCAGCCTTTCGGTGGCGAGTCAGACACCTCGAGGCCCAGCAAAGCCACCGTCACCAGCTCGGCAGCCCAGCAGGCCGCGAACCTCCGGTGCGCCAGTCAGTCGCCGAAGACGGCAGAAAGCTGGCTGTCAACGAACAACAACTGGTCGGTCGGAAAACCACTGCTCCTTGAGGGTCACACCGTTTCGCAGGACCGAGGACGGTCAAACGAAGTGGTGGAAGAGCTCTGCGATCATGAGACACCCTCTGTAAAAGGACAACGAGTTTGTATTTGGAAGCTGGAAGTGGCATGCACCAACTGAGCACAAAATCCCCAAAAGTCCCTCAAAAAGAGTCTGGGCCCCTAGCGGCCCCGAACGAGAAATCCAATGGAGACCCTTGCATCGCTCGATCGGTTGGCTTTGCCAACCAGGTCGGGGTTCCGCCATTGGCTTCCCGGGCGGCGCCCGGGTTCCGAGCGGCGCGGCCGAGGCGCGGGCGGACGCCGGTTGCTGGGTGTCCAGGCTCGAAGGGCAACTTCAAGACATTGGCCGCACGGACCCGCAAGGGCAAGCACTCATCCGGTGGGCGCATCCTATATATATATATATTACTCCACAGGTTGGCTTGTGGCTGGGTTTTCTCTGGGTCGCCTCATCACATAGAACCAATCACTATAACCACGGCACCACGGCACTGCTTTCACCACGGCACCACGGGCTAAAACCGATAGCCGATACGCCCAAGACCTACTGCTATATGTGTGAAAGAACCATTTTGGAGTCTGTGACAAAGCCGTCCGCTCAGGATCGGAGGTTTCAGCATCCTGTTGACAAACCGCCATTGACCATGCGAGGCTTCTCTCAAAGTTTGCTTTCAAGGGATGATGCGAGTATGTGATGATCTGCTCAATCATCAACCACCAATGGTTGCTGCATGTTGCATTAAAACATGCATGCACACTTTGTAGCTTGATAGGTCTTCTGCACACGGCACACGCTGTTCATCAGCGGTGTTCGGATATTTGAGGAGTATCAGGCTTCTCCAAGTCCGCATTGTCCGCAACTGAGTATTGGCACGGGCACAATTTGGAGTGATCTACATGTTGTACAATCAATCAACATCTGTGCATATAGTTGCATGGTATGATTCCGTTTTATCGAGAAGATGATCCAGTTGTAATCACATGTCTGAAGTTCCTTTCTATAGTGTAGTGAGATCCGACCCCCCCATATGCATGTTCAGAACTTACTCCTGCTTTCTCTTTTGGGGGGGCCATGCCATCCATATCCATTCCATGTGAAAGCAAGTCGAAGGATACTGCCTTCTTCTTTAAAGCTTGAGCCAAGTCGCGGCCCAGGCTGGGTTCGTTGATCTGAAACTGAACCCTTGAGCTGTGGTCTTGGTACAAAACACCATCCTTAGAACACCCTTATGTTAGGTTCGTGGCTGAGGTGACCCCACCAAAGAACTGCACTTCAACCGCTTGAAAGAACCTTCGCATGGACATGTGCCCCCCGGCAACCGCAACTCCGCAACTCCCCCGGTCTACGGTCTAGGACCCGCAGCCGCAACCGCTCCCTAAGTGGAAGAACCACGGATCCGCACCCGAACGACCACGGATCCGTGGGGCCTTCGGGTTCCTGTCGGAGGGTTCCGAAGGGGCCGAGGGTGCTTCTTCCCCACTTGGAAGATGCTCCACGAGTTGGGACATGTTTGAGGCCGGGGAGACCTTTTAAGCCAACCAAGCAAGCATGGACCGTGCATGAATGGACCATGCTGATTATCATCCTGAACAAGTTTTCTTTGGGGGTCTCATCGTCGCCCTGCTGCTGAAGTTCAGGAGTTTCCTCAGGGAAGTCTTTCAGATCTTCCAATGGAACATGGCCGATCCGTTCGCAAAAAACGATTGTTTCTTGAGTCCCCCAACACGTCACAGCTTGCTGATCTTCTAGGCAGCGATATCAGTCTTCCAGGGTCCTAATAAGAAGTGAAAAAATCTGGGAAATCTCCAATGTCACCCCCTCAAGCAAGAGAGTCGTCGCGAAGAATGCCGGAGGACGCACCATCGCTGATTGCCCGGCAACCGCAGCGACGCAATTGCTAAGAAAGCGCCGTGTCCGGGCTCGTGGGTACCAAAAGTTCTGCCAGAGTCTCTAGCATTAGTGGTGGTTAAGAATTGATACCTGTATATAGCCAAAATAATGCATTAAAAAGTCCCCATACTGTTCTTGTTTGGCCTAACACGGTTTTGGGTCAAAACCTTTGGGCCAGCCCAGACCAATGATGGAACAGGGCTCGTGTTTGGGACTTGGAGAACCATCACCGATTTGGAGCTGTCAAAGTCTTGAGAAAGTCTTTACCTCATCAAGCCAGTCGGCTGGTAGTGGCTGGCACAAGTGACATTCCTGTTGTTGCTTGTCGTGGCCAGTGTATGTTGCCAAGCTTCTGTGTGGTGGCACGTTATACTGTATAGACTCTGCTCGAGACTCGAGAATGTTGAGGACTTCTGGCCCAAGAAACGACACCACACCAATTTGGAGGGTTGGGATTCTCAGACTTTTCTTCAGAACGAACCTGAACAGCTCAACTGTTCTAAGTGTATTGATCGATGCAAACTCCAAGCTGGAGACGTCAAGACTGTCTTGGGCTGTGCAATCACTTCTGTCACAGTGTCTAATACTGTAATCGAATAATCTTGAGCTGAAATGACCAGTGTTCCAAGATGCTGATTTGACCAGTTTGGAAATTGTAATTAGAATGTTTCAACTTCCTTTCGGGAGATGATGTGCTGTATGGAGACGATATGCATGCGCTGAACAAAGACAACAGTCATCGGGGAGAACATCTTCAACATGTGACATGTTTCTTTCTCAGGTTCGTAACCAGTCGTGCGAAGATTCGATGTTTCTTAGACTGCTCCAGTTTTGGGCACAAACACCAAGGTGCGCGAGTGCTCTACAGAATCCACTCCAATCCAACTACTTTCAATCTCACGACATCGGTTCCCTTGGACAGGTGCATGTTCTCTTCCTCGGACAGGTGAGAACTGCAGGGAGTTCTCTTCCTGTTCAGGGCTCTCCCGTCTCTCAGACGGCAAAAAAGCCGTTGTTTGGAAGAGTGGTTTCAGAGTAGATGGCACAGACCTCAAGATGTCCTTTACATGGGGGTCCATATAAACCATCTCTTGGTGATTGTGCCATCTACTCTGAAACCACTGTATAGAAAGTGTTTGCTCGAAAAAGAAATCAATGTTCATTGAAGATGGAGTTGTGCTGCCAGAGGCAAAGGTGAATACCAACCTCCTGTGGTAAGAAAGTTATCAGAGAATCAGCTCCAACACAGCATGTGATGGTTTCCTCACTCACAAACGCGGAGTAGCTCGCAAGGATGCTCGGTGCATCTTTCTTTTGACAACGTGTCCTTCAAAATGTTTGAGCCCCCCTCCACACACACGCACAAACGCACACAAACCCACACACACAAGCACACAACCAACCAACCAACCAACCAACCAACCAACCAACCAAGCAACCAAGCAACCAAGCAACCAAGCAACCAAGCAACCAAGCAACCAAGCAA